>OX235268.1:18958657-19558657 GCA_944472135.2 Trichobilharzia regenti | reverse complement strand
TGGCTGCCTGGCTTAAACTAACTAATTGTTGTGGATTTCATCGATTGATGAAGCCATATTTTCCCTTGACCACGACCAACACTGACTTTTTCTTTTCCAACCTGATCCATCCTATATCAGTCAGCTAACGTTGCCTGTCATCGAGGAAGACGATCGATGGCTAGGTTAGGCTAGGCTAGACATGCGTAATACATGTTCTAACCATCTCTCCCTCTCTCTCAGTCGATGCAGCTGCTTCACAACCTCGTCGACTTATTTCCCAAGAGTTGGAAATGTTGCAATTTCAGGAGAAATGAAACACGACGCAGTGACATCGCATAGCCTAAATAGCTCCCCACCCCCTCAGTTTCAGTAAGCATCACTTGAACACAAATGAGAACGAAGAATTCCTGAGCCAGTGGACTGCATATAACAGCATACAATTAGGAAATTACAACTTCATATGTTTACCTTTGAAGCCTGATGCCTAGATGATGACCACAAAGTAACATTTACTATCATAGAATAACAAGAACTCTGAATCTGTCCAAATAAATACCTTACAAAAATTTTTTCCCTTCACGTTCCCAGTGGAACATACGGCCTCAAGCTAGTGGCTTGAAAATTCTGTAGCAGCGTTTAGTTTTGCAGGATGGGGTTGCTAGCCTCATGCCCAACCTTTCCTCTTTACCAGAACTATTTCTGGCTTAGCAAGGTAAAGGAGTGCGTTGACCAGGGATCGAACCCCGGACCATGTGCCTGGTTGGCGAGCGTCTTAACCGCTATGCCACCGACACACGTTACAAAAGTGTTACCAATTCATAATTTAAATAATATATATATTACTTATTTCATATTTTTCATTGCACTCTAGTCAGTAACTAGTCTAATGTGTCTAGTCCTATCATCACTGCAGACTGAATTCTATCAGTTAAACTTGCAATGTGGCCATCATGCTAGGCGGCTTGCCATTACGGTGCACTGAATTGTTGGTATTAGACGGCTGGAGGCAATCGGCAGGAAACCTTGGACGTAGGTTTCGTGCTAGTTGGCACTCATCAGCAAGGAGATCAATGGCGAGCCTGAATAGCTCAGTGGTAACTTATCTGACTGCGGGTTCCAATCTCAGGATGGACATGACTTCCTTCAATGTTGCGGATACGCCTTGCTGATGAGTGCCAAAAAGCACGAAACCTAGATTCTGGCAAGGCTTCTTGTGGCCGATTACCTCCAACCATCTAATATCAACAATATTACTTATTTCATTATGTGAATGTGGCAAAGATACAAATTTATTAAAGGGACTAATTGTTTTAAAGATACAATAAGTTATTTTTTAGATTATATCATAAAACCCCTTGAAAGAGGCTTAGTTTCAGGAGAGTATGAATTTAATGGACACTTTTTCGTACACTAATAGGTGAGCTTTTGTTTTTAAAGATACTTTTAACAAAGAAATGAAAAAGGGGAAAATGTTCACTGTTACCAAGTGAGACAGCAAAAAATGACAGTGACCACCCAACGAGAGGGAGCATTGTCTCAACTACAGGAGGAACGGACGAGGATGTCAAATCGAGTGAGAATCGGGAAGGCGAGCGAGAAACACATTCATCAACCTGAAACCAATCTGGAAGGAAATCTTCGTCACTCACCATCAACAACAAAATTCGGTAGAATTTTCAATACAAACAGCGTCAAGTCAGTCAGTTTTTCTATACGGATCAGAAACTTGGCGAGCGGGTCACAAAGAATATTTCCAACAGGCTATTGCAGACCTTTATCAACAACTAACTATCTTCGCTCTATACTGGAAATCAGATGGCCGCGCTGGAAAGGATCACCAACAAGAAACTGTGGGAACAAACAAAACAAGAACAAACCAATCGCCCAACAAATATGCAGGAGAAAGTGGAGATGGATTGGACACTCGCTGAGGAGATCGCTGGGTGACATCACGTGCGCGTCAAGCCATTGCTCGAGTGGAACCAGGCCGAAAGGCAAGCGGCGAGTAGGGGTCGTCGGTGCAAGGGTGACATGGAAGAGATTGTGTGAAGAGGATTTGAAAGAGCATGGGCTAACATCGATGCAGGTGAAAAGTACAGCAGAAGACAGAAGCAAGTGGAGACATGCAGTTGAAGTCCTATGTTCCACTAGGAACTCAAGGGAACAATAATATAATAATATCCCGGAGTAGCATCTCCGTTGAGTTTTTCTACAAAAGGCGTGAGAAGATACTTGAGCGCGACTTGCTTTATATTTTACGCAACACTCGAATGATGCAGCAATCTGAATTCATTATGAGAGCATGTTTGCGTGTTTCATATAATGCAACACCATTTCTGAACACTAAATCCAGTGTTTTGTCAAGCAGAGTGGAAAAATTGACAGTATTTAAATGTATCAAGTGATTTAAGGAAGTTTTCAAGCATTGATTTTTTGCAGGGATTTGGTTGATTGGTTGGAGGAGGATTTCATCATGAGCTGACATCAGTTAGAAAACCATTGGAAAACCACCAGGGAGTGCCGGACAGAAAGCTGTTTCGTCAGCCTAGTTTGGGTATTCCTCATCAGTACGCAGCCGACACAGGGGTTTGAACCAAGGACATTCTGGTCACAAGGTCAGCGAGCTTGTAGACCATTAAGCTACTGGGACCCGACTCTTCAATGGCCAGTCCATGAATTCTAACTTCTGCCAATTCATGACATGGGGCAACCACTTCGCAATGTTTTCTTCGATGAGTAACCGCCTCATCTTCAACCAATACTTGAAAATTTGGTTGATTGGGAATATATACATACTCAAACATAGTGAATTCATCTGCAAAATCAGATAGATCCAAGACAGTACAACCGCGTGTGATATAAATGTTCTAGATGGAAATGTATTTATACTTTCACAGGTGTTTGAGATGAAATTCGACGGTAATACAATCAATATAGTCACTCGAGAATGTTAAACATACATTGTTTGAAATCGACCACTGGGAATGAATAAAAGTTGCAACTCCTCCTACGCATTTCTTTTTGCGACAAATCGGTCTTGTCCGAATAATCTGAAACCATTTTAGTGAGACGAGATTATTATCGCAGAGCTCATGGAGCCATGCTTATATTGTAGTGTGATTATAGTCATTTTTGTAAATAAGTAACAGATGATAGGAGAGATTGCAAATGCATAATCATATTGAGAAGAGAACGACAGTTTGTATTAACGATAACAGGGACAGTAATTCGATAGAAAAGTGTCCGTTTCAGAGCACACTGCCATCCACCATGATACTTTTTCTTAACCTTCTTATAATCTTGACAGTTACTTGGTTTTAAATGTTTTATGAACTCTGATACGATTTGACGTCATATTTTAATAAATAAATAATGAAATACAATAAATCAGATGCAATATGTAGATGGGTGAATAGGCAGTCCAACTTTCAAACAGGTTGCCAAGGCGTTTTTAAATCCGAAAAGTGGTTACTTAATCAAGGAAATTAGATTACTGAATGCAGTTAACTGAATATTCATACGTATATCGGCAGCAGGTCCGGTGTAGACGATTAAGTCACTGGGACCCGTACTGATGAAGAGTCCCACACTAGGACGAAACAGCTGTCCAGTACTCCCTGGCGGTTTTCCAATGGTTCTCCAACTAATGTCAGCTCATGATGAAATCCTATAACCAATCAAATCCCTACAAAACAATACTCGAATATTAAAAAATAACTCTTTTCCTTATAGATTGACATAATTCAAAGAACCACTGGAAAGTAAGAGTATTTCATTTTGCTTTGGGAACTCTATATAGTGTAACCTCACGCGGAATGAAGATGTTGTCATTCAGCCAATGAAACTCAGTGTTATAGCCTCTTAGCTTCATATCCAAAGATGTGTTCAAGTACTTGTTTGCAGGAGTTTAATTTATTTCAAGTTAGATCACGAAATGACACCGGTCGAAGGACGTTTCGTCTTAATTTAGAACTCTTCAGGTCTACGTAGTCATGAAACCTTCAAAGATCGAATCCAAACCTTTTAGGACAAAATCCAGTGGCCCGTTATCTCCAAATTTCTGCCAATCAGAGATATATATATAGCGCTACAGTCAGTAGATGTCATCGGGATGTCGAGAATCTGTCCTCACATCCAACTTAGTGCATACCATTAGTCATGAATCCTCAGAAGAACTTCATCCTGTCAATAAAATGTGTGGATCCAGTTAATGAGCTAAATGAAAATACTAGTTCAGACACCATAACTCCAACAAGCAGTTTGTAAATAAATTCTCTAGATATCACTTCGTGACGAAGTCCATCGGAACTAATCAAAATCCCATGGCAATCCTGAAGCTGAATATCAATTTCTAGCTTAGTAATAACTATTGAATGAATATGTTAAAATTCTAGTGAGAAGTCGTTACCGACAGGGGCGCCATTTGTCGCGAGACTATCGAATTCCATCCCAGTGGTCAACAGAATGATCTCGTAATTTGAATACCCAAGATCCCATCTCTGGTTGGTTAGCAAGTGCGTACTGATGAAGAATCCCAAACTGGGACGAAACAGCTGTCTGACACTCCTTGGCCTTCAATGATCCTCAAACTGATTTCAATTCATAGCGAAATCTAGATTAAAATTTATTATCCTCATTGTGTATTAAATTCACAGTATTCGTGTTTTCACCAGTTAATAACAAATGACTGCCTCCTGTTGATAGATGACTGGGAGACTGGTGAAATTTACCAAGCTTAGATCCTTTAGATCTATCCTCCTCAGACATAAAGCATCAAATCAAAGTGTATGACATACCATACATACCAGAGTGATAGTCTAACTTATTCTACTGACAACTTAACACATCTAATCAATAAATATCGATTAAAATATTTTTTTATTCAATAATCATTTCACATGTTCGTCTGTGTATATATGTGGTATATTGCAAAGATTGATATTCCCGAAATAGATAATATTAATCAATAGTAACAGTAGTTATTAAGTGGCTAGATGCAATCGATAGGAAACCCTGTCTGACCTAGGTGACATACTTGCGGCGACTCTTCAGTGAAGCATATTATGCAATCTCGAAGAGTCCGATGACCCCTTAGTGATTTTCACCTCGGATAGAAGTCATCATCGACGTTGCCACTGAGTTATTTGGGCTCACAGATGACCTTCTGTAGACCTGTAATGAATACATCGATTGACCAGTAAAATGTATTTGAAAAATGTGACTTTTCTTTGTTTCAGTGCTGACAGGATTTTCTATCTGTCAAGCTTGTAATGTAGTCAGTCACCAATGATTCCAGTGCCAACCATCATGACACTTAAATCCAGAGGTTCCTACTGATTACCTCTAATCACCTAAAAACAATGTGAATTACAAACCGATGACAAGTAACCTGCTACCCAGTGACGACCACCTTGCAAATCTGAGTGATAGAATTCACTTCACACTGATGTAGAGTACTACAGAAATGAAATTGATTATTCCCAACATGCTGATTTCGCCAATGATTTTCCAGATTGCAGTAGATTGGATAGTGCGACAGACAACGGGCCAGGGGCAGTGAGGAAACAGGCATAAAATCGACTCACACAAAAAACTTGGAGGATCTGAACTTCGCCGATGACGATATTTGTCTGATTTCCCACAAATTGGAAGATATGCAAGTGAAAAGCAACGAGTTGGCACAAGAAGCATCAAAGATAGGACTTCAGGTGAAGATAGACAAAACAGAGGTAGGTGATGAAGATTCCTGGCCAACATCAACAGCAAAAACGACAGATAATAATCAACCGGTATAAATTAGAGGAACCTGAAAGAAACAACCTCCTTCACCTACCTACCTACCTACCTACCTGGGAAGCATCGTTTCAACTACAGGTGGGCGAAACTGACGAGGATATCAAAGCCAGAATCAGAAAGCAAGATAGGCTTTCATTACTCTCAAGCCTGTGTGCAGGAGGTCAACAGCACTACTCACCATCAAAAATAACATCCGGATTTTCAACTCCAATGTGAAGTCAGTTAGTGCTATTTGCTATACGGATCACAGACTTGGCCAGCGCGTCATAAGGAGCATCTCAAACAAACTACAGACCTTCATTAACAGTTGTCTTCGCTCACTACCATTCAGGATCAGATGGCCGGTCAGGAAAGATCAGCAACAGGGATCTCTGACAGTGAGCGAACCAACACAGCAGATACCGATTGTGAAACAAATAGGCAGGAAGAAATGGAGATGGATTGGCTGGCCATACTCTGAGGAAACCATCAAGTGAATGACATCACTAGACAAGCTCCCGAGTAGAACCCGAAGCGATGAGTTGGTCGTCAGTGCAAGGATGACTTGGAGGAGGTCATGTGGAGGGGAGATGAAAGCATATGGGCAGAATTGGAGCAGGGTGAAGACGTTGGCAGAAAACAGAAGGTAATGGAGATGCACTGCTGAAGCCCTATGTTCCTCTAGGAATTGAAGGATATAATAATAATACCATAATAATAACATGCTGATTGATTGACATGACTGGTTGGAAACTATTCATATCGACCAGTAGTGGACGCTAATCAGATTGAGGTGATCTAAATCCTGGACAGTTGCTTGAAGCCTAGTACATCAATAGTTGACGTTGTTTATTTATTGTTTATATTTATTTATTGAGGGTAAACAATACCTTTTATAACTATTTATTATCGATCCAGTCCCCTTCACCGTATCAAAACAAACTAAGACATGCGCATAAAATCGACTAGAGAGTGCAATTTCTCTTATGCGTATAGGTGTCACGGTGGAACATACCGCTTCAACAGCACGTCTCCATTTTGTCCTCTTTAGCCTGCCCCAGGGTTCCCCATAACCTGTCATTTCCTCCTCACTCTCGGACACACTCCCAACTAGTAGTTTCACATTTGAGTCCCACTTGAGCAATAACCTGGAGCGCAGTGGCATTCGACACTCTCCTCGATGTATGTGTGCGCTTATCCCCCTATGATTATCAAAGGAAGACTTGTCTGTCTTCTTATAAACTGGGATAATCAGCAACTTACACCAATCTAACGGAAATATCCCTGATCCCCGGACATTACCTAACATCTTAGTTAACCCAGACCACAGTTTATCTGGAGTCACTCACCACCTCATTTACAGATGAGAGACCTATGTCTACATCGCATTCAAGTAGATTTTGGATGCTGGTCGATTGAACCGTGGATGTAAGTCAGTTTAATTGCTCCTCAACTTGTTCCTTTGAAGTTTCCAGTAGCCAATCCAGACAGCTGATTAGGGCGTCATTTCCCTCGGAGATTGTCTCACTTATCATTTGTATTTAGCTACCCAGTTCCCTGACAAGCCTAAATAGTTATCTGGCGTTCACCATTGCCGATGCCTTTTCCATCTCTTCCACTTTTGTCGCCCACGATGAGTTTCGCTGTTAGACTCAGATACTCATCTAGCTATTTGTTTTTCTTAAGTTATAATTTTGTATCTTCATCAAGGTGGGGGCGTAATAGCTTGTTGGATGTTTTCCATGTCCGTTCAATCGTAAGCCTCTTCGTGTTGCAGAAGGAGCGGTCATATTCTACTGACTCTCGCCATTGATAGGTTATTGCTAACATGGTTTATTTATTCAACGTCAAGGATAAACTACCGCTTATGTCTACTTCTATGTGTATCTATTCTCATTCAAATGCACGTGTGGAACTAATTACATTGGGCGTTGTAAACATGTTCTTCGTAAACGCTTAACTGAACACTACCTAGTTTGGTTAATGAAAGGTGAGCATAGGACGAGGAAGCCTTCAATTTGTGAACACCTTCTGGAGTTAGGTCATTCAGCCCCACGTGATTTATGCTTCAAAGTTATTTACGTGATCAAATCCAACCACTCTAAAAACTTATGTCTTCTTCACTTAAGCATAACCAAAACTCTAGCTGCTAAACATGAACAGAAAATTAAATTGGGTTCAAAAACGTTTTGTTAAACCCACTTCTTTACCTTGGTCATGTCTGTCTGTCTGTTTTCGACATAGAACTTTGCACAAATGTGCGGAAGTTCAAGTCGCCACATTCCGTGTAGCACGCGAAGCAAGAGAAGAAAGTACAAGAAAAGCATAATAGAAACAGTGAGCAAAGGTGTGAGACAAAGGAGTAATAAAGAAATACAAAACAGTTTCATTGAAGATCATAAGTCACAGGGAGTGGATGCATCTGCGCTAGCCACTGAGAACGGTTTTGAGCCATGTCACCAATTGTTTCCAACCATAGATTTTTACCGTCCCGAGGACCCCAGCCTGGAAGTCTACACCTTTCTACGTGGCTTAGACCAATTGTTGTGGATTTCATTGACTGGTGCCAAGTTTTTGTTTGACCGCCGCTAGCTTTTTTCCAGCCTGACCCTATATCCGCTAACATTGCTCGTCGAGGGAGGCGATGGCTTGGCATACGTAACACATGTCCTAACCATCTCAGTCGATGTAGCTCCACGACTCCGTCGATTGATTCCCCTGTTTACCTAGAACTCTACGCCTAACCTCCATGTTGCTCACCTTATTATGCCACTTCACACAGGAAATAGAACGCAGGCACCTATGATCAAAGACAGCTAGTCTTTTCATGTCT
Organism: Trichobilharzia regenti; assembly: GCA_944472135.2. Classification (NCBI taxonomy): domain Eukaryota; kingdom Metazoa; phylum Platyhelminthes; class Trematoda; order Strigeidida; family Schistosomatidae; genus Trichobilharzia; species Trichobilharzia regenti. Next base: position 19,550,067 of record OX235268.1, on the reverse strand, counting down.
TCCACTCTCAGTGACCAGGTCTCACAACAATAAAGGAGGACGGAGCGGACTGATGAGCAGTACACCCGCCCTTTGGTCGATAGTCGAACATCTCGTCTACGCCAGAGTCGGCGTAAACTAACAAATGCGAAACGAGCCCCTTGTATTCGTGCTGAGATTTCGTCAGAGATCAGCCCGTTGGGGCTGATGGTACTTCCCAAATAAGTGAAGCGGTCAACGTGCTCGACCACTTCACTTCCTATTTTTAAACTAGGCGTCGATGTAGTCCAGTCCTGTAACATCATCTTGCATTTGGCGGGAGCGAATCGCATGCCAAACATTCGTAGATTGCGGCTCAAGGTGTTTAGAAGACTCTGCATTTCGTCAGCGTCTTCGCCTAGGACTATATCGTCTGCATATTCCAAGTCATAGTCATATTCTTGTATTTTATTCTCTTTTACCACTTCACACTTCATATTCGCCATCTTTACCGTTATCACCAGGGTACTCTTGATTGTTTAAACAACACTTGACCTACAATTTTAAAATCTTTATAACCAGTTCATTTACTTAATAATGTTTAAAATTTTTGCAATTCATCCACCTCAACTGCACTCCCTTAATAAATCATTTTAATTTTCTCTATTCTTATCGCATGTATGTCAACTGAACAATTTCTAGTGCCATTTAATATCTCTTTTCCGTAATATAAATACAACTGTACTGCTGTTCGGAAATGAAGTCGTTGAAAAGAAATATTTCCTTATGAATCTCGTGATTTGAAGAAATGCAAAGACCCACAGACAGTGAAGGGATTTAGTGAGTTACTACGATATTCTGTCCAGCCTGCAGAAGAGAACGGTAATCTTGATACTGGATAGCTGTTTCATCCTAGTTTTGGAATCATCGGCAGTACACAGCCACTGGGGTTCGAACCAAAGACCTTCCGGTTACAAGGCAAGCCACTGGGACCCGATTCGATGGTTCATGAATTCTAACTTCTACCAATTCGTGATTTAACACGACCACCACCAACCCAAGCCGTCAGTGGGACATCCATCCATGAAACAGCTGTCCAGTACTCCCTGTTGGTTTTCAATGGTTCTCTAACTCATATCAATCCGTGATCAACTCGTAAAAACAAAACTAATCCTTACAAACCAACTATGAAAAATATTGATATTCACAAAAGCTGTATTGAAAATGGTGAATATCCAGAATTTTACTGGAAAATATATTTTTCGCCGCAATCACACTTAACCCAATGGTCGAACTCTTTAAACGCTGTATGCTGAATTTGACTGATGCCATACAAGCACGTCTCTTCTAGTAATCGAAAATAACCTATCCCAACATACACAGACCGAATGTAACCCATTTGAAGATTATATGTCCGACATGATAAAGAGAAGATCTGATGATGTAAGAATCAAGATGCTGGAAAGTTACAAAACAACTCTGTCTTGACATTCACATGCAAATACTATTTCCCTTGGTCCTAAAATACAATAAATCAAACTTATTATTTTGCATATAGATCGTGGCCGATTGCATGAATAAGCAAATGTGACTGACTCTGGCCAGGGAGTAAAGGGTATTCTATAATAAAGAGAGTACCTTGTCCTTGTATTAGTCAGTTATTCAGAAACACACCTGACTTCAAATATGCACACCAGGTGGGGTCAGAATAACTTTAGTTAAATAGCATCACTCACATACGCACACACACACTATAACATTTCTAAGGAGAACAACTCATACACATACAAAAAATACTAAACAAATAGCAATGAAAAAACTATTTGTAATTAATTATTAAACTTTACCAGAAATGGTTTGAAATCTGTTATCACATGACTGCTGAAATTGCTGACGGGGTTAGTAAGGTGGGATGGGGGTGGGGATAGAGAAAGAGAGTCAGAAGACAGACACAAAATATTTCTCTAAAATAGCATCCTTTAGAGATTCTTCAGATATTATATTATTGCTAATAAAGAATTCAATGGTTAAGAATGCGTCTAATTAACTTGTTTTAGCACAAATGAACAATGATGCCTAGTATCAGCATAGTTACAACCCTAGTTCTTCTTCTTTCTTTCGCCCATCTATAATGCACACACACATTGCTCTAACTTTTCAGGATAATAATAAAAATTATTATTGCTAAAATAGAGTTCGAATGGCAGTAAATCTTAGATAAAGTTAAGACTGTTTGTTGAAGATATAGGATAAACAAAGAGTAGAGGCACATCTTGGGAAAACGATACTCTTACATTATTCATGTAAGGGTAAAAATTTACTCTCGTGATCCAAACCTAATTTTTTTTCACCTCTACACGAGTCTTATGGCACATCTTACTTGCTTGAACTTAGTTAACTGGAATAGATGTTAATGTACTAGGGGTTATCCAACCACAATGATTGTGTGAAGACTGACAATGCTAATACTCATTTGTTAAAACTGAAGTAGGTGGAATGGGATTCCAACATTTGTGGCGTGACCTACTTTATTATTACTATTATATCCTTTAATTCCTAGAGGAACATAGGGCTTCAGCAGCGCATCTCCATTGCCTTCTGTTTTCTGCCAACGTCTTCACCTCGCTCCGATTCTGCCACATGCTCTCATCTCCCCTCCACATGACCTCCTCCAAGTCATCCTTGCACTGACGACCAACTCATCGCTTCGGGTTCTACTCGAGAGCTTGTCTAGTGATGTCATTCACTTGATGGTTTCCTCAGAGTATGGCCAGCCAATCCATCTCCATTTCTTCCTGCCTATTTGTTTCACAATCGGTTCCAGTTTGGTTCGCTCATCGCAAAAAATCCCTCTTGCTGATCTTTCCTGGTCGGCCATCTGATCTTGAGTGGTGTTGAGCGAAGACAACTGTTAATGAAGGCCTGTAGTTTGTTTGAGATGCTCTTTATGACGCGCTGGACAAGTCTCTGATCCGTATAGCAAATAGCACTGACTGACTTCACATTGGAGTTGAAAATCCGGATGTTATTTTTGATGGTGAGTAGTGCTGTTGACCTCCTGCACACAGACTTGAGAGTGATGAAAGCTTGTCTTGCTTTTCCGATCCTCGATTTGATATCCTCGTCAGTTCCGTCCACCTGTAGTTGAAACGATGCTTCCCAGGTAGGTAGGTAGGTAGGTAGGTGAAGGAGGTTGTTTCTTTCAGGTTCCTCCCATTTATGCTGGTTGATTATTGTCTGTTGTTGTTGTCTAGGAATCTTCATCACCTCTGTTTTGTCTATCTTCACCTGAAGTCCTATCTTTGATGCTTCTTCTGCCAACTTGTTGCTTTTCACTCGCATATCTTCCGGTGTTTGTGGGAAATCAGATATATATCGTCATCGGCGAAGTCCAGATCCTCCAAGTTTTTTGTGTGAGTCCATTTTATGCCTGTTTCCTCACTGCCCCTGGCCCGTTGTCTGTCGCACTATCCAATCTACTGCAATCAGGAAGATCATTAGCGATAGTAGACAGTCTAGCCTCACTCCCGTTCTCACTTCGAAGGCTTCCGTAAGTGTCCCGTTGTGGATTACTTGGGATGCAGCATTGTCGTATAACTGTTGGATGAGATGTATAATTGTCGATGGCGTGTACTACTGATAAGATTTATCAGTAGTATATAAAGAGACGATCATCAGCATAAAACATCAAATATCAGGGAGATACATACGAATTAAGAGAAAGTAAATGATTCAACGTTGCGCAGATACATGGAAGACGTGAAAGGAACACACAGAAACACAATATGAGCGAGGGACAGAAGTAGCACAACACGGAAGATCTTTGCAAGTGGTGCGTTGAAGATAAGGTGTACATAATTTCGCTATATAGCGATACCAAATTCCAAATAAATAAACATTCTTTTACCAAGTCTCTTGTCTTCTACCGTTACGCCATCACATCATGTGTGACTCACTTTATTATTAGTCTCTTGGGTTTTCAATGCAGCATAGCACACTTACATTCTATCCTATTCTCTGTCGGCGTATTTAGCTGGCGCCACACAACTGCCCATAAGATGTCATGACCTCCATGTTGCCCTCCGATACACGTCTAACTCGTCGTTACACATTTGGGTCTCACTCGAGAGAAAGCCTGACACTAATGTCACTCAATAGTCCCCTCAGTGTGGGTCCGATTCATCGCCATGGTCTTCGGCATCTTCCTTGGGCAACTGGTTTCTGGTTAGTTCGTTGTTGCTAAATCTTTACTGGCCAACTGATCTTCACTGTTGTTTCAACTCAATTTCCCCAAAATAGATATCTCATGTACCAGGCTAGGAGCCACCTTTGTCGACGGAAGGCTACGGCATATCCAGTTGCCCAAGCCGAAAGAGTGAGACGGGACTCGAACCAGTGACCTATCGGCTACAAGTTTGAATAAATCAACAGAAACATAAACCGTTGGAGAATGACAAAACCAAAATCATATACAGAATAAATTGCAACGACTTCGAAAAAACACTACATTGGCCAAAGTGGACACCACTCCCCCCCCTCTACATATTCGCATCCATGAACACAACCTAGCCGTCAAAAACACATGATATCCACTCCTTCACACTGCTGCATACAGACAACCATGGACATTAATTTTCCTGGGACAATGTTCAGATATTAGCAAAAAGAAACACCAAGAACGCCAGAAATTTCTGGAAGCCTAGTATTCCACAAGCACAGTGACATCAAAATCACCCACCTAAGCTACAAATCTTCACCATTATATCGAAATGTGAAATGTAATACAATAACCAATTGTAATTTCATGCAGTTGCTGCTGTTAATAAGCCACACTTGGCTGTTCAAATCTCGGTAGATGGAGAGATTGGGTTCGAACCAGTGGGACTCCAACTGTGTATACCTGATGAATAACCCCACACACGGCACAGTTGATTGTGGTCATTATTAATCTAGACAGTCGAATGTTGGCCGATGCATTGTGGTTACCGCCCAGCACCTCCTACCGACCTCCCAATGAGATTCCCGTGTACATGATTAATGAGATTAATGTTTAAAAAAAAGACGTCCACTGCCTCTTTTACTCAAATAAATAACTATGAAACGACGAGACAAGGACATACATAATAATATATTGTGTTGACTACTGTTCGTGTATTTCATTCATCATATTATTTAAATAAAATGCTTTAAAAAGAGTGAGACCAAAATGGTTAGTGAAAATTTATAATAAAAGTCAATTTGATGTCAGTTTGTTTTGTTCATCAAAATCTTGATCGTCGTTTCAACCGATTGACAGACAAACATACAAACAAACAGGCAGGCAGACAAACGGAGAAATATGAAAAATATTAATTAAATTCACATACACAGAAGAATATATTAAGCGAAAAAGAGAACAAACAAAAAAACAAATCACAAATACAATAGTTTTTTGCTTAAAAGGAGGGAGAGAGAGAGAGGGAGATTAAGGGAAAGTGTATTTAAACGCATGTAAGAAGTATATAAATAAATCTGTACCTATGTGTGCACAGGAGATAAAATTAAAAAAACAAACAAACCCATTAATGATAAATAATATAAATGTGTATATGTATATATATATATATGCATGAAGATTAAAAACCTGTTGGTTACACTGTTCCCGTCTCATAAATTTGTTATTGTTTCACTGTTGTCGTGACAACACTGTAGACTGTGAATTTCACTTGAGTAGTTAGTTAGTAATCAGCATCATCTCTTAGGAATTCTGTGTCATGTGAGTGTGGCATTACACATATAGTGTGGTGGTTGTCGTAGTAATCAATATACTAGATATATATAGCATATTACATATGAGATCAGGATTATAATAAATGATAAACTTTAGATAAAGCGCTAGAAACGATCAGTACATACTCTTGCGCTTATTATGTAGGCAAGAATTTCGCAGCAGCAAACCAGCCAGCCAGCCAACCAACCAACCACAGACTAAAACTTCAAAATAATAATAATAATAATAAAACAAAATTACACAAGAAAACAATTACAACAAGACAAATATTGAACAAACAAAGGTAGGGGGATATATAGATTATTCAGAAGAAACTGAACACGATGATAGACACACAATGAAGGCAGGGAGGCGGGGACGGCAGCGAGGTACCGTTGCGATGAAATTAAAACACTGTTGAATCAAGCAGTAACAGAAGTCAATTTTTATTTTAAAAAAAACAAAAAAAAACAAGATAAACAAATAGGGCGCAAAAAATTTTCTGTTTTACTGCGGGGGGTGGTTGATGATAGTTGTTGTTGTTGTTAGCATAAGGTGAAAGAATGCAACGATCCGAATACGCACACACACTGAAGGTGAGCCAATCTCACATTGGCACAACAAGATGGGATTCTCCTTATAGCAGCCTCTTTGGATGAAATAAAGGCAATGAAGAAAAAGTGTGAGAGGAAGAGAAAGAGAGAGAGAGAACGGAAGCATAACCCCACCACTGGGGACGTGGGAAAAAAAGAACACCACGTCAATTGATTTCAGCCTCAATACTGTTTGTTGTCTTGTTTTTTTTTGTGAGATTACGATTTAAAATACACATTTAGAAAGAAAAGAAAAAGTATATTACATACAGTAGCTTGTCATCATCCACAGTAAATTACATTTATAATAAAAATGTGATGTGGACAAATGAGAAAGCGAATAGGAGATTAAGGCTGTAATTTATTAGAAATTATAAGTTATGCGGACGTCGGTTGTTGTTGTTGTTTTTCTTGGTTTCGTAAAATATTAACCGGATAAGAAGATACCCACCATGAAATTGTCAGTCATATAATTATAATATTAATAACGTCAGTACTTAAAACAAAGGATTCTGAACGTGAATCAATTATACAGATAATATAAGCTCACATCACACACACACACCACTACGAAAGCATTCGCATAGCTAAACACACCGATTAATCAATCAATAGGAAGGATTATACCAATTCACAACTGCTGTGTTTTTTCTTTCTTTTCGGTGGCAGAAGTACTGCTCGAATAGCCTCATCGAAAACATGTTTTAATCCAACCTGAGTTAAAGCAGAACATTCCAGATACCTTTGTGCTTTTATTTCTTTAGCCATAATCAATCCCTAAATAATGAAAAAAACAAAGGTCAAATCATTGATCAGAAATTTCATTCTCTGTTCATACGCATTGGGAATACTATAACATCTCAGAAGTTACATGCATGTTTATATCGGATGAGTATTACTAGTTATAATAATAATAATAACAATAATCGTGACCTAACATCATTGAGACGCTCAAAGTCTTCAACTTGAAAGACGATAATACAAGCTCAGCAGAACATTATATATACTGAAGGGTTCTTTCTTTACTGATAAGTGCTACCTTGACATCGTGGTCGCGCCTGCATATCGCAATGACCCAACAAGCTACACTGGCTGGAACTAATTTTCCTGCAGGTCCTCCTATGTCAGGAAGATTATTAGGATAGCGATGCAGTTACCGGCATACTGCAATATTTTTGTTTTACACTATGCTGGGGGGTTCTTTGGTCATAGCTGTGCTGCTGGGAAACAGGGATGTAACGACAGTAACGTGTTTCCCTCGTCAAGATGACCAGTATGCCAGCTAGCGGTGCTGTAGAGAGGTGTTAGGGGGATCAGAAAAGGTCGGCCCCGAAAGTTGTACATCCCGACTTCCCCCACCTGCTGCAGTCCGTAGCCGGTGTTAAGTTACTCATACAGAAACAAACCTCAAGGTCAGTTCAAACAGTCCGTGTGTGACCGCCTTTAAGATGTTGTTCCCTGGGCTCTACGGTCACGCAGCACTAATTCTCATACTGTTTTAGGTATCCCAAGAAAAAATCAACTTCCACGGTGTGGGCAGCCGGGAAGTAACAACCGATCGCACACTTCCAATAGCACACGCGAAGCCCTCCTGATCATCAGTCTCATGTATCCCTCTCACTATCATCATCTTCCTTCCCTAATACTGTCAGAACTATTCTGAAGGCTCATGTGGCATATGCCTGCCAACTGTCATCGGGACAGTAAATGTTAGTTGACTGACAGGATGAATCAGGTTGGAAAAAAGAAAGCTAGTGGTGGTTATGGTCAAACAAAAATATGGCTTAATCAGTCAGTGAAATAGACAACAGTTAGCTAGTTTAGGCCAGCCAGCCACGTAAGAGAGTCGACTGGTCGGCTGTCTGGTTGGGGTCCTGGTCTTGAGGATGGTAAGAACCAATGAAGGCTGAAGACAATCGCAAATATGGCTAGCTCAAAGTCGCTCTTGGTGATTTATCATATCCAATAAGATTCCACTGTCCTTCCATGTCACTGTTCTTTTTTCCTCACTCACACTTCAGTTTATTATCTTCTTCTTTTGAATCTCTCTACAACCTCCTTTCTTGCTTTGCGTACTACAAAGAGGAAGTGTGGCAACTCGAACTGCTGTACATCCGTGCAAAGTTCTACACTGAAACCAGTCAGCCAGTCAGAAAGGTTCTGAATTTAACTTTTCTTATTGACATTTACACCGCAATGGTGCCCAATGTAATAGAGGCTAGGATATGTCAAAACATTCACGCTCCCATCTGTTAAACCTTAAAAATTTGATTTATCCCGCAACATCCAAAATGGATGAACTTAATTACTCCTATGGGTTAAATGACATGATACTCTTGCAAATTATTTGAAGACCAAACGCGACACACATCTGGAGACATTGATCTCCAAATGAATAAGTGAAATCTCAGTAGTATACTGCTAAACAGTTAGTCGACGTTCGCATACTTTAAAAGACGATGGGAAATATTTTCTTAAAAACAATGTGATTTATAAATTATCCCCAAGAGTTAAATAACAAATGAAGGTTACTAGGCAGATTATCCCACTGTGGAATATCCTAACAGACTTTCAGACCAATATATAACATGCTAAAAACAAAGATACAATTGAAAAGCGATTTCAACAAAAAAAGATCACAGTTTCGATTACAGCTGCACACCTTTGATAAACACATGACAACAGAATACCACTAAGAATTCTGAAACTTATAATACATGGTGCATTGACTTAAGCACCTAGCATTTAGCCAATAGGTCCCGCTCTCGAGCCCCACCCTATGCACTTCAGCCTGGCTGGCTAACTGGGCAGTATCATCAGCAACAAGTGTAGTCTATATCCTGGTACATGAAAGATATGTTCCGTGTAACTAAGCTTAAACAACACCATACCTGGAATTCAGCAAAATGGAATACCAATCGATTTTAGTATTTCCCTTTGATCCTTGCAGCAGATAGTAGACAAACGGTGCATTGTGTAGTCTTTGGCACTAATTCATTAGGACTGTATTCTCTCCCATAATAATTTATTAAAGTTACTTCTGCTTTAAAGTATCAATTCTCTTATACACTTGCTACATTGTGGTCAGTGCAAAAGATGAATGATGTATGAAAGTGAGATGCGTCAATGATGAATTCATCATTTAAGAATTACTTTTGAATCACTGGACCTTACTTTATGTTAATTTCTGAACGATCAAAACAAAAAGGATAAATGATGAGACGATAATACTATTAAAGGATATCTTTAGGAAAAAATCAACAAGATGCTTACTAATACAGTGTTAGTGTAAAAGCCTAGAACAATTTCAAATAAAACTATCACAGGACAACTAGGCTATAATCTATTCCACTATATTTCCATAGTTACATAAAACGGATGATCTATCCATAGTCAGACCTATTTACTACATCTACAACAATCACAGGCAGTTTTTCATCATATTGACACATACTTCACCCTGCCATGTAAACTACCAGAGGTAAGAAAGTATCAAACACAGAGGTGATCGGTACTTCACAAACTTTCAGCCAACTTAACAAACGCTTAGTAGCGGGGTACGCCAAATGTTTGATGAGATATCTCGCTAACAAAAAACAAAAGATTTCTGAACCTATGCCGAAGTTTCATCAAACACTAACCTACTGAAACTGGAGATATATGAATTTTGCCTTTTTAAGTCCTGAACACACTAAGACCACATTCCTCGCCATAGGTAATAATAATTTGCAACAACACAGACTTATATACCAACTATATACTAAGCTTTTACAGCTAACGATTGAGTCACTATGTTTACGATGCCGAGATCAAAAGAAGTGGAATGAGATTGAACCCATGTCAGGGTTATTGAAGTGCAATCCCCTGCAGTCCCATACAAATTCCCGTAAATCAAACATAACTTATCAAACAGTCATACAATCACGCTAACTGACTGGCTAAGCAAAGACAGAGGAAAGACATTTTTAAAAATATTCAAAAGAACTATAATGAGCAGAAATATGCGAAATAAAAATAAGGACTATGGCGAAATGAGGGCTTAATGGATATGGGAGATTACAAATAGTGGATGCGTCTGTACCACTGAGAATGCAGATACACTGTTCAATTTGTATTAATTGGTCTTTCTAACTCAGATGCGTTCTCAAATAATTTTCTCGTCACGTAAATCCTGGTAGATGGAGTAGCGTCAAAGATGCGTCACTGACTTTGGAACAGATGACCTAGATTCTGCTTCATTAACATATATTCACCCAGTTTTTGTGGTATTAATGCCACCAGTAACCCCTCAAAGTGCACTCGCAAGCCAAGTATATGAGCGGAGCAAAAATACATCCTCGCTCCATTTACTCTAGAGGGCTCTTGTAATAAGCCGTACGTCAAACATTCATGTTATGCATACCATATACATTGTTGGAGTAGTTCACTTCTCACCACGCTTATGTATGCAGGAACTGCATAGAACCATGGATGTGCTGATTTCTGATTACTCCAAATAAAACTGCTTGTACACAATAACGTTCAACGAATACATCCATATCTCGTTATTCTATGTGGTTAATTTTCATGCAAAATGATTATACCTACTGGTGTCCGGACAGTGGTATCAGGCCACATGCAATGTGACATCCCAAAAGCAGATAAATTAGTGTAGAATTCTATACTTTGACTCCTTTAGGACTTCCACATATAATGCGAGAATGCTCCTGAAACAATGGAATCTAACGCTGACTTCAGTAAGTCAGCGTTCCGAAACCTATCGAAGAATCAAAACCAATTTAGTTTTCTGGGTCTGTTTGCCATAACTTTAGCCTGATCAACAGGTCCTGTGATTTCAAATGGACTGACGTTCCCGTCAGGGGAGTTCCTTATAATATGGTGAGATGGCTAACGATCCACACTAGTCTGGCAAAACAAACTCCTGCATACATACAACAACTAATCGAGAATAATTTATTAATATCCCAAAACTGCTGTAAACCACCAGAATCTGATGTTTTACTTCACTTCAAACGAGCAACAGACTCGATGACTTCAATAGGATTTTGAAGACCAATAATCATGTCCCACCTGAGTTTGACTATGAACAATGACACGTTGGAAAGTATTACAAAACAGTAAATACTCCAGAACACGTACTGAATATATTTGTTGGAAACTTTGTAAGTGTGTTACTGTCTGTCTGTCTGTCTGTTTTCGACATAGAACTTTGCACAAATGTGCGGAAGTTCAAGTCGCCACATTCCGTGTAGCACGCGAAGCAAGAGAAGAAAGTACAAGAAAAGCATAATAGAAACAGTGAGCAGAGGTGTGAGACAAAGGACTAATAAAGAAATACAAAACAGTTTCATCGAAGATCATAAGTCACAGGGAGTGGATGCATCTGCACCATTGAGAACGATTTTGAGCCATGTCACCAATTGTTTCCAACCATACATTTTTACCGTCCCGAGGTCCCCAGCCTGGAAGTCTACACCTTCCTACGTGGCTTAGACCAACTGTCGTGGATTTCATTGACTGATGCCAAGTTTTTGTTTGACCCCCGCTAGCTTTTTTCCAGCCTGACCCTATATCCGCTAACATTGCTCGTCGAGGGAGGCGATGGCTTGGCATACGTAACACATGTCCTAACCATCTCAGTCTTTGTAGCTTCACGACTTCGTCGATTGATTTCCCCTCCTTACCTAGAACTATACGCCTAACCTCCATGTTGCTCACCTTATTATGCCACTTTACACGGGAAGTAGAGCGCAGGCACCTATGATCAAAGACAGCTAGTCTTTTCATGTCTTCCACTCTCAGTGGCCAGGTCTCACCCACAGCCATAAAGGAGGACGGAGCGGACTGATGAGCAGGACACCCGCCCTGTGGTCGATAGTCAAACATCTCGTCTACGCCAGAGTCGGCGTAAACTGGCAAATGCGAAACGAGCCCCCTGTATTCGTGCTGAGATTTCGTCAGCGATCAACCCGTTGGGGGTGATGCAACTTCCCAAATAAGTGAAGCGGTCAACGTGCTCTACCACTTCACTTCCTATTTTTAAACTAGGCGTCGATGTAGTCCAGTCCTGTAACATCATCTTGCATTTGGCGGGAGCGAATCGCATGCCAAACATTCGCAGATTGCGGCTCAAGGTGTTTAGAAGACTCTGCATTTCGTCAGCGTCTTCGCCTAGAAGGACTATATCGTCTGCATATTCCAAGTCAACGAGATTGTTCCCCGGTAGGAAGTCAATCCCTGAGTCGCTGAAGTCACCTAGGGTTAAGTCCATTAACACATCTATGATGAAGTTGAATAGAAAAGGAGATAATGGGCATCCTTGACGGACACCACTAGTCGTCACCAGTTCAGATGACAGCTCGCCGTAAGCCCTCACCTGGCTGTATGAGTACGAGTAGAGTGCCTTAATCAGTGCAATATATTTTCTCGGAATTCCCTTTACAGCCAAGCATCTCCAGAGAACTTCTCTATCGACAGAGTCGAATGCTGCCTTTAGGTCAAGAAATATAATAACTGTTGGACGCCGGTAGGAATGCCTATGTTCTAGAATCTGTCGGAGGGTGAAGATATGATCAATACACCCTCTTCCTGGTCTAAAGCCTGCCTGGCTCTCTCGTGTCTGTGCCTCCCGAGCACCACTCAGTCTATGCATGATTATTGAACCTAGGACTTTAGATACTATATTAGGCAAGCTAATCCCTCTGTGATTATCACAGGAAGACTTGTCTCCCTTCTTGTATATGGGGATAATCAGTGACTTACACCAACCCGATGGGACTTCTTCTGATTCCCAGACGTTGCCTAGTACCTCAGTTAATCCGGACAGTAAGCTGTCTCCACCGTACTTAAATACCTCTGGAGTCATTCCATCAGGTCCCGCTGCTTTGCCTAGTTTCAGATTGGTGACAGCTTTAGTAACCTCAGTTAGTGTGTTACTATAAAATCAACCAGATTGAGTTTCGAATACAAAATTGTGTTTGGAGCAAAACAAGACAAAAACAAATCTGACGCGATATTATGTTTTTGGTGACACTGCAAAGTGCGTTAACTCCACAAATATCTCAGGTAACATGATGCCTGGATTCATTTTAGATTTCAGTCAAGTAATCTAGCTGTTTGGAAGAAAGCAGATAGTGGACACTTGACAACAAGAATTACAAAATAACACATTCAGGGTTGCTAATGAAACCAAATTTACCAATTGAAACATGAAGTCATCTACATAATTCGGACTTAATTAAGTAGTGGACACTAACAAAATGTCGTTGCACACATCCCCATTTATTTGGGATTTGTCAGGTTGTGCCACACTTATTGTGTAGCACTGGTGACACTACCCAGCTGGGCAGGTTGGAATGCGTGGAGCAGGATCCAAATCCCGAACCTACTGGTTAAAAGTCAAGTGCTTAAGCCAACAAGCCACACTCATCCGCATGTTTTTTTCACTAGACAACATCCACTGAATAAAGTTTAGTGCACAACTTATTCTTCATAACCAATTCGTGTAATTTCACAACCATATTGCAGGCAAACAGCTATACAGGAATCCAGACCTAATATGACAAGGTGGAAGGAGCAGCTAACAAGCTTCGTTAGAGAGAGAGAGAGAGAATACAGCTACATATTTAGTAAGCAAACATATATGGAAATAATGTGTACTACTGGCTACGCTATAGAGACTCAATGTATGAAAGTTTTAACGAGTTATTTCGGCGACTTAGTTTAATCACGTGCAAGTCAAAAACAGTCAACTGTAACAAGAGGAAAAGCTAAATAGGACAGTATATAGAGCAGAACAAGGTTTCACTAACAATCCAATCAAACTGTTGGCGTCACTTAGTTTACGTATTCCTGGGAACCACACCCACCCCACTATCATTAATACACTGAGTCACTGACTACATTTTGATCAGACATTTTGCAAATAAGCATATTTAGAACCGTTAAGTAAAATTAACAAAACAGCAAACCCACCTGTTGATAAGTTATTGGTGTCATTTTGGGTCCATTGCAACTGGCACTGTTGTCTCGTAGATCCTTTTTTGTCCCGACAAGTATGATGGGTGTATTTGGTGCATAATGACATATTTCAGGGTACCATTTAATGCGAACATTATCGAATGATGAGGGACTGACAAGAGAAAAGCATATCAAAAACACATCCGTCTGTGGGTATGACAATGGTCTCAGTCGATCATAATCCTCCTGACCTACAATTTATGCTTGTGTTAGCTCATCCAGAATTAAATAACGTCAGCGATACTTACCAGCAGTATCCCATAGGCCAAGATTTACAGGCTTTTGATCAACCATAACATTGGCTGAATAGTTGTCAAAAACAGTGGGGACGTATTCACCAGGGAAAGCATTAGTTGTATAACTGATAAGTAGACATGTTTTCCCAACAGCACCGTCACCAACAACTACACATTTGATGGCCTGCATGCGTAGTAATAGTCGAAATAGCTAGCCCAAGGCAAAATATTTGGGAGTAGCGGCCACTGGAGTTGAGTGTGTTTAAACAAATGGATCCGGCTTCATATTTTAGCAATTAAACGGCAAATGCTTATCAGTGAGAGCCTTATGAGAATATTTCAGTCCTTGAGGAAAAAATAAAAGCAGGAAAATCAAGTAGAATTACTTCAGATTGTAAAATACCAGCAAAACAAAGTGAAATCCAGTGCGCAGTATCATTTCTACAATCTGGTTCAAAACGAATCAATTTATTTGTGCTCTCGTATTGATTATAAGAGAAACGCTCCCCATATTCGAAAACGCTTGCGTATTTTACCCACCACTCAACTGTCGCAGTTTTGGTTGACTCTGAGGGGATTAGTCGTGTTTTGTAGTATGCCGTGTGTTAAGGTCGTGTTGCCTCTGTGAGTAAGGTTGCCCATTTAACACGTTAGTCGTCCAGTATGTCCAAAAATGGAGATAACAGTTATGGATAATGATTAGTGACAATAAGAGACGTTAATATAGTAGATTATGTATACTTGAAGATACACAACAGAAGGAGAAGCTGAGTTCAATGTACAACATACTGAATGTAGAAGCGAAGTAGGGTGCTAGGTAAGACAAAAGAAAACTCCACAACACACTGCAAAATCAGGCAAAACGGACTCCAGATAGCCAGTTCTCTATCCAGGAAGAAATCAACATTGAATAAACTAATAAAAGAGTGAAAAGGACCTAGACACCAAAGACGACAAACAAACAAAACAATGAGTCGATCATTTCAAAGGACAGTGAAATAGACCATCAATAGCTACAGTAATTATTACTGTTGTGGTTGTTGGCCTAGGATTGGGACAGATTAGCCAGCACATTAAATCTGGTATTTGCTCATAGTCTACTAGGTCATAGTTCCCGTCATAATTTTGGCGGTGTTTCACTAAAGATTAGTTTTGCTTACAGATATAGTCTTTCCTCAGTACCGATGATACAGAGTCTTGGCTTAACTATAGTTAAAAACAGAGCAACTTGTTATTATTATTATATCCTTTAATTCCTAGAGGAACATAGAGCTTTCAGCTGCGCACCTCCATTGCGTTCGGTTCTCTGCCAATGTTTTCACCCCACTCCAAGTCTGCCCACATGCTTTCATCTCCTTTTCCCATGACCTCCTCCAAGTCACCCCACCTTTGCACTGACGACCAACTCACCGCTTCGGGTTCTACTCGAGAGCTTGTCTAGTGATGTCATTCACTTGATGGTTTCCTCAGAGTATGGCCAGCCAATCCATCTCCATTTCTTCCTGCCTATTTGTTTCACAATCGGTTCCAGTTTGGTTCGCTCATCGCAAAAACTCCCTCTTGCTGATCTTTCCTGGCAGGCCATCTGATCTTGAGGGGTATTGAGCGAAGACAACTGTTAATGAAGGTCTGTGGTTTGTTTGAGATGCTCTTTATGACGCGCTGGACAAGTCTGTGATCCGTATAGCAAATAGCACTGACCGACTTCACATTGGAGTTGAAAATCCGGATCTTATTTTTGATGCTGAGTGCTGTTGACCTCCACACAGATTTGAGAGTAATGAAAGCTTGTCTTGCTTTTCTGATTCTGGCTTTGATGTCCTCGTCAGTTCCGTCTGCCTGTAGTTGAGACGATGCTTCCCAGGTAGGTGAAGCAGGTTGTTTCTTTCAGGTTCTTCCCACTTATGCTGATTGTTGTCTGTTGTTGTTGTTGTTGCTGTTGATGTTGGCTAGGAATCTTCATCACCCCTGTTTTATGTATGTTCACCTGAAGTCCTATCTTTGATGCTTCTTCTGCCAACTTGTTACTTTTCACTTGCATATCTTCCAGTGTTTGTGGGAAATCAGACATATATCATCGGCGAAATCCAGATCCTCCAAGTCTTTTGCGTCAGTCCATTTTATGCCTGTTCCCTCGTTGGTTGCCGTTGTCTGTCGCATTATCCAATCTACTGCAATCAGGAAGATCATTGGCGATAGTAGGCAGCCTTGCCTCAGTCCAGTCCTCACTTCGAAGGCTTCCGTAAGTGTACCGCTGTGGATTACTTGGCATACAGCATTGTCGTACAACTGTTTGATGAGATGTATAATTCGCGACGGCACCCCTTGGTAGTAGCGAAGTAGTTGCCAAATCACCTCTCGATCGACGCTGTCGAAGGCCTCTTCAAAGTCGATGAAGTTGAGATGGAGAGATGACCGTCATTCCAAGCTTCGTTCACTGATGATCCGTAGTGTGGCAATTCGATCAATACATGACTTGTTTCTCCTGAATCCAGCGCGTCCCGGTCGAAGTTTTTCATCCAGGTTAGCTTGTTTGATTCTCTTCAGGATGATGCGGCTTAGTATTTTGCTTATGATGGACAAGAACATAATTCTGCACCAGTTCTTGCATAGACTCAAGTCTCCTTTCTTTGGTAGTTTGAATAAGTATCCTTTCTTCCAATCCTCGGTACTTTGCCCTCTTTCCACACCTTCTCCAACAATGGCGTCATCAAGTACGCTGTTGTCTCTGGGCCCATTTTCAATGCTTCTGCTGGGATTCCATCTGGTCCTGCTGCTTTTCCGGTTTTTAGCATCTTGATTGCATTCAGGACTTCTGTTCTCGTCGCGGGTTTGATGTTAACTGGTAATTATGCTTCTGTTGTTGGCATTGTTGGGTGCGTTATAGGTGGCGGTCGATCCAGAAGTCTTTTGAAGTGTTCAGCCCAGTGTTTCCTCTGTTCCATTTCTTTGGTGATTGAATTTCCATGGTCATCCTTTACTGGCTTAATCTGTGTCGAACTTATCCTTGTTAGGTGCCTACTTGTTTGGTAGAGTGTGGCGAGGTTTCCTTTGCCTGCAGCTTGTTCTGCTTCACTTGACATGGCTTCATAATATTTCCTTTTGTCTTCCCTGGCACTCTTCTTTACTCTTTTGTTAAGTGTATTGTAGCTTTCATTCAGCTCCTGTTTTTGTTGCTCGTCGGTGCACTGGAAATCTTTTGTTTCACCATCCCTCTCTCTTCTATTAGTTTCCAAGTGTCCGCAGTGAGCCACTGTTTGTCCTGCCTCTTCTTTATGCCTAGAACTTCCATGCAGGTTTGACTCCACACCGTTTTCAAGTTGTCCCAGTGCTTTTCGACGCCGACCTCTTCGCTAGTATTGATTTGTGTCTCGAATTTGTCCCTTATGTTTGCAATGAAGATGTCATTTGTAGCCTGGTCCTTAAGTTTTTGAGTGTTGAACTTGGCTTGTGGTCTATCTGCAGCTCCTGTTTCTCTGAAAGCTTTTAATTTGATTTGGATTGTCCCTTGTACGAGATAGTGGCCTGAGCCAACGTCTGCTCCTCTTCTTACTTTTGTGTCCATTAGGCTGCGCTTCCACTTCCTTGACCAGCGTTGAGATGCAGTCAATTTGGTTTTTGGTTTGCCCATCTGGTGACACCCATGTAGCCTTAGAGATATCTTTGTGTTTGTATACACTGCCACCAATCACTAGTTTGTTGAAGGCGCAGAAATCGGCGAAGAGTTCTCCATTTTCATTCATTTCTCCGAGAGCTTCTCTACCCATGATGAGTTTTCTTCCTGTGTTGTCTGGTCCCAGTTTGGCGTTCACGTCTCCCATTAGTATTTTAATGTCGCCAGTTGGAGTATTGTCCATTGTTGCCTGCAGTTGTCTGTGGAATTCTTCTTTCTTTTCGAGGTCTGCGTTGTTTGTGGGTGCATAACATTGTATAATTGACACTTTCCTTCCTTTGGAGTTGAATCTGGGGGTCATTATCCTGGGCGAGATCGCCTTTCATTGCATCAGGGCTTGCGTTGCCGTTGGTGACATCATGATTGCCACGCCCTCGATGTGCGTGTGGTTATCTTCTGGGTGACCGGAGTAGATCACTGACTCACCCGTTGACAATTTGGTGAGTCCATTCCCATTCCATCTGCTTTCACATATTCCCAGCACTTGGATTCCGTATCTTTTCATCTCGTTTGCGATCTGGGCAGCTTTCCCTATCTCGAACATAGTGCGGACATTCCATGTCTCCACACAGACTTTTTCTTTTGGCGCAAGGAGGTTATTCGTGCTGAAGTTTCTGTAGCAACTCTGTTTTCAGGGTGGGGTTGTTAGCCTCACGACTAAGAAAGGAATGGTTACATTAAGATAAAGTTTAAAGAGAAGCGACCTTTTGGGTTGTTCCCCTTAATATCGGATAACAAGGGATAAAACAATCAGAGCAACACCAGCAAAAGGAAAACAATTCGCAGCAAAAATGGCAAAAAACGACAACAACGATACAATACAACAACATGCAATATAGTTCAGCACAGTTAACTAAAATTATCCCAAAACCATAGACTCACTGCCTTGGCACAACTTGAACATATAAATCCAACAATGTATACAATTAGAGATATGAGTTATTGTTAAAAGTCACAAAATGTCAAAAACTTTGTTATAGGTATGTCAAACAAACACACATATTATATGGATACATATCACCTCCCCTTTTGAGGAGATTGATGATTAGTAGGGTGTTTTCTTGGGGGTTTATCTGGAACCGTTGAGCTTGTTGTTGACGTCTGTCGCTTCGTCTGCCTGTTGGGTTTGCGGCTTCGGCTTTGTCCGGAATTGTCTGACGCTTTATGTTTCCTGGCTGCATTGCATAGAGAATTTAGTGGGACATCAGCCAGATGCAAACGATCGAACCAATCAAGTCCCAAAAGATTTAAATCACTCTTGGTGACGTAGCAAATTCCTGTGAATTTGATGTTACGGAATGAAACAGAACATCTGAGTTCACTAATTAGTTTGGGGCCCCCACCACAGGCGCTGATACGAGTCTGGGAGGTATTTGTGATAGATGGTCTGCCAATATCATTCCAAAGTTTCTCTGATATAACAGTAATATCAGAGGCGGTATCTAGCTGCAGACGTGTATCATGACCATTCATCTGAAGATGAAAATATTTCCGTATACATGGTGTTGTGACTTGACGGGTTGCGCGTAGACTCAATGATCTGCTTGGAGATTAAGGACCAACAGTTGGTCGGGCTGTCGCTGGATTTTGATATCTGGGTTCGCGTGGCTGACAAAAACCATCTTTATGACCGATGATTTTGCACTTGCTGCGACGATGATTTTTGTATGGACAAGACTTTACAAAGTGCCACGCGCCACAATGCCAGCATGGTGATGGTGGGGTCTTCTTTGCAGTATTTTGTGAAGTTGGACGAGTATGTGTAGATTTACGCGGAACATTAGTAGAAGGTGGGTCAGGAGTGGTTGATGAGAGATTTTTGCTCTTTTGTAATGCATGAATATCAGAGCTTCTCGAAGGTGTTGATTCGACCAGGTGTGTGTCTTTCTGCAGATTAATCAGCCGTTGATATTCATCAGCTATGTCATGTAATGTTTACTTAGGATTTTGTTCTGGATGATTGAGCAGTCGAGTTCGGATATCTGTGAAACGAGGAGATTGAAGACTGCATATGAGGATCAAGGCTTTGAATTGATCATCTGTTAAGGACCTGAGTCGGAATCTCTCACATTCTCGGTTGACTGTGCCAACATGAGTAAGAAAATCATCATTTTCATTCATTGTCAGCTTGAGGAAACGATAACGTATGCTGAATAATGAGGAGTGGTCTCCAAAATGTTCACGCAGCAGCTTTATTGTATCATCGAAACACTTGTCACGTGGTTTCTGGGGTAAAATTAGGTTGCAGTACCGTTCATATTCTGCGGGACCCAATTTACGTAATAACACTCGCACCTTCCAAGCATCGTCTTGTGAGGCGAGATCAACTGTGAATAAATCCTCGTATCGTTGATACCATGTGTCAAAAGTGACATTAGCATCTGGATTATAATTGAACTGTGAAATACTATTCACAATTCCGTCGACAGATGGTAGCATGGTATGGTTCGGATTGCTTGAAGGTGAAGCTGGACCAGTCTGTTGGTTGACGAACATTTCCATTAATTTCATTTGTCGTTCAAATAGTAATTCCAATTTAGAAGAGTCCATATTTTTCCCCGCCGCCAAATTGTTGTTATGTACTGGTCGAGAATTTAATAGTCCTGACTCAAGAAAGACAGAAATCAGAAGACCACTAGGTTTGCGATGATACTTCTATTTTCCAAAACACCAGGAGAATCAATATATATCACACAATAGTGTGAGAGCAAAATATATATGAATGTCCGAACAAGTGTGTGAACGAAATATTCAAAATGAACAAATCAATAGACAGTCTTAACATGATTGGCTTATTATAATGGAGTGTCGATCCATATATACATTTAGTGGGACATCAGCCAGATGCAAACGATCGAACCAATCAAGTCCCAAAAGATTTAAATCACTCTTGGTGACGTAGCAAAATTCCTGTGAATTTAATGTTACGCAATGAAACAGAATATTTGAGTTCACCAATTAGTTTCAGCCGCCCACAACAGGCGCTGACAAGAGTCTGGGAAGTATTTGTGATAGGTGGTGCCAATGTAGGACGAAATGCGCATCCTGGATTCCACTGCTAGCCACCATTCACCAATTGTATACTAAGTTAATACCCGGACACCGTTGAAGCATCTGCACAAGAAGCCGACGACACGTTAACCTGAGACCGAGCACTTCGGTCCAATAAAATGACGGGAAAATCAAAACTTCAATTCAATAATTAATATGACCCGTTGCAAAAGAGGTGGCTGTCGAGGCCCAAGTGGTGTAGTGGATAACACTTTCGCGTTGGAAACTAGGGGTACTGGGTTCGAGGTTCCGTGGAGACATCATCACTCGCAGAGAAATGAAGGTACATCCAGGTGACGAGTCCCAAATTAGAGGAAATGCGCTTTAACCTGGAATCCACGGCTAACCACCATCCACGAATGGTGTCAATGTACTTGAAGATTGAACGATCGATTCATGGTTGTTTACTCAAATCCTACTTCCCAATTTTCGCGGAGGCACCGATACACCAGTCATCGTCTCATCAGTCGCTGTTCAGAAAGAAGTCAGACCAAAACTGTCAGAAGTAATATTGTGATTTATTATTGTAATATTTGTTCATAGACCTTAGTTGTAACAGTGGTTATATGTTGGTGTTACAATAAAAAAACATCGAGTCGCCAATTGGGGTTTTGGTTTTTGCGTCCGCTATTACTAAGCGTTTCTGAGAAACTTCAAGGAACAGAGTGAGCACGAGTGCAGCAAGAAATCATGATCATGATGAGATAAGGGATATGCCTACTACTGCTAAGTTGAACAAAGGTTCTGTACAACTACAACGTGAAGTAGAATTGAATGCAGATGCAGTTGCAGAAGGTATGGATACTTGTGAGACCGTCAGTGCAATTGATCAGCGTGTAGCCCACCTATCATCAGATGATAGTGCTAAACCCGAACTAGTAGTGAAAGACAGCAGTGGTGGTAATCTTGCAGTTAGACAACTATCTGAAAGCCGAACCACAACAGCTTCTGATCCACCGCTGAGTTCATCAACTGGTATCAATCAGTCGTCGTTGGTGTTGTCATCCAAGATGAAACAGACGCCCATCAACTCCAGTATCTTGTGCAATGACTATGATAGTATTGGTGCATTTGAAAAGACGAAAGATATTGCTCAGTTTAGTGAGAATAAGCCAAGTGTAAACGAGAGAGTAATTGTTAAATTGACTTGCATGAATAAAGGCATTTCTAGTTTCAAGTTACTATTTGAATGTTATTATCTTTGGTGTAAATTACTCTGTGCCTACGCTTGGCTGACCGGATACGTCGTGTGTTTTTTCGTCATCTATATTCTACGATACAATGACATGAGCGTGTTACCGTTCAGATTTGAGGATATAGCTGATAGAGAGAAATCAGCAAATGAACTCTGCGACGATTTTCCAACCTAGGGCGTCAACCTGAGGAGGGTTGTAGGCGTACTGCTGTAAGTCCTACAATTCTTCAAAGGGTAGCGCATCAATGAGCAGTCCAATGTGCTTGGTGTGTGATTTTGTACATATGTTCATATTGTATATACTGAATTGATATCATCTGTCATCTAGCTGTTGGTAATTCTGTTTGTGTCCGGACGACTTCCACTTGGATCATCAACCTGAGAAGGAATGTAGGCGTACTGCTGTAATTCCTTCTGTTCTTCGAGGGTAGTTCGTCAAGGCAGAATCCACCACATTTGATGTGTTGATTGTACATATGTTTGTGTTAAATAATTGTGAGTTCCAATTGTTGTAATTGTTGGTTAATCTTGTTTGTGTCCGGACATTCCACAAATTACAATCGTCAACCTGTGAAGGGTTGCAGGTGTGCTGATGTAAGTCCTGCGATTCTTCAAAGGAATTCCACCAAGACATGATCCGCGAGGTTATTTGTACTGTTTGTGTATACGTTTGGTGTGTCTTCTCAATTTGTGATTTTGGATTAATTGTGTTTACTCGTTGTTTTCGTACCTTAATGTTATTGCGTAATTTTGTTAAAATTTTCGTCGTGATTACTTCTGAAGTTGTTTCCAGTCTTCTACGTTCGTGAATGAATTGATTGATGTTAGAGACAGCAGATGGGTCGTATACGCCGGGGAGGCTATTGATGAGAATGAAATGCATACGGAGATAATTGTTAGCTGCGGTCTCACATGCCGGGGAGAAAGAGTGTAAACGACTGAGGCTCGCATACGTCACCATTACTAGAACTGAGGCGGAATGAGTGACAAGCGATTTTAGTGGTAATTGGTCGTGAGTAATATAATATAATATATATTTCTTCCTGTTTATGCAGGAACATACCAATTGTACAGGCATGGATAAGTTATTATTTAAATTACACAAAATTTGATGTATAGTGAATTTACAGTTTGGTTGTTCTTTCTGACATCAAAGTCAGTCGGAACAGTCTGCTATAAAGTTTGTTTGTGTAGCACATAAAGAGATATAGAAATATTGTCTTCGCATTAACAAAAAACCCAGACATCAGATGAATGTAATACAAATATCTGGGAAAAATAAAGCTTGAAGTCAATTCTCCTATATAACTTTGTTGTGAACAGCACCCTTGGCTTAAAGATTATTGATGTATTATGTTGAGATCAGTGATATATTTATTCCATTTTTTCAGTAGTCTTATCGTAGTTTTATAACAGGAAAGAAATTTGATCGTGGATACGAAAACTAAATAAGGTCATGTTGGGTTGTTTTACTGCATCAAATGGTGCCGAGGTCGATTCCAGAATTCTCCATTTGCTCCATTTGTGTCTGCATGGCGGACTGTATTCGTAAGTTGAGTAAAATGTTGAAAACTGTTTGAAAACCAGTTGCTTCTTCATTTCAGATCATGAATACTCATTTACAGCATGTTCGCCAGCGTCTTCAAATGGTAGAATTGGATCGTTCATGGAATTTGAGTGGTTATGAGATAGACGGTTTGGAATTAATCCTCATTTCAGTTTAGATGCAGGGTTGTTCGACCTCGACCAGAAGATGAATAGGAGCAGCAAAATACCAGAAAGAGAAAGTATGTGAACATGAAAAGGACATTAATATTTTAAGCATGTATAAATGTTGTATATTATACTTAAGTAAACTTTTTTCTATATTGTATTTGTTTTCACGTATTTATGCGAAGTCTTAGAGTTTATTTAATGTCATAATGTGTATTAATAAGTCTGAGCGTTTTAGTGTTCTAATGACTGATGCGTTTTAGAAATAAGTGATGGGTTCTGGTAGGGATAGTCATTGGGACAAAACAGTATATAGCAAGCGTTTGAAGGTTACAATGAGGGATAGGTCCTATTTCTAAGGGTAAACTAATCCTGTATGTTCCGTACTATGTCTTTATGCATCCATGCTGCTAGTTTATTTATAGTTTAAAGATTGCTAAGGGTGTTGAAGTGCGTCTTTTAGGTGCTGTAGTAGATTAGTGCTTGATTCGTTCTAGGAGTAAATAGTTTATTAATATAATCAGTAGAGTGAAACAGTCTGTATAGAGAGCGTTTGAAGCTTGTAACCGAAGAGCAAGTTCTGACATCTAGGGGTAGGCTATTCCATATTTTAGAATACATGACTGTGAAGAAGTTTTCACGGAGTGTTGACTTAAAAGAATGAGTTGTCACTGTGGAAGTTTGGTTACGCAGATCGTAAGAACCTTCCTGTGCGAATTGTATGTCCCTGTTACCTGAGAATGATATTTTGTGAAGGACCTTAAAGAAGAATATTAGGTTTATAATAAGTCGCCTTGTCCAAAGTGGGTCGAGTTTTAGGATCATGCACCGTGAGATGTAGTCTTTCTTACAATCGTAGCCAAGCAGTTTTGAGGTAAAATATCGTTGGATACTTTCCATCCTTAGCTTGTCACGTGTGCGAGTGCTGCTTATAATAAATGGACAGTATTCTAGTAGTGGTCTGACACATGTTTTGTACAGAATTAGCTTGGCTTCATTGTCGTGAAAGTTCCTGAGTATGCATCCTAAGAGCATCCTCGATTTTCTAGTCTGTGATGCTACTTGCTCTGAGAATGTCAAGTCACTAGAGTACCTCAGGCCTAGGTCAACGACACTTCGGAGTCTTGTTAGGTTAGCAGATTGGAGCGTTAATTTCAGGTCAATTGAGGGTGCACCGAAGCAGATCCAGCCACATTTGTTCAGATTAAATTGGAGATTCCATAGGGACGACCAAGCAGCCATTTTATCTAATTCCTTCTGTACTACATTCTCGAAGTTCCCTAAGTCATCACGTTGGAATGTATAAGCTACTTTTAGGTCATCTGCAAAGATGAATGGTTTCCCGTGCGTGAAGCAAGCGCATATGTCATTGATGTATAGTGTAAATAGGAGGGGTCCAATGACACTACCTTGTACTACACCAGAAGTGATAGGGCTAGGTTTGGAGGTTGCAGACCCGAGTTTAACTATTTGGGACCTATTGTTAAGGAATGATTTAAGCCATCCTAATAATGGGTCACGTATTCCTAAGGAGTTCAGTTTATTTGTTAGCAGTAAATGGTCAACACGGTCAAATGCCTTAGAAATGTCAAAGTAGATGACAAGTACTAGTTGCCGTCTGTCACGACTGCTGGTTACAAAATTGAAGAAGTCTAGGTGAC
Organism: Trichobilharzia regenti; assembly: GCA_944472135.2. Lineage (NCBI taxonomy): Eukaryota > Metazoa > Platyhelminthes > Trematoda > Strigeidida > Schistosomatidae > Trichobilharzia > Trichobilharzia regenti. Next base: position 19,524,219 of record OX235268.1, on the reverse strand, counting down.
ATGTTAAACATGATCTGGATTTCAGGAATCCATGTTGGTTCGGACTTATGATGTTGCAGCTAAGCATATGTTTGATTAAGTTATCTTTGACTAGTCTCTCCATGATTCTAGATGCTATAGGTGTGATATTGATTGGCCGGTAGTTACTGACTTCAGTTTTCGAGCCAGATTTGTGTTTAGGCATAATGAATGTTGTCTTCCATATGTCAGGGTAAGTTTGGGTTTCTAGGGACATTGTGAATATTTTAAGCAGCAGTAGAGGAATGTCAGGGCCACCATATTTATAGAAGTAAGATGATATACCGTCGGTACCGAAACCTTTTGAACTTTTGAGGGTTCTTATAGTTTGGTTAATATTAGCGTAAGTGAATTGAACAGTGCTAATTTGGTTTGGTGTGAGTGGAGTTGGAGTTTGTGCCATTTTAGTAATAGGGTGTATATCGAGTAGCTGGACTGAGGGCTTAAGGTAGTTACCTGCAAACGTTTTGTTGAATAGTTCACATATGTCTGCAGAGTTAGTGCATAGCCTACCTTTGTCTATGAGGAGAGAAATGCTGTGATTTTTGCGATTCATTCGCTTCCTTAAGATTTCTGTGAGTGCATACACTCTAGCAGGACTGGCTACTGCGATGCGTTCTTCCTTTCTCATACGGAAATCTTGAGCTTGTGTGATGGAGCTAAGGGTTTTAAGTATTAGACCTAGAGTGCCAAAGTCGTGGTGTTTGAAGTAACTTGTTGAGAGTTTCTTCAGTTTCTTACGATCCTTTGGTTTTATGAATGACTTTCTGTGTGGGGAAACCTTTAGTGTTTGGAGTGGAATGACAGCATCTAAGCATATGTTTGAGTTATGGTAGAAGATGGTTAGGGCTCTCGATAGGTCATCAGTAGTGAAGTATTCATCCCATTTGGAGGATCTTAGCATCGATTCAACTAAGGCCCAGTTTGCCTTACTATAGTTCCTATATATTACTTGTTGTGAAGTGGAGGTATGAGATGCATTGCTACTCAGCGGAATTGGCAGTGCACACATTACTGTTTTGTGGTCGCTCCCTGGAAACTCAGAACCTACTAGCGTTGAAAGGGGGCTTATATTGTGGCAGAAGATTAAGTCTAGTACGTTGTTACCTCTTGTGGGAGTAGTGACAGTTTGTTTCCAGCCAAGTATATCCAGTGTGTCTAAGAACTTATCAAATTTAGTTGGACCTGTGGGTATATCCCAGTTGATTTCAGGTAAGTTAAAGTCCCCACATAGGATCTTATGATCGTATTGTAAGTCGGTTAATTGCTCCAGAGTATTAATAAGTTGGGTCTCGTAATTACTAAAGGTGCCAGGTGCTCTGTAGGTGCATCCAATTAATGCTGTTACGTTATTTAAGTGTACATTAACCCATAGAGTCTCAGGCATGTTAAGTGTACTACTTTCTAGCTGTGATACAGTAAGTTCATTCAGAAAGTACATGAGACAACCCCCTCCCTTACCACCTTCCCTGTCACACCGAAAGTGTGTGTAGTTATCTAAGCTTATTTCTTCATCCAGGATGTCCGAATGACACCAAGATTCAGTGATGACAATTACAGGGGGTTTGTATATTACTGTGAGTGCTCTGAGCATCGGCAATTTATTTAGAACAGATCTAGCATTTATGAGGATTACGTAAAGATGAGAGTTGAAGTAGCATTTGAAGTATTTAAGTTCGTTAGTCAGCCCCGAATATGGTTCAGCACCCAGTAGTTCTGCTGGACATGACGATCCTATGTTAAGAGGAGTTCCAGCATCATGCTCACCTATGTCTATCGAGTTGTTGTGTGCTGTTTTCGGTGGAGAATTAGGAGTTGGAGTACTGGATTTGCTATAGACTAAGGAACTTTTATTTTTAGTTAGGTTACAGAAGTGGGTAGGGTTCTTTATTTGGCCTATACTTGTGCAAGTGTCAAGTGTGTCCAATGGATACGGGTGCACTAGACCGTTCCTGTTTTCATGCAAGGAGGGAGCCAGCACTAGTGGTTTAGGAGTGTTAACATCCCTACCAGCTGTTTTTTCAACGCTGACAGGGACGCGGGGGATAAAAAATGATTGGATCCTTGTGATGACCATGGCTTATTATTCCACCTATTGTTTGATGCTAGTTGTGTCCTTGTGTGGGTTTCGTGTGTACTGCATTTTGGGTTAGTTCCCAGCAGACTTGTACCATATATCCGGTCGAAATTTGTTTGTGTGCCATACTCTGAAGACCCTGAGTTGTTGGTAGCCGAGTTCTGACTATTACCACTTGTACTATTTAGGGTGACATCGTTGTGACATTGGATATTAGTGTGTGCCACGGTGCGATTTAGCACGTTGTGAGTGCTAATACTATTAACCGTGGGGAGTGTGGGCTTATTTAAGCTGCCACTGTTTTTGTTGGTATGATTTAGGGGCATATTTTCCTTATCTTTACCAATGGAATTATAGCTAGGAGAGGACAAAGTCGAATTTCGGGGGGTTTTAACTTTTTTTCTGGGGTTATTTAGTGGCATTTTAGATTCTGCGGTGATGGGTGGTATGGTTTTATTATTTATTTGGTTACAGTCTAGTGGCCTTTCGGCTGGTGTTGCACTCTGATGGGATATTTCTGTGTGTTTTGAGAGGGGTGATGCGGTGGGGTCTACTGTATCTTTCACAGGGTTGGGAATAATGGCTGCTTGCAATGTCCTATTACCTATTTCACAATTAGTCTTAGTGAGATAGTTGTGTGCGCGCCTTTCTATAACTGTTTTTTCCACCCCGACCTTTATATGTTTGTAGTTTCTGGCTTGCGATAGGGTGTGTTGGGAGTGAATGAATTTTCTGGTCTCTGCCGGTGTTTCGAACTGAAAACGAATAGGACAACACTTTTCATGTTGACTCTTCTTCAGCCTGTAGCACTTAGTCTTGGAGTTAGGCATTTTCGCTTCACTAAGTAAGATGCGCTGTACCTTTTTTAGTGCCTCATTGTCCGGAACGTTGTAGACAATAGCACTCAGTTTTGCGTCGAGTCGTTTTGTTACTTCTGTGGTAACAAAGTTAATGAGGTTATCTACCTTAGTTACCGATTCTGTGTCAAGCTTGTTAAGGTTTACCGTTTTCATGAGGATAGTTAGAGGTGTCAGTTCACAGACCTGCGATCTGATATCGCTGATCTGATCTGATAATTTGGATATCTCGGTATTGGTTTCGATGTTTCCAGCATTTACTGACTTACTGTTTTTTATTTCCCTTAACTCAGCCTTAAGTTCTCCTATAGACAACTTTAGAAGTTCTATTTCTGAAGATAGTACTGAAAAAGAGCTTGATGGCTGGAGTTTCTCCATAAGCACATAAGGTGAAGGGAGGAGTTCTGTATGAGCAGAGGGTACCGAATTTTTAGGAGTAGTGCTAATACTGGCTGTCAGTACAGTTTTATTTTCAGTTTCAGCTCGACGCTTACGGCATACACGTGAGTTATGTGACTCACTATAGCCGTTTGTTGGGGGTGTGTTGCTTGATGTAGCAATCAAGGACGTTAAATTAGACACCAGTTTTACAGGGGATTGGGTTCGTTGCTTTTTACTTTGATTAACCATAACTATTAGAAATGAGAGTTAGTGGTTACAAGTATGGAAGTGGTATAGTACTTGTGCAAGTACTACAACAAGATAAATTTTATGTAACGAATCACGTAAAAATGTAACGCAAACGTTGAATGTACCGCGATACAGAGTGGATGTGCGTAGAGTATGGTGAGGTGCTGTTATGGTCACGTTGCATTCTGCAAGAGTCATTCTAGCAAGTGGCGGTTGTGTTGCAAGATGTCAAGAGGATACCTTTATCTGGAGGCACAGGTCGTCATCGATGTGTGAGATTGTGCTGTGGGTATGCTTGTGGTGTGTTGGCTTTTCTGTTTGTTTTCCATTTCAGCTCTGTCCGTGTGACCCAGGTTCTCGCAATGGCATCCAAGTCAACGTGTATTGGTCGTGATGGAAAAAAGGGATGGATCCCTTTTTTGCCGGGGAGTGTCAATGTAGTTGAGGATTGAACGATCAATTCATGGTTGTTTACTCAAACCCAAGTTCCCTATATTTTTGCGGAGGCATCAATACACCAGTTATCGTCTCATCAGTCGCTGTTCAGAAAGAAGTCAGAAGTAATATTGTGATTTATTATTGTAATATTTGCTCATAGACTTTAGTTAAAGCTTAATTTTAAATTTGGATATATATTTTGGTGTTAGAATAAAGAATTCTTGAGTACCCAATCGGTGTTTTGGTTTATGCGTCCGTTAATACTAAGCGTTTCTGAGAAACTTCAAGGAACAGCGTGAGTCCCAACGTAGCAAGAGCTGGGCATTAACGGTTTACGAGATTTGGCTTGCAACCCCGAAAACGCCAAGTGCTTCGTGGATGAATCTTTCCACAAGAATAACACGATTTAATGTTTTTGCTCTCTCGCTGCATTCCGATACATGTGGACGACAGTTTGGATTTCTTACTGTGAACACTTGTGTTATTGACTTTGCACAGCAAGACATCAGATACTGACGTATTTGGAGCTTGACGTTCAATGTTGACATCTGCATTTGTAATACAAAGATCTTTAGCAGTTTGAAAGGTGAAGGAAGGAATCTGACTCAACTCTTTTTCGAACTCTGGAATATTTTTTCCAGGAATTAGGCGATCACTTAGTTGAGTTTTGCGCTCATCTATAAGGTTGCACTTTGAAGTTTGTATCCGAAGCCGAAGAATGAAGTCTCTAATCTTCTGGTCGGGAGCACGAACAAGTTCGTTGAACTGAGCCCTCCCTCGAGTTTCAAAAGTGGTTATATGGAAGTGATCAATTAGGAGTTCCCGGTGCTTATCATGTGGCAGAGAAACTGGTTTGTCTGGAAACGACAGAGTCTTCACTAGGCTGTACGCATCTAACCCAATAGCAGTAATAAATTGAGCTGGAAATTGTCATCACGAACATTCTTCGACGTGTAACATGCGTCAAACATTCAAGATAATCTTCCATTTATAGGAAACTTTCCAAGGTTATTTGGTTCCATAGCAACGCCAAAATGTTTTAATTATTTGTAATAGTAGTATTAGCATTTCGCTAAGACCGAATTACAGGAATTCAACCAAAACACAGAGTGGGATGAATTTAGGGAATTTGTATTTGGCGGAATTCTTTTCCAATTCATATAACAAATATATTAACAAGCAACAGTAAGCATTTAAACAACACAGAGATAGAAATTGTCAATCAACACAAAAAATCAAAGTTGTAGAATTTTTTAAAGCTGCGTCGTAGTCATCATTAAGTCTTCTAAACACTCTGTCCGCAACATCTGCATCAGTCTGATTCCGCTGGTGGTGGTGTTGGACCACTCTTTGCAGATTTCATCACCACCAGATCCTTTTGTGAAAAGTGGATGTGAACTTTTCAAGCAGAGGTTGAGATTGTTTTCCTCCGAATAACTCTGTCCATATTGAGAAATATCTGAGGATGCATGCATGTCAGGTAAGTTAATCTTACCCCTGATGAACGACTTCTTATATTAGCCACACTGAATGTGTGAACAAGGGAGGGAACAATCACAAAGTTGGTGAAATTCCATAAACCAGTCGTTCATACATTCCACGATATATTTGAAGAATTATGGAACATCCAAATCACCTGTCACATCTCATATGTAAAAAGCAAATATTATACAAGTGACTCTAATCCCTCCGTTACAACCAACTGAAAGAGATCAAATCTTCAAAGCTGATCAGTAGATATGGTGTTGGTCACTAAGGTGAATCGCCCCATTCTGCAGGAAAAGCAATATGCAGTTTGACGGCTCGAGATTTTTCTGATTTTTGTGGGGGCTTAGATCTTTATCTTGAAAAAGATAATGATGAACGCCTAGACAGATCATGCTTCTGTCTTAGACATATACCATGGATTGATATTCCATTATAATTAACAATCATGATAAGACTGTCTATTGATTCGTTCATTTTTGAACATTCGCCCATAAACTTGTGTTCCTACACTTGTTCGGACATTCATACTATTTCACTCACACACTTGTGTGACATTGGTTTTTCCTTGTGTTCGAAAAATACAAGTATCATCGTGAACCCGGTGGTTTTCTGATTTCCGCCTTTCTTGCGTCAGGACAATTAATTACTCGACCAGTACAAAACAATATTTATTAAATATTTATCCGTTTAAATGTTATCAACTTGTAGACAATCTACGATTTGATATTATATCATACTTGATCGAGCCTGTAAAAAATGACGTGCATTCTCATGTAAATTTATATGTTTATATGAAAGTACACATTATCATTATTATACTTCTTTGATTAAGTTACCCAGTGATATTCTTGTTGTAGGCGGATTTATTGCTTATTACATCTGGGAAATTTATACACATGTTAACTTGTTCCCTTAAGCTAAAAGATATAATGTCTATCCGATTTTATTATTTCTATTTCAGAACCCGCATCAGTAAAGTACAATACGTATCAGCTGCAAGGTTAGAACAGTTTTCTATATAAACAGACACAACGGACACAGTGCCCTTTTCAATATACGCTCGTGAGAGCGGTTAGCCACTGTGGTGGTTATCGGCCCAAGCTTACTATAATGCTGAAATGATTCTTACTAATTCTGAAATAATTCTGTCATTCTATAGTAAGTAAATTTTGCATCTGTTCTGAAATGGATTCTTTAATGGCACAGACTAGAACTCAATTCTGGATTTCATCATGACTGGCACTAATCCCACACCCTGTTATTTTTCTAGGCATTTTCAGAAGTAGATCAGAACCTACTGGGTTTGCTTATCAGCGTTCCAGCTCTCACAGAACAAATTGAACAAAAACTAGTGTTGCTTCAGAACGAAAAGACTTAATTCAATGCCTAGCTCTCTTTTTAAGCACGACCAGCGTTATTTCAGAATATGGTGGGTCAATAAAAACTTCATTTACCATAAAGTGGCATTACCAAATAATAATAATAATGTATAGGTTAGAATAAGTTCAGAATTGTTGTAAGCTTGGGAGTGACTACAATCCCGCAGGTCTCAATGCATTTCTTGAGTTGTGGTGATGCGTACAGTGTTTTCTACTTCGATATTTCTCACTCACATGGTCTGGTATCCTGTATTTTTTTCGAATTAAATATGACACGCTGTGATGACGTTAACGAGCCCTTTTTCTAGAATTTCATCGCTGGTAATCAGTGAGAGCGGAGGCAGCACATGCGTAAGAAACTGCGAACGCACTAGAAGACTTTCAAAAAGTAAAGAGCAAATAGACTGCTAGCGGTAACAACCTTTTCCATAAACCAGTATATGGCTACGTTCACATGCAGAGTAAAAACTGGCAAATGAGACATCGCATAGTAGTGAGACAACTTTGTGGAACTTTCATCTAGCCTGTATATTTCGCTCTGATATTTTTGTCCTTCAGACCATTAACAAAGTATTGTCAAATGTATTCTTTTAGTATGATTCAGTGGGACAATTGCTGGCAGTTAATAATATTACGCATGCGTATTATTCATATTTTCTGCACTTTTAATATTTCCACATTTCAAAAGAAGTGTAAACTATGATGACTGAATTTGTTGAAAACTTAAGTCATGCATGTTAATTATGTAAATGATTAATTTGTGCAAAGTGAATTTAATCTGTGTCACTTTTGGGAATGTGGAGTCCTAATGATGTCTGTCAGTTAATTTAATTCAGTGGAAGCAGGTGTAGCAGCATGCGGGCACTAACGAGTGTTTTACGAATCATGACCGGATACACTTGCAGAATCAATTGTAAGAATTGATTCTACATACAACAGCAAGTGAAGGTATCTTCAGCCATTCACTTGCAACCTTGCTGATATTCTTTTTTCCATTTCGTGATACCAGATAGCTTCGGATGTGGGCACACAGTTCTGTTTACTTGAATTGCGGAAGAATTTAAAGGTGACGCAATTTGGACACTGCGAAGTTTCCGTCAAATAATGAGAGGTACCTCCCAAACGAAGACTTTGATCTTTGATTGTTCACAGCCCATATATGTTAGTAAACGTGTTTGCGCTGCAGCGAAATAAAATTTTCCGTCTAATATTCTTGTGTTCTGTTTGTTCTGCATGCGGTGTGAGTACGGCATGCTAGACCGGTACTCCCTAGGATATGAACTCGTTACCAAACGTTAGTGTAATTCTGTATGAACACTCGATCGATATAAGTGGTAAATTATAAGTGAATTAGTCAAGCCTAAACATCTGCCTAAAGTTACGCGAGTACGTCTCCTAGTCACAGGTAAATCTGTAGGGACCAATGACAAAAATACCTAACTTCGGTATTCGAAAAATAAGGATAGAACTTAGGCACTGCAGTTGAGTTCAATTTCGTGTAAGGTTAAGTGTATTCAAAAGTAGTGCATTACTATTATTTCACTTAAAGCGTTATACCAGTCCATATGATTATGGGTGTTAACTCATAGTGTAAGGTGAAGTGTACACGAGACGAATAATTAAATAGGTTGACCTGTAGCAATCGTAGTAAGATTTCGCCTACGTTGAATTATGTCAACAATTACTTTTTCAGGTGTCATTGATAAGTCAGGCCTCCATATCGTCATGACAGAATAAGAAAAGTACGGTAAACAGGATGTTAAATATATTTAATTAAAAATAATAAGCAAGTGTCTTTACACAATTTTTTCGTAATTATTTCGGCGATGTCGAGTTGCTGTGACCAGGTTGACTGACGTTACCGGACATCTGCGAATGAGCGAATAAAGGGAATTTTTAAATCGCTAAGGTTATAAAAAGTAATGCAAGAATTAAGCGCTTTATATTTGCCTACCTTTGCTGAAAATAGTTCGTTCTCCTTTCTCATTCTTTGGTCATGACAGCATTCTTCTGTGGTTTCCACCGTCAAACACATTGCTCATCTTTAAAGTATAGTACCAAGCAAATAATAACTCAATATGTCGTATAAACGAGGATTTACAAGGAATGCACGTCATTTCTACAGGCGCGAAATGTTATGCTGCAAATCGCAATCGTGAAGCATCGTAAGTTAATACCTTTCCAAAAGTTTAGATTGTTCAATTATTGTACAAGCAATCAGAACAGGTTATCATAAAAGTTAAACCATAAACCTTTCACAATGAGCACTGTATATTTGGGTAAGTGCTATGCCCTCACGTAATTAAAAGCTATTTCAGGAGGAGGATAACGTCCTGAGAAACTGCAAAATGGCATAAAATACAATTATCGATAATGCGTCATTGAAAGTCTACCTAAAAGATATGTACGGCAAGTGGCTATAGAGTCCTTGGAATGGCAGTATACATTTGCAATTTTTATTTTAACCATATCGCTGTAAGCATGGAAACTATGAGGTTTTCGATGAAAATTCAGCTTTGTTCAATCACTGGTGTTTTTGTGTTTCTAATCAAAGCAACCAGACTCTAGGCAAGCTGCTAATAGGCACAAAGAGTAAGTCTCAGCTTTAATAAAGGCCCATGCAGTTAGGATAAAACGGAGTGTAATAGTGCGTAAATAAAAAGACTATCGTGAAGTAGATAAGTGATATTTCAGTGGCAGGCAAGTTGAAAGATCTGTAAGCTTAGAATTCGTAAAAAAGCCTGACATGTAAGATCTCTCACAAATTTCTGTAGGGCCTATGGGGTAGCATTGATGTTTTGGCGTCATTCTGAACTTTGGAAAGATGATTTACAAGTGTTAAAAGTAATAATCATCGAAACTGCAGTAATAATTTTTGGTTGTTTGGAATTTTTTCCTTTGATTCAGTTTCTTGTCAACAGATTTTAGTATTCATAGTGAATTTACGGGAAACTTTATTCTATCTTCATTTTCACCAACTGTCCCTTCATGCACAGTAGCATGCAGTAACTACATACACTCAAGCATAGTAACCGGAACATCACAAAATCCCTACAGATACCTTGTTTAACAAAAAAGATATGCTATTTTTTAACTCATGGAAAATTCCCGTTGTAACATATGGAAAATCAAAGCAAGGGATTTAGCGAAGAGACTCTTTTCAACGAATTTATCATCAAGCTGTACAGTCGTATATGTATAGTTTTTAAGAAGTTATGTCCGGTGAGGGAATGGAATCTTAGGTGTGAACGCATAAAATAATAATAGTACTATTATCACTTGTTTTGATTTTCAATTAAGATATGACCCATAAGTCCCCCTTCCATATCCTTCGTAGCCAAAAGTAATTCATTAAGGATCTCAAAATATCTTAGGGATCTGAAAATGAATAATTATTAAGACTGATTTAACTTAATTAACAGGTGTAGTAGTTGTAGGACACAGCTGCTAGCTACTATTCGACAGAAAATTGATAGTAATTTAAAGCAGTATGACATTTTAGAAGGACCATCTATAATATTCTTCTTGCCCCAGTGCGCACTGATATCAACATAATCTGATGCCATGTTATGCACTCAGCAATTACGGTCTTCTATAGTTTGGTTTGTAAGGGTTAGTTATTTTTTACGGTCTTCCGAAATTCCGTGTGACAATTTATATTAAACTATCATCACATCTTCACCTGAGAAATTTTAACTAGGAACTTCATTGAAGTGGATATAATCTCCAGGAAATTCATAAGTTTGTCTAATTCTTCGCATGATCTCTTCGATATGTTATGTAATATTTCAGTCATCATGTTGATAACAAAAGTGTTTGACATCCTCAAAACGTAAATCTAAATTATGTCTGTGGGATATCCATCTTTCAAATGCCTCATTCCTATAGAATAACTGCCATGAAAAAAACCATTGACTTTGGCCAATTTACAACCTTAAGTCCTAAAACAACTCGCAAATAACGAAGCTTTAAGGCTCTAAAACGCGAATATGCGAAAGAGAAGGTTATTGAGGATAACTTCTTTTAGTAATAGATCGTCCGGGATATCAAGACAATTTTACTTAATAATACGAACACAATACTGGAAAATATTGTTTTTTTCGGCCACAGAAGCCTAAAACTAGTCAAATATAGTTTATTTTGAAAAAAACTGAATGATTATAACGCCCCTTTGGGCGTGAACGCAATAACCCATACAGTGCGCAAAAATATATCACGATAACGTTTGCCCTCACCCCAAGAAACGAGCACAAAGAAATGAAATAGGTTTACACTAATTCTTGCAAACAATATTGAATAGTAAACACAATCGCGCGCAATAGCCGGAGTCGGCGCTACTAGTGATAAATGTGGTAGTTTGCTCATAAAGTGGTAAAATTGTCTTGTCAAACGTCAATTAGTCCACCTGTAATATTGCTTCTTAATATTAATTGCCAGCGAACCACCAAAATATTTAGTACCCAGCTAAATGCACAAAATAACCATTGTTGCACCAACCGTAACAGTTAGTTTTCAGTCGATACATGGCTGGGAATCAAAATAATCGCGAACTAATCTATAAAAAATGACAAGTAGAGCATGTAGGAGATGAAAACTATCATCATACGAGTCGATAAGATCATGAAAGCAACCATCAGAATATTTGCATTAATTTATAAATTATATATAAGTTGTCAGATTTACTGGCTTTGTATATGTAGTGATTTAGATTTATTTATTAGTATATAGTTATATTCAACAGTTTTTTGACGATGTATCACAGAAGTAAGATGGGTGTTTTGGAAAGTTTGTGGATTTGATGCCGGTATGTGGTGGACCTTTTACTCTGTTAGCGTAGTATCCCAAATTCAAATAGAAAATAAAATACCAAATCAGTTTAGTTACGGGAAGAATATATTAAAGTTTAGTTACTTGGGTTTACAAAGATCCCAAATCCACAATAAACGTAATAGACTCCAGTAGTGCTGCGGGAAGATTGGTCCAATACTAATTCTCCAATGTTGACGTTGCCGGAGGTCGACCAAAGTACGTAGGAAGAAACTACGGTGTCCCTTCAAAAATTTGAGGTAGAAAGCAGGTGGTTAGAATTGATCGACGGCAGTTGAGATGGTGGAGAAGACGGAGAGTCGGAGGCAGAATTATATATTTATTCAAAACCGGAGGTTGAGTTCAAAGTACAGAGTTTATGGTTAAAACAAAGTAATGTACAATATGTTCATTTCTTACATAGTAGTAAAAATTGGATAAGTTTATTTTTGAGAACTCCACAAGTATACTATTGGCAAATCCTTTTAGATTGTTGTTGTAAGTCGTCAAATCTTTACATTATTTACCATCGGTCAGAAAGTCATATAAAAGCTAAACTGGTGAGAAAAAAGAAAAATGACAGCAGCGTGGAAAGCAGCACAAGGAGTGATTTGTAAATATATACATATTCATATACTTTGCATAAAAACCATTATTCCTGTTGATACACTAAGTAGCCGTGTTATGCTAATTTTTTTTATTACACGCGTGAACTAATATTTATACCCTCTGTAAAAATGTTTATAATGTGCTTCCAATAATACTAACCTTTATCAGTGAAATTTAGTTGCTCATATGTTTAATAAACCCAGTATATTTATGTGGGGATCAGATAAAGAGGAGTCTGCTGACTGAGGAGATGATTACTGTATTTGCGTCATCCACATTAGCTGGTAGTCTACTCCGAATGACTGAAAACTTATTTGAGAAGAACTTGGATCGCATATAAGTCTGACAATGCTCTACAGCAACTAGGTTGTCATGATTTCTTAGATTACAACTAATTATAGAGGTAGATTTAGCTATTGGGTTAGAGAAGTGCAAGAGAAAATTACTTGTAGTAAAATATGACGTTTAGCTTAAGACATGTTTCCCACAGTGGTTCTATTTCCACTATGTTGCAACACTGAGCGTAGTCGAGGCCACATTCTAAGTCAGGAGCTTTTAAAGTAAGTAGTCATTGCACTCCCTCTAAGTCAAGCTTGTCATTCTGTTGGAATTCGCTAAGAATAAACAGGTAGTATTCCAAAATAGGTCAAACGCATACTATGTACAATAAAACCCTAGTTTCATAACAAAAGAAATTGCTATTTATGCATCCTAGGAACCGACGTGTTTTGCGTCTGTTGTAATCACTTTGTTCAGAGAATGATAGATTATTAGATTCTGTGATACCGAAATCTACGACTGAATTGAGCTTGGCTAGCTTTTGCCCATTTACTTCAAGAGTTAAGTCACGATTACTGTCATCGATGCGAATCCAGCCTCATTCGTTGTAACCAGATCTTCTCTAAGTCGATAATCTGATAACTGGTCTTTAACAACTTTCTCCATGACTCGCAGGATAACTGGGGTTATTTTATAGTCATATAATTGCTAACGTTTGCCTTATCACCAGATTTGTAGTATGGGATTATAAAGCTAGTTTTCCACTCATTAGGATTAGCGCCATTGTCCATAGATATAGAGAAGAGCTTAAGAAATAGAAAGAGGGGTGCCACACACTGTTTTTGAAAACTATTGAGGCGAGACCATCCAGTCCTGTGCCAGTAGAAGATCTAAGGCTTTTAGCCGTTTGTCCTGTCTGTCTGTCTGTCTGGATTCAACATAGAACTTGGCACCGAAGTGCAGCAGTTCGAGTTGCCACCTTCCAAATAGCACACAGAGGTAGACAAGAAGATGAGTGAAGAGAATCAATAGAGTTTGACAAGTATAAGAGTGAAACAGAGTGGGTAATGGTAGAAAGGAATATGAAAGATTACAGAGACTGAATACATCTGCGCCATTGACAACGATTTTGAGCCATGTCACCTACTGTCTCCAGCCATTGATTCCTAGAGTCCCGAGGGCCCCAACCCGGGAGTCTGCATCTCCCTACCTGACTCAGTTTAACTGTCAAGGATTTCATGGATTGATACCATGTTTTTGTTTGGCCACCACTGGCTCTTTTCCAACCTGAACCTATATCAGCTAGCAATGCCCGTCGGGGGAGGCGGTGGTTAGGCATGCGCAGCACGTGACCTAGCCATCTTAGTCTATGTAACTTTATAGCCTCGTCGATTGATTTTCCCTCTTTGCCCAACACTCTACGCCTAACGTCAACATTACTTACCTTATTAAACCACCTAACGTGAGACAGAGATCGCAGACATCTATGATCGAAAGCAGTCAACCTTTTCATGTCTTCAACGCGTATTGGCCATGTTTCAGAGCCATAGAAAAGGACGGAGCGAACTGATGAGCAGTACACACGTCCCTTGGTTGATAACCGGATGTCACGCCTACGCCAGAGATGGTGTAAGTCAGCGAAAGCAGCTCGAGCTTTTCGGATCCGTGCTGAGATTTCATCGCCAATCAGTCCGTTGGTGCTAATACAACTTCCCAAGTAGGTGAAGTGGTCAACATGTTCTATCACTTCACTCCCTATCACTAAGTTAGGGGTTGACGTGGTCCAGTCCTGTAGCAGCATCTTACATTTTGTAGGGGCGAATCGCATGCCAAACATACGAAGATTGCTGCTCAAGGTGTTCAGAAGACTCTGCATTTTTTCAGCATCCTCCCCTAACAGGACTATGTCATCTGCACATTCTAAGTCCATAAGATTATTCCCTGGTAACAAGTCGATGCCTAAGTCACTACGTTCAGTTAAGGATACTTCCATTAGCATATCTATGATGAAGTTAAACAGAAATGGGGAAAATGGACATCCCTGTCGGACACCACTGGTTGTTACCAATTCAGATGACAATTCCCCATAAGCCCTTACACGACTACGTGAGTTTGAATAGAGTGCCTTGATTAGTGCAATGTACTTTCTTGGCACTCCCTTCACAGTCAGACATTGCCATAGTACCTTTCGATCCGTTTGTCCTAATAACTGACTGGTGACCACTATACTCCTGAGGGAGGAGCTGTTTCACCAAGAAGGTGTGTTTCTAAACTGAAGTTCGCAAACCACTCACTGAAAAATTCACAGATGGTGGCAGGCTTATTGAAGGTAACTTTTTTTGTGAAGTAAGTAAGGGACGTCACTTTTCGACCTCATTCGTCTTTTAAGAAGTGTCGTGAAATTATAAACCCTGGAGGTACTTTTAAGTGCACTTAACTCTTCGTTGAGGCCATTTTGAGGGTGTAAGCGCTTAACAGATTTGATCGACTCGTAGACTGAGTGAAGTGTTGATATATTCTTAGTGAAATAGTACTGTTTAGACAACTTCCTTAACTTATAGCGGTATGCCCTTGAAATATACTCAGCTTGTTTATTTAATTAAACTGTCTTCTTAGGAGCAACAGTATCCAGACGCGGGGTAACATTTCTGTAAAAATAGATATATTGTGACAACAGAAGACAAGGGCCAGGCAACAGATCGTTTATTAAGGAGATCAACACATATTTATAAATTTTCATGTACATTATTATAGGTTACTGTTAGCAGAAAAACACTGTCTTCTGATTGGTTGTTTCTCACTGAGAGTTAATCTTTCATCTCTTTGTGGCTGTTTCTTGAACGTCAGGTCATCTATATGCTAAATGTATCCACCTACGCAAAGTCTGCTGTGGTTGGTTGTTGAATCAGTCCTTGTTCATATTTTTCTCACGGCCAATATTGGGGACGTAAACATTGAGTTAAATTACAGTCTACCAATTTGGCTAGCAGCCAGCTCTCACCACAGTACTACAGCCTTCATGGAGTCAGGTATAATATTCATTCCATTGATAGCGTCGAATGAGTTCCTGAACTATCCCCCAATCTGTATGCTTACAACAACCATATACCATACTCCCCGGATCTTGTTTGTTTCTTGTATTTAATGACGAGAAGGGCAGAGTACCATTCTATGGTCGCCACTGGTAAATCTCTTACCAGCATAGGTGGAAACAAGGATTATGTCATAACGAAACACAGGGCCCAGGATGTTGTTGAGACGAGTAGGTGTACAGACGTGTTGTTTCCATCCGTAGCAATTAACAGCGGCAAGTTATTCTTCGAAGTGTCGAGTGCCGAAACCATTTAACCAGTTGACATCTGTAAGGTTAAAGCCCCCCTGCAATCATTTTGTAATTAGTAGTAAACGATGTAGGCATGTGCTAACGATTTAGCAAATAATGCATCACTTTCTTGGGTTCAGCATGGTGCTCGATAAACACAGTGTGAATTTCTTCCAAAATAAATTCGGGACGGTAATCAGAAGATTATTTAAAACGACACGTTGAGTGACGCGTAAAATTCGAAAACACACGATTTCAATAAAACGAAAATATTCATTCAGAAAACTATAAAAAAACAAAGTAATTGAGCAAAGAATATCCTTCTCGATAATTTCCTTTTCTGGCTCTACAATTAAATATGCATTTTTATATACATAGACTATTCTAGAATAGTAGTCAATATCAGTATTACCGTTTTCAAATAATATCGCTTTGTAAAGTGAAATCAATGGAATTACAGTTCAATAAAGATGCTTAAATTATAACAAGCAATAAAATATAATAGCAAATAGAATATCAACTAAAATTAAAGAAATTTCCACAAAAATTGAAGATCATTCGAAACTAGATGGCCAGGGTAAGGGCAATGTCTGAACTAGCTTCTTCTTTTGGACGCATAAATTGGACTTCTTAATGTGGATCCCAACATCCGGCCTCGGCACTATTTAGTAAACGAACTCTCAAAGCGAAGTTAAGATTTGTTGGTATGCGGTAAATGACTTTGAAAGCTGCCTCGTTGACATGAATCTTGTGTTCTGTATCCACAAGATTAGATAAAATAGCGCTCCGAATAGATTTAGTTTGTCTTTTACTTAACCACCACGCAGGGTGATGTTTGGAAATCTGGCGAGAAGCACGCCTAATTACACGGTCTATGTAACTAGCTCACCCTACAGGAGCAGTTAAATTTGTAGATACATATGGAAGAGGTGAAATTGCGCAGTTTATCTTTTACTGCCGAACGCAAAATACGGGTGGACGGTTTTGAAGACAGCGTAATTCAGCAGCAGGGGATGCTGTTCTTATCGCATTTCTAAGGCGTTGTTGTAGTATCTTGCTGATGTACCCGAGGAACTGTATTTGTAAGAATAAGGCCTTTTTATGAACTGTTGGTACCTTGAGCTGCTTTGATTTTAGATTCATATTCTTATCAGTAAACCTTTCTGGACAGCCGTTTTCCCTCAGCAACCGTTTAATATTACTAAGTTACTCATCAAGACATTCATTCGAACAGATTTGCTCTCGCTTTGTGAGCCAAGCACTTTATCAGATTACGTTTGTATTTCAAGGGCACGAAGCTGAAAAGATGAGGTGACTGACAGTCACTTGATGTAGGTTTTCTATATACACTTCTTCTTATTATCCCATCCTCTTTTCTGGTCATAAGGATGTCTGGAAATGAAATACTAGAGTCTTTTTCTTTCTCAATAGTAAAATTTATTGCAGAATGAACATCGTTGTATTTGTTCTTTGCTTCATCCTCATTTTTCATAATCAAAAATGTATCATCCATGTACCGACAGTAGAAATCAAGTTCATCAGTTGCATCTTTCAAAGGCCCATTTTCTTGTTTTGTAAGGAAAATGTCGACTAGAATGGGTCCTATTGGTGACCCCATTGCCACACCATTAATTTGTCTGTATAGTTGTTTATTAAATAAGTAGTGGACATTTACTGCACACGATTTGTCTAAAATACGGTACTGTGTTACACATAATATGTGAAATGTATAATATACAAACCTTAATTGTGAGGTGTCTGTGGCTGAACGCCGTCAAAAAGCACAGTCAATAAGTAAGAACAGTGGAGCTGTGTCAAAGGTGATTCACGTGTTATTATTTAAACAGCCCATGAATGTCAGACACGAATAAAGGGATACGGGTAGACAATGCTTAACAGTGTAATGGGTACACGAGTAAACCATATAAGGAAATAATTATTATACATCTAGTAGATTAAGTTAAACTTCAATAGCAAATAAAGACATTTAATTGGTGGATGGTGACCTGTCTGTCTGTTTTCGACATAGAACTTTGCACAAATGTGCGGAAGTTCAAGTCGCCACATTCCGTGTAGCACGTGAAGCAAGAGAAGAAAGTATAAGAAAAGCATAATAGAAACAGTGAGCAGAGGTGTGAGACAAAGGAGTAATAAAGAAATACAAAACAGTTTCATTGAAGATCATAAGTCACAGGGAGTGGATGCATCTGCGCCACTGAGAACGATTTTGAGCCATGTCACCAATTGTTTCCAACCATTGATTTTTACCGTCCGAGGACCCCAGCCTGGAAGTCTACACCTTTCTACGTGGCTTAGACCAACTGTTGTGGATTTCATTGACTGATGCCAAGTTTTTGTTTGACCGCCGCTAGCTTTTTTCCAGCCTGACCCTATATCCGCTAACATTGCTCGTCGAGGGAGGCGATGGCTTGGCATACGTAACACATGTCCTAACCATCTCAGTCGATGTAGCTTCACGACTTCGTCGATTGATTTCCCCTGTTTACCTAGAACTCTACGCCTAACCTCCATGTTGCTCACCTTATTATGCCACTTTACACGGGAAATAGAGCGCAGGCACCTATGATCAAAGACAGCTAGTCTTTTCATGTCTTCCACTCTCAGTGGCCAGGTCTCACAACCATAAAGGAGGACGGAGCGGACTGATGAGCAGTACACCCGCCCTTTGGTCGATAGTCGAACATCTCGTCTACGCCAGAGTCGGCGTGACCTGAAGTGGAATGTACGATGTGCACTTTTTCATATTTAGGACTCGTCAGTTTGATGTACCTGCATTCCGCCGTCAGGCAGTGATGGTGTTGCCATCGAGGCTGGAACCCAGTGCACACCAAAGCATTACTCACCATGCCACTTGGGCCATGAGAGCCGCCTCTTGTGCAACGGATCATATTAATTGTTTAATTGAATTTTAGATTTTTCTGTCAATTGATTGGGTTCGAGCTTCGGTGGGAACATCATCATTCACTGCGCAATGTAGCTGCATCCAGATGATGACTCCAAAATATACGGAATATGCATCCTGGATTCCACTGCTAGTTACCATCCGCCAATTAAATTCTTATTACATGCCCAGACGTCGTCAAAGCATCTTCAGAAGAAGCCAACAGACATGTCAACCTGAGACCGAGCTCTTCGGTCAAATCACTCGACGGGAAAATCTAAAATTTAATGGTTAAGAATTAACAAATTATCATCGAAAATACCCACTGAGTCATGCAGAAAATAAAATGTAGTTCAACAAAAAAAAATTTTCTTTATCGAAGAAATCATCAGCCGTACAGTTGTATATATATTTTTCAATAAGGCACTTAAAAGACAAATTTCGCAAGATGATGGCATCATTTCGTAGTTTCTTTACAATCGTTTTACAGCTAACATAGTTCACAATAATAATAGAATAAAATGCATGATAATTACTCAGTACATACTAATTAATGACCAATCACATTTAAATAGGTGAAGTAGGCCATGGTAGGCGAAGGCTGAAGTCTCTCGATTTTTGTACACATATTTACCAACAATGTATGGTAGTCTATTATTGAGTAATAAAAGGGATGACATAATTGATATAATTACTCATAAGTGGCTTTAGAAAAGGAACACGTGAGAGTGATAATAGTCAGTTAATTATTATTCTATGGTTGGATTGTAAGGTCCAAACTTAATAGCTTTCTGTTGGATATCAACAAGTGGTCTACGTCAAATGGTCTTATGTTAAATCCTTCCAAATGTCAGGCAGTTGACTTTACTTTCAAGCACCGACGTGACTTACATGAACTAGTTAGTTCGCATGATGCATGTAGCATAGATGGTACTGAAATTGAAACCAAGTCAAGCAATAAGTACCTTGGATTAGTTCTTTCCTCTGACCTTTCATGGTCATCCCACATATTATCTATCTCTAAGAAAATGTTTCGTCTTACCTTCTACATTAAAAAGTTAAGACAATCAGGTATCAGCCAACCTTTAGTTTTGCAATTTTTAAACTCCTGTATTTTACCTATTGTACTCTATTGCTCTCAATTAATCTTTCCTGGGCTTCTCAAAAAAGACTATATCATATTACGAAGGGTATTAAATGCTGGGAGTAGGGCTTGTGGTATGCCACTGCGTGAGCTCGCCAATACTATAGTCGAGAGGCACATAAATTCCTGTACAAAATAGGCAAAGGCTATACTGTCAGACCCTCTGCATCCCCTTTATCCACAACTATCCCCTTGTATCTCATCAGGTAGGACGAGAAGTCAATATAAAAAGTTATATGCTCGTACCACTAAGTATAGAAATTCTACAATACCCTATTTAGCGCGTACTTTATGTGACGAAGACTCTGTTAGACGTGAAACTTACAAGTTACTATGTAATTAGCACAGTGAATCGACCCTTTCATCGTTCATCTCTCTGTATTTTATGGTGTCACACTTTCTATCGTTTAATTGTTACTCTGCTATTTTATTTTAGTTGCTATTACTATTATTACTACAATTTTGTACTTTATGCATATTTTTCTCCGTATGGCATACAGTATTTTGCTATGTAGCTGCTATAACAATCGTTTTATTACTGTTATGTAATGTGTATTTTTATTTTTTTTTGTCGTTTTTGAGTAAATTAGATGCAATGTTGTACTGAATGCTGAAAATTCCCTGCTGTATCATTAGTACTGTTTTTGGAACAAAGCAAAATTATCATTATCATTAGTTTTGTTTTTACGAGTTGATCACGGATTGATATCAATTAGAGAACCATCGAAAACCAGCATTGGAGTACTGGACAGCTGTTTCATCCTAGTCTGGGAACCATCGACAGTAAGCACCCACTGGGGTTCGAACCCAGGACCTTCTGGTTACAAGGCAAGCTCGTGTATAATTCAGCCACTCGGACCCGATTGTTAAACTAAAAGTAAAATTACAAAATAAAGTTTAAGACCATGGTAGAATAAGAGAATAGAGAAACTTTTTCTGTATGCAGAGCCAAGGGTTGTATTGACGAATATCAAACGCTTCTGCTATACACAAATACCGAGACCCAACACCATTTGTACCATTTGGTCTCACTTGTAGATAATCTTGAAAGACGACTCTGGTGGAGCTACGTGGCTTGAGTTCATCAAGTACTCGAGAATTGAGCCTGTAAATCTTTTGCATTATCCTTTTCCTAACTATGCTGGGTAATGTTGAGAGAAGCGTCTGGAAAGTGTTCTATTTGTGCGGCCAATATAACTAGCTCCACATGAGCAGGTGAATTTATAAACACACACTAAAGTGGCCCAAAGCGGCAGTTTATCCTTTACACATCCTGATACATACACTGGTGACTCATCAATATTGATTTTTCGCACCTGCATGATTATTGATTTTTAATACTTTTTTTTTTAATGTGACATTGATTTTCCTAACTGTTTAGGCACGGAGTTTTGTTTAACATTTTTGACTGTTGTAGAGACAGTAAAAGCTGTCGTATCAACGTCCAGTCTTCTTTTTTTGTCTTGCGTGCCCGGCGGTATTATTATTATTATTGTTGACGTGCGATTAGGACAGATTAGCCGGCGCATTAAGTTAGATTCGCTCGTAGTCTACAAGGTCGTAATATTCATATATAACACATTCGTTGATCATTTTTCTACTGTTAAGATTGATCCGTAGCTCACCCGCAAAGAAGTCTTTCCTCAATGATTTTCATAAGCGGTTCTTCATCATCTCAGCTGAGGTATCGCCTTTTAATTCAACGCTCATATATAGCAGTTTCTTGAGCACCGTCTGGGTTCCTTCTAGTTTTTACTTTAAATTCATGTTTTAATCGATAAACCCCTTCTCTATGAGGATTTGTTTGAGTCGCCGCAGTTCCCCATCGATTGTATCACTTGAACATATACTCCTTATTCTTGAGGATAAGGAATGGATAAGATTTCTCTTACTTCTCAAAGGGACCCAGCTGTGGAAATTTGTGTACTGACCATTCCATGTTGGTTTCCTGTAGATCGATCTTTGAAGAGAACCATCAGATCTATTTCGAAAAACATCCAAAAAATGGAATTCCGAGTTAATCTCTAATTCCGACGTGAACTAAATGGCATGATGGCAGCTGTTAAACCGCTTATTTGTCATTTCGGTGTTGGTATTCTCGTCACATATGATGAAAGCATCATCCATGTATCTTTGATACAAATGGAAACTACTGATAGTAGGTCGTAACATACTATTCTCCAGACTTACTAAGAAGCAGTTTGCAAGTAAAGCATCCCATCGTCACTCTATCTCTCTGTCTATAGACCGTGTTGTTGAACTTGAACTGGGTGTTGAAAGTTCATCTCAATAGTAGTTCCCTTATGTAGTGTGTCAGAATACTCCCGTCCAGATTATTGTCCATGATGAATTTGCATATAAAGCAAATAGTTTCAGTGAGAGGAGACGTAACATCCAGAGATATCATTTTATTCTCGGATACATTAGTATCACTTGGTGAATTGACGAATCCAAACGAATCTGAAACACTATGCTGACAGAGATGATTTCTGACATGTAGGAGGATGTCTGAGGGCCATTTGGCAGTAACATGATATGGTGAATTCGTCATATCCAAGATTGGACGTAGTGGTACTTTCTCTTTGTGCACTTTCGGTAGACCATATAACCAGGGAATTACGGAAATTGAGGGTCGTATTTTCTCAAATAATTCAGAGATGGTAATTGATTCGTTCTTCATCTTCTTCAGCATTTGTGTTATCTTCCCTTCAATTTGTTACGTTTGGTCTATCTGGTTACTTTCTTTTGAAAATTTGTCTAAATCTGATATGACGGATAACATTTTATCGACGTAGCCTTGGCGATCCATCAGAAAGATCCTAGCATCTTTAGAGGGACGGATCAGAACCAAGTCTGAATTCCTTAAAATCCCATGTAGTTGCTTTTTGTGCTCAGCTGAAGTCAATCGTTTGAAATTTGGTTTTGTATTGATGGCTGCTATTCACTACTGTAGACTTGAAATGTTCATAAGATCATTTTACTGATGTATCAGTGCTTCAAACCGGATTTTTATTTCCAAGTCACTCGAATTTGTCAAAATATCACAGGATTTTGGACCCAACAACAAAGCTTGAAATTGGATAGGAGTTAATTATATACTAGAGTAGTTGAAGACGTTTTTCTGCGATGTGGCAGGAAAACGTGAATAATTATCAGGTCTACATCTTCACAACGTTTTCTTGAAACTGAATCGATGTGGTTCATAAAATCTATCTGCTCGTTCTCTGTCAGTTCGAATAGAGCGCGTGCGCCGGTGGCACAGCGGCTAGAACTCTCGCCGACCATGCACATGGTCGAGGTTCGATCCCCTCCCGACGCACACCTGATATCTATGATCCGCCTGCAATATTTGGGCTACCGATATCCATGCTGAAAATTCCATACTTGTACAGAAAATACAGTGTGGAATCAAGCTGTAATAAAAAAAGGTTTATTTCTATTTCTGTTATTTTAAAAACTACTTACACTAGAGATAAGTAGTATAAATTTTCCTACAAAAAAGGAATAACAAAGGGCAGCTAGGAAAGGAATTAACACAGCAAATGAGAAGTTTGTATTTATTTGCATGTAAGATGACCCACGGTGAATCAAGCACCGCATTCAATACTTCTTCTTCCACGTTGATGATCACGCTTGCAACCTGTATTCGTGAGGTGTTTAGTGTAATCATCTATACCTAAATAGGTAGAATTTTTCCATAATCTCAGATGGGATTGCCAGAGTAGACGTACTCCCACAACTGTTAGAAGTACCATATGAACCGCTCCAAATGCTAGGCACATGATTAAATTACGTTTGTATTTCATCGGTATGAAGCTACGGAAGTGTGTATACTGAGCTTTGGTCTCTAGCCTTCTAAATATGGTTCTTTTGACGGAACCATCCTCTCTTCTCGTTAGTAGGACGTCGAGGAAGTGTAGAGAGTCGTTGTATTCTCTTTCGTAGGTGAAATCGACCGCTGGGTGAGTATTATTGAAGTTCAAAATCAAATCACTATTTAACCCTTCATCATACACTACAAAAGTGTCATCCATGTAACGAAAATACATTTCCATTTTTGCTATTTCCTCTTTCAACGGACTATTTTTTAGTTTTGCTAGAAATATATTCGCGAAATTAGGTATCAACGTTTAACCAGGGTGTTATGATGCTAGATCTTTTGTCACGAGGTCACTGCTTAACTACTGACCAGTGCCCACTTAACTGGTAAAGCAGAACACGCGAGAATCAGCGGTAAAACCAGGTTCATTTATTATGACAAAAGTGACTGTATTTATACAAAAATAAGGTAGACTGGAAATCAACCAATCCGGTTGAGAGTTGGAATTGTGCAAGCGTCCAATCAGAAAGCAGGATAACTGCGTGTCAACGACTTGTTAATAACGCGATAATAACTTGACTGAGACATGATAATGACCTGATAATTGCATGTGTTTTGCCTCTTCCTAACACCTCCCCTTTTAAGATAGGGCTACCGGTAGCTTTTGTATCGCGGAATCACTTGTAGGTACTTTGGCGGTCTTGGTTGTCGTTGTGATCTCCTTGGCTGCTGGGACGCATTGCCTTTGTCTTGACTATTTTGGCCATGTGACGTTTTCGGATCCGTCGTATCTATCAATAGCTCAAATTGTACGTCGGCGGACTTGGAATCGTTCAACTGTTTACCAACTAGTCTATTTCTTATTTGATTGGCATGCCTGACCCAAATAAGGTCTCCAACCTTGACCTTGTAAATGACTTGGCCTTTTCTTCCAACGATCACTCCAGAAACCCATGGGCGATCTCTCCGTATGTAATCACGAACCAGTACCGACTGACCAACCATGAAACTTCTTTGCTTGGTGCCATGACGTCTATTGAACCAAAATTCACTATTTCGACCACATTTGCTCCGTCTTGATGGGATCGGGATAATTGTATCCAAAGTAGTACGTAATCTTCTTCCAAACATAACTTCTGCGGGAGATGTTTGATTTGGGCATGATGGGTTGGTTGTGGTTCGATAAATGAAGAGGAAATTGTGCAATACATCCTCTATCGATCCCTCCCCGTTTGACTTCTGAAGTGCGCGCTTGAGTGTATCAACAAAACGCTCTGCTTGTCCATTTGACTGAGGATGGTAAGGCGGGCTGCGAATATGCTGAACACCTAGCCGCTCACAAAACTGTTTGAATTGTTCAGCTGTAAACTGAGGTCCGTTATCGGAAACGATGATCTCTGGAACACCAAATCTGCTGAAAAGCTGAACCAACTTATTTAATGTTATCGTCACTGTGGTATTTTGCATAATGAAAACCTCCGGCCACTTGGAATACGCGTCGATTACCACGAGAAACTGTTTGCCATTGATTGGGCCGGCAAAATCTATGTGGATTCTTGACCACGGTTTTCCTGGGTTGGGCCACGGCTGTAGGTCTGTCTTGATAGGCATTTTCAAAGCCTGAGCACAGCGAGAACATGAGCGAACCATCACTTCTAATTCACGATCGATATTTGGCCAGTAGACGTAACAGCGTGCCAACGATTTCATACGGCCAATACCAGGATGCGTAAAATGTAGTTGACTCATGACTTTTTGTTGGAGACTTCGAGGCACGACCACACGTTCGCCAAACATAATGCAGTCATTGACCAGGGATAACGAATGTCGTCGTTGATAGAACTGTTTTAAATCTGGACAATCAATACGCGAGGGCCAGCCACAACGCAGATACTGTTGAACTGACTGTAATGTCGGGTCACGCTGCGTCTCTCGTTGAACCATGTCGGCTGAGACAGGTAAAGTGTTTATTGCCGTCATCAATACGTGGCACACGTCTTCATCGACAGAAACGCCGGCGATCACAGCGTCCTCCTTTGCGGGCTTGTTATAGCTGAGTAAACGCGAGAGGACATCTGCATTCCCGAAATCTTTTGTAGATTTGTACTTGATCTGAAAGTCGTATCCTAGTAGCATAGTCGCCCATCGTTGGAGTCGATTGGCTGTATAGACTGGAATACCTTTCTTGGAGCCAAAAATCGATAATAGTGGTTTGTGATCAGTAAAAAGTGTGAACTTTCGGCCAAGCAGCATTTTGTGGAACTTTTGAATCCCAAACACGAGCGCTAATCCTTCCTTTTCGACCTGACTGTAATTCTGCTCTACCTTTGTCAAGGTTCGCGATGCATATGCTATTGGCTTTTCAACACCGTCTGGAAACACATGTGAAATGACAGCGCCAATACCATAGTTGGACGCATCTGCAGCTAATGTTATATCCAGCTTTGGATTGTAATGTGTTAACAGCAGGTCAGACTGGAGTAATTTCTTGACCTTGATGAAAGCTTGTTGGCATTCTTCTGACCAGTTCCATTTAGCATTCTTCATGAGCAACTGATTCATTGGGGCCCTGAGACGATGTAAATCTGGCAGGAACGCACTATAGTAACTGATCATCCCCAGGAAGGACTGCAACGTACTGAGATTATTAGGGGCAGGCATCTGTTGAATTGCTGACACACTGGAGGGGTCGGGTTTGCGACCATCTTTGTCAAAAATGAATCCCAGGTACTTCACTGAAGTCATGAAAAAATTGCACTTATCCGGACGTAAATGGAAACCGGAATCACTGAGTATTGTCAGGACTTTATCCAACCGATTGAAGAGTTCGAATTGAGTTTCTCCTGTGACTATGATATCATCGAGGTAAACGGCCACTCCCGATACACCAGCTAATATTGCATCCATTATCTGTTGGAATATAGCAGGAGCAGGTTTAACACCATATGGAAGTCGCTGGAACTGATACAGTCCTTTGTGAGTGTTGATTGTCAGAAGCTCTTTAGAATCATCTTCGACCTCGATCTGTAGGTATGCCTCAGCTAGATCAAGTTTACTGAAGTATTTACCGCCATTCAGTTTGACAAATAGATCTTGCGGTACTGGTAGTGGATACGGTTGATCTTCAAGGGCATTATTGAGTCCTGTTGAGAAATCAGCACAAAGTCTGATGGTACCGTTTGCTTTCTTGACAACCACTATGGGGGCTGCCCAGGATGAGTAATCGACTGGCTTGATTACGTTCAACTTTTCTAAACGATCCAGCTCTGCATCAAGGGACGATAATGCGGCATACGGTACTGGGCGTTTTGGTCTAAAAACTGGTTTGGCATCAGGTTTGAGGTATAGTCTGGCTTTTTGTACGGTACAGCAACCCAAAGACTCTTGAAAAACGGCAGCGTGTTTGGTGCGAAGATGACTGATGAACTTTGCGGTCGAGTTCGGATGCATCAACATGTTGGTAGGACTATCTGAGCACTGTACATTGGAACAAACTGAGTTCAGTGGGACATCCCAGAGTTTCATCTTTTCGATCCAGTCAATACCAAGCAAGTTCAAATCATGACGATTGGTGATGTAGCATGTTCCTTGGAACGAGGTCGACCGGAAAGTTACGTCGCATTCAATCTGGCCAGATAATTTCATTACGTCACCCGACGCGTTTCTTGCAGTATGCTCCGTTCTCTGATAAGGTGGACACCCGAGTGCCCGCCACGTCTGGGGAGATATGATTGTGATATCAGAAGCAGTATCTAACTGTAGTCGAACTGGCTTCTGGTTGATAGAAAGTGTGACAAACTTTCTTTTTGACTCGAAGTCAACTTTGAAGGTAGCGAACATACTGCTGATTTGAGGTTTCGTCGACCGAGATCGAAACTTTCGTGACTGTGCCATCGTATTGTGAGATCGGATTGATCTAGGTTTCACTGGGGGACAAAATCCTTCCTTGTGACCATACTTGTTACAGATACTGCATTTATGTCTTTTATACGGGCAAAATTTACCAAAATGCCACGATCCACAAAACCAACAATTTGTGGGAGGCTTGTGTTGGACTTGCAGAGAATTGTTTGACTTGACAGCCTGAACAGAAGTAAATTCATGAACTTGACCGTCCTCAATCAACTTCGTGTCATGCTTTAGATTGATGATTCGCTGGCACTCAGCAGTTACCTCCTGTAAAGTCATGTCCGGTTTGCGTTCAATCTCTGCAAGGATTCGGGTACGAATATCACTGTCAACTGAAGATTTGAGACCGCAGACAAAGATCAGGCATTTAAACTGGTCATCCGTAAGTGATCGAATTTTCGATCGCTCGCATTCACGATTCACCTTACCAGCATAGGTGAGAATATCATCTCCTGGATCTTTGGATATCTTGAAACAATTGTAACGGATACTGAAGAGAGATAACTGTTCACCGAAAATATTGGTTAACGTTTGAACGGTTTCTTCAAAGTTGAGTTCTCTGGAGTTCTTTGGTAGAATATGATTGACATATTTGTTATGTTCGGCTGGACCAAGTTTCCGAAGGAGTAGTCTCACTTTGGCCGAATCATCTAGGTGAGCGCATTCAACCCGGAACAGATCTTCATAACGTCGAAACCAAGCTTCAAACGTCACGCCTGTTGAAGGTTCGAAATTGAACTCTACAAGTGAACTCCCAATAGATTCGGTTTTCTCTGAGTTGGAACTGCCGAGATTTTGAATTGAAAACTGCTTTGTAAGTTTTTCAATCAAGCTGAGCTGGCAAGCTTCAAACTGTTGCTGTTGTTGATGAAGGAGAAGTTGCATTTGTTCAAATGAAATTGTCATTTGGAAGACAGGCTGGATGTACACTGGATGATCTGGTTTTTATTTGACTGTATTGAACTGCAATGGATTCGAAACCCCGTCGCCAATTGTTATGATGCTAGATCTTTGTCACGAGGTCACTGCTTAACTACTGACCAGTGCCCACTTAACTGGTAAAGCAGAACACGCGAGAATCAGCGGTAAAACCAGGTTCATTTATTATGACAAAAGTGACTGTATTTATACAGAAAATAAGGTAGACTGGAAATCAACCAATCCGGTTGGGAGTTGGAATTGTGCAAGCGTCCAATCAGAAAGCAGGATAACTGCGTGTCAACGACTTGTTAATAACGCGATAATAACTTGACTGAGACATGATAATGACCTGATAATTGCATGTGTTTTGCCTCTTCCTAACACAGGGCGATCAAGAAAACTTTCTACTCTGAACGTCTGTGTCTATCCTTCACATAGTATGTTGTTAAAAATGACTCTGGAGATATTCTGAACTTATTTTGTGATAAGATGTATCACTAGTATGTAAAGAGACGTTCAATGACATAAAAACTTTAAACAGTAGGGAGATAGTTTCGACTTCAAAGAAAGCAAATGATTCAGCATTGTGGACTTACACGGGAGACGTGAAAGGAACACACAGAAACAAAGTATAAAGGAAGGCGGGAAGTAGTACAACAGGGAAGATCTGTGCAAGTGGTGCGTTGAAGATAAGGTGTGCATAATTTCACTATATAGAGATACCAAATTGCATTTAAACATTCCTTCGCCAAATCTTCGGTTACATTAGTATAATACTAAAGTACATCCAGGCTTTGGACATCGGTGGCACAGCGGTTAGGACGCTCACGGACCATGCAAATATATATATATATATATATATATATATATATATATATATATATATATATATATGGTGAGAGCAGCCTGCTAGCCAGTTGGTAGACATTAATCTACGTCAATGTCTAGGTCACTAATATGGGCCGTGAGAAAATATGAACAAGGCTGTTTCAACAACCAATCACAGCAAACTTAAACGTGGGCAAATATGATTCACAGATAGATGGCTCCACTTTCCGAGGAACTCGAAAAAAACCAATCAGAAGATTGTGTTTGTCTACTTGACTCGGCTATAATAATGTATGTGAAATTTATATAAATACGTGTTGATTTTCGTAATAAAATGATCTGTTGCCTGGCCCTTGTCATCTGTTGTTATATATATATATATATATATATATATATATATATATATATATATATATATATATATAAACGAAGCCTAGTGTGCAATAAGTTTTCAAAAGAGGGAAGCCTGGGCATGAGGTCGGCAACCTCACCTCATAGAAACAATAAAACTGCCTCTACTGAAACTTTAAACATTTCCGAAGCTCTGTGTCCTACTCAAAACACAAGAGATAAAAGTAAAACTTTTTCTTAATTATTCTTATGTACTGAATTGAATTTTTGATTTTCCCATCGATTGATTGGACCGAAGTGCTCGGTCTCAGGTTGACATGTCGGCTTCTTGTGCAGATGCTTCGACGATGTCTGGGCATTTAATTAGTATGTACAGCTGACGAGTCCCAAATAGGACGAAATGCGCTTTATCCTGGATTCCACTGCTAGCCACCATCCACCAGTTGTATTCTTATGTACATTGTGATAACGGCTTTTTGTATTTCCCGATGAATGAGTGAAAAACAAAACGATAATATTGTTTCTACTGATGTTTCGCTGTTTAATACTGTTGCTAATAGTTTTATCAAAGTAGTATTATTCAACCAGAATTTACAGAATTCTCAGCATATATGTATATAACAACATAATCATCGTTCCTCAACATGGGGGGGGGGCATTTTCGCGTTGTCAAGTTAGCCAGGTGTAGACTATTGGTTTTGATAAGTGTGAAAAATTATAAAAACAGCATGTGTCTACATAATGAAATTGTTTATCACATTCGTGTTGATTTTGTCATTTCATGCGGGGAGAGAGATGTTGTAACCAGGTCAAATTCTGTTTTAGTCTATCATTCTTATTCGGATAATTTGGATTCCATTTGACATGAAGTGCTTCTGATATTAGACGATGTTCTCTGTGATTTCTGAGATTTTTCTGGATGATGATTTCAATATTGTCAAAATCACTTTTGTGGCCTGATTCTATAGTGTGTAGACGAGCTATGACTGGCTGATGAGTTTTCAAGCTTTTCTAGTTCAAGTGAATTTCTTGGTGATTGAACAGATCCTCTACAGTGTTCATTTCTTCTGAATTTGATTTCTCGAGATGTTTGTCCGATGTACATCGCTTCACATTGCCAGCATTTTATTTTATAGACACAATTAGATTGAGTTTATTTATTTATTTATTTAAACGCATAAAAACTTGGTACAATATGGCACCAAGAAGGATGCGCCACACAATAATAATAAAACAACATAGATCAAAAGAAAAAAGAAGGAAAAGAAAAAAATATAAGTAGAGAACGGATAAAGAACTTCATCTGGAGAGAAGACAGTCATGCTTAACAACTTCAAACAGTATTCACTAACTATCAGCGGGAAGGAAAGAAAGAAGGAAATTGCAACACGTTTGCCATTGATTACGATTCTTGACCATATCCAATAACGTTTTGAGCCATCGATTTAAGCTATCTCTCGTACCCCAACCAGGGAGTCGTGACACACCAACCGATGCTAATCTAGCACAAAAATCTTTCATCCCACGACACAACGTCATGGAATGACCACCTCTCCGCCCTTTCCATCCCGTCCCACGGCTAGCGAACAGAAACCTGTACAGAAGCCTCTGGGATGACATTCGCAGCACATGTCCAAGCCACCGGAGCCGGTGTTTCCAGATGACGACACTCAATGAATGGTGATCTCCTTTGTGTTCAAACACACGCCGCCGAACCTCAGAATTACTCACGCGATGATGCCATAGAACGCCAGTAATCCTGCGGAGACAGCGATGATCGAACATGCAGAGTCGCCGCCATTTTGAGGATTACTCACTAACATCTCGAAACAACACAGATAAGTTGGGAATCTAGACAAAGGCGAAAGGCTATCTAAGGTTAAGGAGTCAAGTTTAGCAAAGGTAAAATACAGGAAACTATATATAAAATAAAAATAAGGTAGGAAGGACACAAGTTACTTGAGGTATCAATATTACTTGAAGTAATTGTTAATAGCGCGCGATGAGTTTCGATGAGAGTTTGTTGCTTCATTTTTATTCATTGTGTGAGGGCTGAGATACTGCCGGGCGCCCAGACCGAAGCAGGTGGTTTTATTAAGGGACCACCCCCCGAGCCTTTGACTTGGAGTCTAATCCGCAAGGCAGCGGAACAGCGTCAGGAGCTGCATTCCCATTGTTGCCGGTGACCTATACGGGTTCATACGCCATTCGATCCGATTGGATACTGGGTGCCATGTACTCCATGGTAACTGCTTTTAGTTTAACCGCTATCCAGAAAACCTTCCTGACATGGTAGGACCTGCAGGGACAAAGTCCCAGTCAGTTTAGCTTGTTGGGTCATTGAGGTATTCAAGCCCGACCACCACGACAAGTTAGCAGTTATCGTCCGGGAATTAGATTGAGAGTCCTTAGGGATTCGGTCTTTTATATGCACAAGGTTGTTTAGCAGTGTGTCTGACGCTTTGAAAAGAACCCTGATGTCGTCTCACGTCTCCGTTGTATGTGAAATGACAACTGTTGAGGCCCATGTTTTCGGAATACTTTTTCGACCATAATTGATTAATTTCAGTGTTGATTTTGTTCCTAAAGTTCTTTGGGTAGTTTGTTTTGCTTGAGAGTCTCAGTAATATTTGATATTTCTTCTTCTTTTGCCTTCTCACCTGTAAAATCGAGGAGTGTGCTCGTCTGAGAAGACTTGAAACAACTGACACCCTTGCGTTGATGGGGTGTGATGACCTGAAGTCTAAATACTTGTTGGAGTGGGTTTTCTTCCCGAATATAGATATATTAAAATGTCCGCTTTCCCTCCTCTCAACTAGACACTTAAGAAATGGTATTTCACTGACGTCTAATTCTACTTCCGAAGTAAACTGGATTCTGTGAGATAGATTGTTCAGTTTATCAAAGAATGAACTGTGTAGATCTCGTTTCAGCACTACAAAAGTATCATCTACATATCTAAACCACATTTTAGGAGTGAGTATGCTTGAAAAGATCACCATGGATTCCAATTCTAGTCACCATTCACGAATTAACTTCTAATAATAGTAGTGGTTAATAAATAAACGACGTTAATCACCACGATAGATTCAAAGTGACCATCGTTTCTTTTTGTACACACAAATGGAGCTTATAAATTCTAATTACACAAGCCTCTACAAACGCGAATACCTTTCTGTTTGTTTTTGTGTCTTCTGAGGACACTGAATAACTTGACAACGTCCATATCCTGTCTGAAGCCTTTACGATGCTCTGTGATCCAACTTTGTGGAATACTCTGACTACAGCTCTTTTTCAGTAGACATTTACTCAAATGCTTCATCATGCCAGTAGACGGTCGCCTTATCGTAAAATCTGTATTCGCCTACACGAACACACGCAGGTTGAAGTTTCGAGGATTTGTGGCCAAATTTTCTCAGATAGCATGATTGATTCAAGTTATACTAATGTCAATATTATTTATATTTGGGGTCACCGTAAGAGTTAGAGTTATTCAAGTGTTCTATTATGGGTAAATTTTGTTTTGATAAAGTCTCACAGTGTTATACAATAATGTTTACTGATGACGTTTGTAGGGATTTGATTGGTTACAAGATTTCATCATGAGCTGAAATTAGTTAGAGAACCATTGGAAAACCTGGGAGTGCTGGACAGCTGTTTTGTCCTAGTTAGGGACTCTTCATCAGTACGCACTCACAACAGGAGTTCGAACCCTGGACCTTCTGGTTACAAGGCCGGCGAGCTCGTAGACCATTAAGCCACTGGGACCCGATCCAATGGTCCTTGAATTCTAACTTCTGCCAATTCACGACATAGTGCGACCCCTAGCCAATGTCCTAGGTGAGTATTTGTCCTCACAACTGACTTGCTGCACTCCACTGGTCACGACTTCTCACTAGAACCTAACTGAATAGGGTGGGGTTATTGTTAGAATACTAACTTGAAAACCTAGACCATATACTGCCTCTGCCATTGTAGCATGTGTCTATTCTCATTCGTTGTACAAGGCCACTCGACTGGTCACTGATTCGATTTGTATCTATGATCTTTGTGCGGTTCTAGCAAAGAAATGTGATTCAAATGGTCGACATGGATTCCTTCTATATAGATTTCGTTATGAATTGGAAAACTACAGGAAACTAAGGGGACCGAAAGTGAGTAGTTGTCTTATCTTAGCTTTCCGGATCTTTAACGATGCACACTAGTGACCACACAAAGGATTAAATTTAGAACTTTTAGGTTACGATGCCAAGCAACTGGCCATTCAACTACCGGTGGGATCCAACATGGGCAAAGTTAAACTTTCGACACCACTAACAACCAATCAGCAAACGACCTCGAACGGACCAATCACATTAAAGAGGCATATGTGATGAATGGAAATGTATATTAATAGAAAAAAGCATAAAATAGATAATAAAAAAGGTTACATGGGATATCTTTCTCGAACATGTGAGAGAAAAAACTCCCAGTTTAGCATGGGACTGTCAATGGAGAAGTTACACCATATCCTCTACATATATTCATCCAAATGACTATAAATGAGATCCCTTTGAGATACACTTATAGCCCTTATCCTATTTTCCAACCTGCCCCAAAATCCTTCATTAGAATTTGTATGTGTCCTCGTAACGGGATCCACAAAATCACTTGAATGGTTGTCTCTACGATGAATATATCCCAGAGATGACAGTGAATTGTAGCCTTTCCGTGTGTATAATTGACCCCCGCTTAACAATTCTGGTAACAATAGGTATAAGAGTAGTTGCTCTTCTATCTGCTATCCTTAGGGAGAGAAGCGACCTAGCGAAAAAAGTTCCTACGAAATAATAAAATTATCAGCATACCCTCTCTAGTGTTAGTAGGCTTCAAACATATAGCACAACGATGAACAAACCTTTAGTGGTTGACGGATATTAAAGGTTTGACGTGATATCTCGTTCAACAACTTCTAATTAATTTATTCTCGCGTACCAAAGACAAAGCAAAAGCCAATAATTGATCGTCCAAACGAAGAAATGTATTTACGAACCAAAACCAGCCGTTAGACGAACGCTTAGCTAGCTAGTGATCGTGCACGTGACACGACGAGGTACCAAATGGCGGGGATGCTTGACCGGAAGCCTTCAGCTAAACAAGTCGACTTAAACAGTGGTGGTCAGCATCCAATGAGTGATTGCTGTGGTCAATAATTTTGGGGAATTATTTACCGCTACAGCTCACTCCCCCCTAGTGGGGTCGTGAGGACCCTAAGACAGAACCAGCCGGAAGTAAAAAAAACTCGATGGTTCCCTTTCGGGTGAAAAAAATCTTCCGAGCGGCTTGGTCTTATGCCTACTGGTTTGTCTGCCTATGCTAATAGGGTGTTTGTACATAGCTTCCTGGTGTTGTTCGTTGGATTCCGTGCTTCGTTTGTTTCCCGTCCAGTGCCCGTCGCACCTGGAAAAGAAAACAAGAACGCTAAGAACCATGTCGAGGAAAATGTACGAAATGACCTTTTTGGTTAAAAAAAATTATGTGCATTTACTATACAGTAAAATAATGCTAAGTTCAGAACATCGAAAAAAAATACATATAATTAATTTTTTTGTGTATGTTACATGAACTGTTGAAAAAAAAATTTTTTGTGTTCGGTGGTACTGTATATAAAAAAAATTTATACGTCAAAAAAAAATAGTTAGTACCACAAACGAGTGAGTTGCGTGAATCACACGACTTCGTTAAGTCAAATAAGTGTGCAAATGTTCTGGGAACCTTACGGTGCGTCCAGAACGGTTTTTCTTAGGAGGCTCAACCTTAGTAGCCAGTGGGCGAATGCCCTTGCAGTCAATAGTGTGACCCAGGAAGTCGAGTGAGTCAACACCGATTTGACATTTTTGAATATTGATGGTAACACCATGTTGGCGTAACCTGTCAAATGCCAAGTCCAAGTGCCTAAGGTGAGTTTCCTTGTCTGGACTGGCAATGAGGCAGTCGTCTAAGTATGCGTATACAAAGTCGAGACCGCGAAATACTTCGTCAATGAAGCGTTGGAATGTTTGGGCTGCATTCCGAAGACCGAATGGCATACGTAGAAATTCAAAAAGTCCGAAAGGCGTAATGATAGCCGTTTTCGGGATGTCTTCTGTTGCCATCGGGATTTGGTTATACGCTTTAACCAAGTCGATTTTGGAGAATATAGTCGCGCCGGATAAGGTTGCCGTCAAGTCGTGTATATGAGGCAACGGGTAGCAATCAGGGGTTGTTTTGGCATTCACTCGCCGGTAATCACCGGTGGGTCGCCAATCGTTGCTATCCTTTTTCGGAACCATATGAAGTGGGGATGCCCATGGGCTATTCGAAGGTCGAATGATGCCAAGGCTAAGCATATGGTCAAATTCATTCCTGGCGATTCTCAGTTTGTCAGGAGCTAATCGTCGTGCTTTAGATGTCACAGGTTGTCCTGTGGTAATGATGTGGTGCATAACATTGCTGGTTATGCACGGTAGGTCGTTCGACGGGCAGTTAAGTTCCGGATACTTGTCAACGATAGGTTGAAAAGTTGGATCAAGAATTGCCTTTATCTTAACGGGTGACAAGCTAGGGCCTATGTAGGTGATGCCTTTGATAGACAGACTAGTAGTATTGTCAATCAGTCGTTTTCGGCGGACGTCTACGAGTAAATCATGATGATTAAGTAGGTCCGTGCCAATGATGGGCATTGTAACGTCAGCGAGAAGGAAAATCCACCGAATAGGTTTGCGTAAACCTACGTTCAGATAGACGTATTTCCTACCAAAGGTTGCGATTGGTTTTCCATTTGCAGCCTGTAAGTTGAAGGTAGGTTCCTTCTGTCGATCTGCTGCTGTAGCAGGAAGGACGCTGACTTCGGCGCCTGTGTCGACTAAGTATCGAGTCTGGCTTATCACATCATGGATGTAAAGTAGGCGGCTAGTGCCACCGGCGACGGTTGCCGCTAACGCGTGCCGGCGGGATAGTTTCCCGCAGACTTTGAGACATTTCCGAAGTTACAAGGCTTACGGCAACACTTCGCTTCTTGGCCATAGGTGTTGTGGTACCAGCACCAGTCAGGGTTTTTCAGTGAACGTGGTTTGGACTTAGATCGACCACGCGAGTTCCTGCGTTGAGGAGATTTAGGACGACGGTTGGAGGATTTAGAATGCGTGTTTGACCTAAACATCTGCTGAAGGGAGTTGCATAACTCTGTCATTGCAGGATCCTCACTCGAAGTCTGCTTAGTCATTGAGCATATTTCGGGGACAGACCGTTTAGTTATTTCTAGGATCTTATCTGCAGTAATAGCTAAGTTCTCTATTACAGTACCCTCAAGTGTCACAAGTACGGTCTGTACAGATTGTGGCAACTTGGTTAAGAAGAGTTCTCTAAACAGTCCTTCGTCGAACTGACATTGGCCGACGACTTGTTTCATTCTTGTCAGCATGCTCACGGCTGACTGATCTCCTAACTCGATGTTGCGAAATAATTCATCTAGACGTTGTCTGTCCGTGAGAGCGTTTCTCCTGAGGAGGGATGCTTTCAGCAACTCGTACGAGTTACTTACCTCGGGACTCAACATCTGTGATGTTACGTACTTGCTGAATTCCCGCGGTAGGGCGTGAATAACTGCAAGTAACTGTGAACGTTGATCAGTTATCCCATGCTCACAAAAATCTGCTTCAGCTAGCAGAAACCACGTTTCAGCATTATCTGGCCAGTATGGTACGAGCTGAATGGTTTTAGGAGTTGAGCGGATACGGATGACCTTGGGACTAAGATCACTCATGACGAAAATTATGTCGAATAATATATGGTACAAGAACAAATACAAAATGGAACGAACTCACCGGGATTATCTGCGGATTTATCGTGGATGAAGTTCGCGGTTGGGCTCACCAGTTTAAAGGTGGGGCGGATTTATCGTGGGTGAAGTTCGCGGTCGGGCTCACCAGTTTAGGGTTGAGAGATATTAAAGGTTTGACGTGATATCTCGTTCAACAACTTCTAATTAATTTATTCTCGCGTACCAAAGACAAAGCAAAAGCCAATAATTGATCGTCCAAACCAAGAGATGTATTTACGAACCAAAACCAGCCGTTAGACGAACGCTTAGCTAGCTAGTGATCGTGCACGTGACACGACGAGGTACCAAATGGCGGGGATGCTTGACCGGAAGCCTTCAGCTAAACAAGTCGACTTAAACAGTGGTGGTCAGCATCCAATGCGTGATTGCTGTGGTCAATAATTTTGGGGAATTATTTACCGCTACAAACCCATCAGTTGATTTGGTTTAGCTTTTTAAAGTCATGATACCACCACACAATCAAATTCGTTCTTTCCGGAGCAACTGAAATCTAGGAAATACTGGGAAACACTAACCTCCTCGAATTGCAACAACAGCCTTGTAAGGTCCCTAACTTAGTGATAGGGAGTGAAGTGATAGAACATGTTGACCACTTCACCTATTTGGGAAGTTGTATTAGCACCAACGGACTGATTGGCGATGAAATCTCAGCACGGATCCTAAAAGCTCGAGCTGCTTTCGCTGACTTACACCATCTCTGGCGTAGACGTGACATCCGGTTATCAACCAAGGGACGTGTGTACTGCTCAGCAGTTCGCTCCGTCCTTGTCTATGGCTCTGAAACATGGCCAATACGCGTTGAAGAAATGAAAAGGTTGACTGCTTTCGATCATAGATGTCTGCGATCTCTGTGTCACGTTAGGTGGTTTAATAAGGTAAGTAATGTTGACGTTAGGCGTAGAGTGTTGGGCAAAGAGGGAAAATCAATCGACGAGGCTATAAAGTTACATAGACTAAGATGGCTAGGTCACGTGCTGCGCATGCCTAACCACCGCCTCCCCCGACGGGCATTGCTAGCTGATATAGGTTCAGATTGGAAAAGAGCCAGTGGTGGCCAAACAAAAACATGGCCTCATCAATCCATGAAATCCTTGACAGTTAAACTGAGTCAGGTAGGGAGATGCAGACTCCCGGGTTGGGGGCCTCGGGACTGACTCTAGGAATCAATGGCTGGAGACAATAGGTGATATGGCTCAAAGTGATCGTTGTCAATGGCCAGCGCAGATGTATCTAGTCTCTGTAATCTTTCATATTCCTTTCTACCATTACCCATTCTGTTTCACTCTTCTACTTGTCAGACTGTATTGATTCTCTTCACTCATCTTCTCGTCTACCTCTGTGTGCTATTTGGAACGTGGCAACTCGAACTGGTGCACTTGGGTGCCAAGTTCTATGTTGAATCCAGACAGACAGAAGGTCACACATTAGAAATGAATCAGGCGCTATACAACATTGAACTGCGTTCGTGAACCTCATTGGATAATTCGACATCGTTCGTGAATCTCATTGGATAATTCGCTGATTGGTAGTTAGTGGTGTCGAAAGTTTAACTTCGCCCCATGTTCAGAGTGAAGACAGATACTCATGCATGGGATTGAATGACGGTGAAGCCTTATCGCTAATTCACAAAAGTTAGAAGTCACAGGACTGTGGATTAGACTATGCACATAATCTGATATCAGACATTCTTAGTAGACAGAAGACTACGATGCAACGGGTATATAGCTTTGTGAATAGTAGCCTCATTTGGACTTGTACGTTGAAATTCAACTTCTTCAATCAATAATCTACATCTCTGAAACTGAAATATACTGGATAAACGTTTCATTCTAGTTTGGTAAATGTTAGTAGTCTTAATGCATCCTTGTACGTCAGACTGAAGAGAACAGCCTTATGAGGAATAAAGAGGGCATAGTTCTTATCTAGTATTCTTTGTTCTACTCTATGACTCAATCACTGTGTTAGTCTACTTAACCCTTCCAACAATTAGATATCAAGTCTATTGAGTGAGGCTAGAGCTAACTGAACGTCTTGTTTTAATTTCAACAGTGAATTGAGTTATATTAGATATACCCACGTTACATCCATCCCTTCGTATCCTAAGTCTGTGTTGGATATACCACCTTTGGCATTCACTTCAACCTGCAAGCCTAGATAGTTTGTGAAATTTAAATGAATGTTATCAAATTTCAAGACGTGTAGGAGGCACTAATTTACTTAATTTTAAAAAAGTACTTAAAATGATTTGACAGTTTTCATACA
This sequence comes from Trichobilharzia regenti, assembly GCA_944472135.2. Classification (NCBI taxonomy): domain Eukaryota; kingdom Metazoa; phylum Platyhelminthes; class Trematoda; order Strigeidida; family Schistosomatidae; genus Trichobilharzia; species Trichobilharzia regenti. The sequence continues at coordinate 19,484,318 of OX235268.1, read as the reverse complement.
TACAAAAGCAATACCATAGCAAAAAAAATACCGAAATGATTTTCACAAACGATTCTTCAGTAATTTTTCTTCACAACCATTTTATGCTTACGCTTATCCAGACAATCGTTGTTTCATAAAAAATCAGTATGCTTTGTGGTGTTTCATCTCTTAGGGTGTTTGTGTGTAACAGAACTACTACAGAAAGAAATCCAGGCAGAATTACATAAACATCACGTGACTGGAGGTGGTATTATTATTATTACTATTACTGTGGTTATTAAAATTAGAACAATCAAATTCAGTGTTTGTTTATTTGCAGTTTTATGAGCCACCGCCGTTACAGCGTATTTTTTGACATTTTGTTTTACGTCTCAACATTACTTTTATTGATGTATAAATCTGATTGGTTAGATTTTTTGGTCATGTTTATTTCACATTAAATAGTATATTTGTATGTGTATGTATGTGTGTACGCAGGTATGTAGAAATTCAAATTCTATTGATCAATCATAATCATACATATGATGTGAATTCAGCTGCACACACATACATACATACACACACAAAAAAAGTGACAGATCAATATTCTGTGGTGGTCAGTTTAATACTTATCTTTACTGAACCAATGGATCGATACGTAATTATATATATATATATATATATATATATATATATATATATCGCGAGTGGCAGAAAGGTATTAATAATATCTTGTCGCAATATACTGTTTTGAATTTTGTTATATTTAGCTTTGTGTATCCAGTTTACTTTCTGCCCAAAAATGGTAAATATATAAAAATAGTAGTTATCTTTATAGACTGTGAAGCACCAGACAGTCATTTCATCCTAGTGTAGGACTGTAAAACACTCATTTTGCATGCCCCAACAAGGGATTGAATTCACGGACTTCAGATTAGATGTTGAGCACTCGATGAACCATACCATCCGGTAAAAAATTGAATACTAGTCCCCTGATCAATAATAACTTGACTGCAGGATAGATACAGTTTTTGTTCAACGAAGACATATATATATAATTCATTTTCCTGTAAACATGTGGAAGTTCAGGCTGAAGACGCTATCTAGAACGTTGACAATGAAAGCTATGTAATTAAACCATCCAGCTCAAGGAACACAAGAAACTTAAAAGAGAATTATCATCTTCATCAGTCTGAAGATGTTTTCAAATGAAGACTAATCACTTTTGGACAATTTCGGTGTGTTTTTCTCCTCTTTAATGCCAAACAGATCGACTTATTTATTGATTATAGTTCACCTAATCAGTATTGGCCAATTCAAATGAACTGTCGTCAAAATTTGACAGAATAGTTCTAAAATATTTGGGCGCCGAGTGAAAAGTAGACATTTGTCAAAATTATATTTGTAAAATCTCAGCGAGATTGAAATGAGTAATTCTAACGTTTCCTGTGTTTGGCAATCTGGTCCGAACTTATTCAGGGAAATTAATCGAAATTAACATAATAGAGGTTTATGCATAAAAGGAATATCTCTTGTTTTTAAAAACTTTGTCCAATCATGAGTCTATTCTGTCAAATTTTGACGACAGTTCATTTGAATTATTTTGCAATCGAATTAAATTAACAAAGAAACTATGTAATTGGCACAATCATCGTGTTTTCACTCTCCGTTGTCTACAACAGAATGCATATTCTAAATCCGTAGCTCTCCAGTCACCTGACTACTCCAATAGGTCGAATAAATCAGCTCAATTTTCAGAAAGAAGACAAAGTAATGAGTTTGACAGGGTGCTTAAACTGAACTCTCATCCTAAACACCATAATTTTGAAAATACGCCTAATCATTAAATTCTAGATACTAGCAGTTTTAACAGACATGAAGGTGTGATGTTAGCTGATGCATAGGAAATCCTGATTAATAAATAAGAATGGATATGTGTCACTAATTAATAATACTTGGTCAAAGTTCCTGACTGTTTATATCTACTTATGGAGACATTAAGACATTGTTTTACAACTGTTTAACCACACATACACACTATGTTTAAAGTGTTTAACAAAGGTAGATCAATATTTGTAAGTCCGAGGTCAAATTTCGATCACAGTTCATACAATTTTGTTTATCATACTTGTTGATACTTGCTTTATGACTCATGATTGGACAAAGTTTTTAAAAACAAGAGATGTTCGTTTTATATATAAAACCTCTGTTATGTTAATTTTGATTAATTTCCCTGAATAAGTTCGGACCAGATTGCCAAACACAGGAAACGTTAGAATTACTCATTTCAATCTCGCTGAGATTTTACAAATTTCAGTATTTGCCGTTGCTCTGGACACTTAGTTTATCGCGCTTGGGAATACCTACCAATATGGTGGCTAAATATAGCTGTAGTGACAACCATGAACAGTTCGTTGTGAGAACACCTGGTTCAAACACGCTATGAAGCCAACATTGAAGAATCTTTTTCTACCACCGGTCGGGTTCCAAATCAGTAACCAAAAGCACCCAGATAATCAATACTCCAAATAGAAGGGTCTATTTGTAATAGGTTTAAGATAACAGGTGCTCTATGTGCAAAAGAAACAAGCCCAGCCACTATTGCTACATTGATCTTCAGTGTAATCTATAAAATCATAAACACTATCATATTGCATGCTTTAGATATGACCATCCATCCTAAGTGTGAAATTTCCCAGCCCTTTAATATTTTACTTGTATAGACAAAGTGTTTGCTTTTTTATTTAAAATTTGTATTTTGCTACTATCACTTATACGTATACAAACTCAAGATTGCTTCTTTCAATGGACTGCTCTCTAAGTTCGCCATGAAGACATTCACTAGGAGAGGTGTCAATGGGGACCTCATAGCAACTTCATCCCTTTGATTATAAATGGCATCGCTAAATCTAAATTGCACATTAAGCGTACATTTCAATAAAAGCTGCTTCAGGTGGTTAGTCAGCACTCCGATGTTTATTCATTTTAGGCCGATGTAATCCCCTTTGATCACAAACAGTTTCTGCAAACAGTATATTTGTAAATAAAGAGCAAACATCTAATGAAATCATATGCTTACTGGTCACATTAATTACACCATCGCAACTGACGAAGTCGAAAGTGTTCAAAAGACTATGTTTACATAGATTTGATCTTACTGGTTCAAGAATTTCAGCAAGCCATTTGGCTGAAGCCTTCATCATATTCAATATAAGTGGCAGAGGGACACCATCTTTAGGAAAACCGTTAGTAGAAACTGTTTGTTATCAAAGGGGATTACATCGACCTAAAATGCATAAACATTGCAGTACCGACTAACTATTTGAAGCTGCTTTTTATTGAGATGCACACCTAATGTGCAATTTAGATTTGACGATGTCATTGATAATCAAAGGGATGGAGTCTCAATAGTGTCTTTACTAGGACCTTTCCTAGTGGATGTCTTGATGGAGAGCTTAGAAAGCGGTCCATTGAAAGAAACCATATATATATGCGTCGGTTGCACATCGGTTAAGACGCTCGCCTACCATGCACATGGTCCGGGGTTCGATCCCCGACCGACTCACTGTTTCACCTCTCTAAACCAGTAAAAAGACTGGTAATGAGGAAAGGTTGAAATGATAGAGATTTGCATCTCAGGTGGATGATTTGCAATTATTAGTGTTCTCTAAGCTGGTTGGTTTAGTTGAGGAGCTTTCGACGTCCTTCTGGACTGTGCGTCGGTGGCACAGTGGTTAGGACTCTCGCCGACCATTCATATGGTCCGGGGTTCGAGCCCACGCCGGCGCACACCTGATATCTATGGTCGGCCTGCAAAATTTGGGCTACCGATATCCATGCTGAAAATTCCATACTTGTACCAAAAATACGGTGTGGAATCAAGCTGTAAATCAAAAATTATAATTGCGTCTGCCGGTAACCATCTCTACATATGTATTGATCATTTTCTACTGACTTGGATTTTAAACTTTCTGGTCACCTGATTTACTTTTTTATTAGTTGGTATATTTGCGTCTATATTAACGTGTTTGTTAATTGCATTTTCGTTTGAGTACCAGGCTTCTAGGAACTCCGTGACACTTTTGGTGTTTCCTCTGTCTGAGATTTTGACATTATCCCAATCAAATTGATGTCCATAATTGTCTATATGCATTGATACTAAAGAATATATATCATGTCTTTTCACGGCTGATTTGTGTTCCTGGATTCTGATTCGAAGGCGACGCCCACTTTGGTCGATGTAATGCCTGTTACAGTTCATACATGCAATTTATTTTGTAAATGGTATTAATTTTATCCCCTTTTTCTGTTGGATCTTTTGGTTTGCATAATATCGAATTCAACGATTTGACTGGTTTGTGTGCTATATCTATATCAAACAGTTTCGTTATTCTAGCTTTCATTTCAGAGATGTTTCTCATGTATGGTGGGATGAACTAATAATTACAAACCCCATCCCGTAAAATTAAACACTGCTACAGATGTATTGTGCGTTGGTGGCACAGTGGTTAGAACTCTTGCCGACCATGCACATGCTCCGAGGTTCGATCGCCTGCCGACGAACACCTGATATCTATGGTCGGCCTGCAATATTTGGGCTACCGATATCCATGCTGAAAATTCCATACTTGTACCAAAAACACGGTGTGGAATCAAGCTGCAATCAAAAATATAAAAAAAATAAGAAAACTTCAAGCCACTAGCTTGAGGTCTTATGTTCCACTGGGAACGTGAAGGAAATATATATATATATATATATATTCTTCTATCCCATTCTCTCACCCTAAACCCCAGTTTTTATTATTATCATTCATCCGTAGGGGTTTATAATCACTAAGAGTAAAATTCATAAGGAATATTATGACCGAAATTAACTGACACAGTAGAGTAAATGTGTTCAATTACTAGGTCACTCGCCATCCTGAGTCTCTTGAATGACTTAGTAATGTAACAACAGAAGACAAGGGGCCAGGCAACAGATCGTTTATTAAGGAGATCAACACATATTTATAGATTATTTAAGCAAACAAACACAGTCCTCTGATTGGTTGTTTCTAGCTGAAAGTTAATCTTTCATCTCTTTGTGACTGTTTCTTGAATGTCAGATCATCTCTGTGCTAACTGTACCCGCCTACGCAAATTCTTTGTTCTCATTTTTCTCACGACTAATATTGGGGACATAAACACTGACGTAAATTACTGCCTATCGAACTTTGGCTAGCAGCCAGCTCTCACCACAGTAACACATTGTTTAAAGCCAGTCGAACATTAGTCATGAGCACGGATTACTGTATTTTCGGTGTTATTCATGATTACTCATTTGGAATTTTATTTTATTCCTTTACGTTCCCTTTGTAATATGCGGCTTCAAGCTAGAGATTTAAAGTTTCGACAGCAGTGAGGTTGCTAGCCTCATGCCTGCTTAAAGAGATTTAAGAGTGCACCGATCGGGGTTTGAACCCTAGATCATATGCATGATTGGCCAGTGTTCTACCACTGCACCACCGACGCACACCTATTTGGAATGGTCGTGTTGGTGTTCAATTTAGTCTTATATTTGTGCATATAATCACACATACACACACATACAAACAGACACACATTTTTGAGTGATAATCTATCAACAGTCTATTCACATATAACTCTTGGGATTTTAAATGCTATTCAAAAAGTAATTGATGTCATTAGTTTAAACATTTCTTTAATTATTGGCTTTGTAGGGATTTTGTTTGATTGCATGGAGGATTTCATCATGAGCTGACATCAGTTAGAGAACCACTGGAAAACCTGGGAGTGCTGGATAGCTGTTTTGTCCTAGTTTGGAACTCTTCATCAGTACCCACCCACCTGGGTTCGAATCCAAGACCTTCTGGTTGCAAAGCTAGCTCGTAGACCATTAAGCCACTGGTACCTGATCCAATGGTCCTTGAATCCTAACTTCTGTCAATTCACGACATAGCGCGACCACTTTGTAATGTCTTCTTCGATGACTTACTGCCTCATCTTCAACCTGCTGTACCTTACTGGTCACGGCTTCCCACTACAACCCCAGGTTAACTTCCTGAATAGGGCCAGTCACTAGTGAGCATCAGATTTTCAAGTATCATTTTATAATAATAATTACTATTATTATTGTTATTATTATTATTAGATATATAAAGTAATTGAAATATTCCCATTATGATAATTATCGAAGACGATTTAAGCAAGCATATACGTGTTTTCGGTGAATTCTCATCAGGCTTTACGTTCACATAATGATGAAATATTAGCCATCGGCATTTGAACTAATGTGGTTAATATAAAATATCGGATCACACAAGTGAATTAATAGATAACAGTCACGGTGATCATGGTAATATTTGCAGTTATCAGGTATCAGCGAGAGTGATAGCTATTTTAGGTTGGGAGTGAAAACCAAGGGAGGAAGAGAGATTTAACAGACATCTTCTGAGAACAGAGATTGAGCTGAAAAATCTTTATGGCAACTGTCTCAGCTACTCTTAGCAATCGAAGGTGTACCAACCTAGGGAGTTGAGGTGGCATCACGTACAGAATTGATAAATCTGAATTTTTGTCATTCCTGTGCTCCGTATCCATTATGTGTGCCAGTATGGAACTTCTGATTGACTTTACGACTCTTTCAACTGACCACGTTGGATAATGCTCCAAAAAGCGACGGTGGCCTTTCCTAGTCGTTCTATGAATGCCACATGAACAGTTAAATTTATAAGTGCACATTGAAGTGACCAGACTCGGTAGCTTATCCTTCACCTATATTGGAATTATACAACGAGTGGTGAATTTTAAACACGATGTTATGTCGAGGAATGTTTAGCTATTATTTTTCGAGGTTTTGATGCCAGCAATTCAGTTGCTGCGTCTCAATTAAACGGTAAAGTCATATATACGCGTTTCTTCTGCACCATCTACAAGAATTTCTTTCTATCTGCTTTCCTGAGGGAGTCTTTGACGAATTTTTCAGGGTATGCCTTCTAATATAGTAAATGTTTCATTTTCCTTATTTAATTGATAAGAGTGCTGGTTATGTAGCATTTTCTAGCGTGAAATATCCGAGTACTGTTGAGATTTCGTTTTTATGCGAGGGGAACAAGTGACTTGAAATGGACGGGTCTATTGGCCAACCCATGACTTCTCCTCGAAAATACCCCTCTTAATACACCCATTTTGCCTTCTTGTTAGCAGGAAATCAAGAAATGATAAGATGTCGTCTTTCTCCTTTTCATATGCGTGAGCCATACTGAACTTCTAGAGAAGGATCTCTGCATCGGTTTTATTATTATGCAAACTAAAAGTATCGTCTATATGTCTACAGTAGAACGAGAGTTCGTTGATTACCTTTTGGAGTGGACGATTCTTTAATTTTATCATATATATGTCGGTTTAGAGAGGACTCAGAGGGCACCCATTGCTATACCCTCCACTGTTAAACTGAAACTGCACATTCATCGTACAGTTCAGTAGCAGTTCCCTTAGTGTCAATATCATTTTCTATAAGAAGTTCACAGATGAAGTCGATGGTTTATTATAAAGGGGCATTAGTGAGCAGGGAGGTGACATCTATAAAGATTACTGTTTCACCATTTGGTTTTCTTATCTCTTACTTTTTCTGCAAATGCTAAAGTGTCCTTCAGACCACACTTAAACACTTCTAGCTTCAGTGGTTTAATTATGTCTTCTGCCAACCATTTTGCTATTTCGTGTTATAATGTGTTAAGCATATCTAATGCTAATCTCCTGAGCACGTTAAATTTATGAATTTTAGGCAGCCCACAAATTCTAGATATATTTGTTCCTAAAGGCTTAAGACGTTCGAGAATTCTGGGAGACATTATATATGATTGGATGCCAGAGCTTTCAGAGTTCCTTGGCGAATATATTTTCGACTTTCTCTGTATCATTTTTGCCGTTGCAAAGTTTTTGAAATTTTCTAGTGTTTTGGCGAATGATATTCATCTTTTCAAGGTAGTCAGCTTTATCTATTAATACCATCCCAGCCACCTTATCTGGTCTTGTTATAAGAATGCCCTCGTTTGATCAGATTCTCTCTAAGGCCTCAATATGAGACTTCCTGGGGATACTTTTTTCAGGACACCTTCTTGGTTGATACTGGTAACAAATGTCAACAGAAGGGGCTTTTTCTTCTTCTAGGTGCAGTTGAATTGATGGAATTAAGTGTTTTGTTTTCAAACTGTGATTCAGCTTCTAATCTTACTGGACAGTTTGTGAAATCACAAAATATGGTGGAGAAGTTATCGTAAAGTAATTCTCTATGTTCAGTAATCAGTATTTTGAAAAAAAACCAATCAATATTGGAACTAATAATTTCAAGTGGAAAATTTCCGGAACAAAGAACCACCTATTATATCAGAAATTGTAATGGTTACAGGATTTAATCACGAACTAACATCGATTACAGAACCATTGGGAAAGCAGCTGGGAGGATCGGATTGCAGGCTGTTTCATCAGCCTAGTTTTGGACTTCACTTCAGAAGTACGCACCCACAACTGCGGCTTGACCCCATGACCTTCCAATTATAAGGCGAGACAGGTCGTAAACCATTAAGTCACTGGAACCCAACTCATCAATGACCAGCCCATGAATTCTAACTTCAACCAATTTACAAAATAGCGCGACAGCTTTGCAATGTCCTCTTCGATGAGCAACTGTTCTCACCTTCAACCTGCTGTACTCTACTAGTCACGGTTTCCTACTAGAACCCCAGATAACCCCAGGTCTACGAGCTCGCCTTGTAACCAGAAGGTCCTGGGTTCGAACCCCTCTGGGTGGGTGCGTACTGATGAAGTGGAATTCCAATACAGGCTGACAAAACAAGTGGTTTTCCAATGGTTCTCTAATTGATATCAGCTCATGATTAAATCCTCCATACAATCAAACAAAATCCCTACAAAACCAATACTTGAAAATTAATCTGATGCTCACTAGCGACTGGCCCTATTCAGGCTGTTAATCTAGGGTTCTATTGAAAAGCCGTGACCAGTCGGTTACAGTAGGTTGAAGGTAAGGTAGTAACTCATCGAAGAAGACACTTCGAAGTGTTCGCGCTATGTCATAATATAACATGTATCAAGTGAATTTATTTGAGAAACAAATTTCCAAATGTTGTTTTGAAGAGATTCAATTGATTTCACCCATGAAATGTTTCCTTAGTTAGAGGATCATTGAAAATTACGGAGCACATCTGCTATCTCATGGTGGTTTGAGACAATTTAACAGCATACACCGCTATAAAATTCACGTAACAAGCTAAAATTCATTGCCCTTTGAATTCAAACTTTTGTCAAATTTGGTGATAAGTCACAGTCATCAATAAAAATTCATCGACAAGATTTCATACTACTAAATCGAACGCTGTAGATCCCACCTGCTACAACTTCAAGTTAAATATACGAAACGACCATCCATCCTATACACAATCATTTATGGTTTTTTTAAGTACTCCCAGCCTAATATTCTAAATACTACTGGTTTGAGTTATCCTCCCCTCCTGTCTAAGTGTTTATTTTCACCTCAAGTCATCATTTATCAATTCTTTTCACAATAGTGACATTATCAATAAATTTAAAAAAAACTGTGTAACAAAGCAGATAAGATAATCAATAAACGAGACTCTGGTTACAACAAAGAGTAGTGAAGCTGAGTTGATCAATAATTAGAAAAAGAGTTCTTTCTCATAAATGTGATAACTGATTATTATCATTATTGTTTCCTTTAGTTCCTAGAGGAATATAGAGCTTCAGCTTCATGTCTCCATTGCGTTCGGTTCTGTGCCAACGTCTTCACCTGGCTCCACGTCTACCCACATGCTTTCATCTCCTCTTCGCATGACCTCCTCCATGTCATCCTTGGACTACCAAATCGACCCTTCCCTTTCGGGTTCCACTCGAGGGAGTATCTTGTGATTTCACTTGATAGTTTCTTCAGAGCATGGCCAATCCGCCTCCATTTCTTCCTGCATGTCTGTTGCCAGAGATCCCTGTTGCTGATCGTTTCTGGCAGGTCACCTGATCTTGAGTATTGGGCGAGGACAGCTGTTGATGAAGGTGTGTAATTTGTTCCAGGTGCCTCTCGTGACACGGCGCCAAGTCTCTGATCCGCATAGCAATTAGGACTGAGTTCATAGTGAAGTCGAAAATTCCGACCTTACTATTCATGCTGAGTGCTGTTGATCTCCACACAGACTTCAAAGTAATGGACACTTGGCTTGCTTCCCTGATCCTCACTTTGATATCCTCATCAGTTCCATCCGCCTGTAGTTGAAACGATGCTTCTCAGTTAGTCGGTAGGTAAAAGAGGTTGCTTCTTTCGGATTTTTCCCATTTAAGCTGATTGTTGTCTGTTAATTTTGCTGTCGATGTTGGCTAGGAATCTTCATCACATACCTCCGTTTTCTCTACATTCACCTGAAGGTCTATCTTCTCTGGATGATTCTTCTGCCAACTTGGTGCTTTTCACTTGCATATATTCCAGTGTTAGTGAGAAATCAGACATATATCATCGGCGAAGTCCAGATCCCCCAAGTTTGTTGTTGTATGACTCCATTTTGTGTCTGTTTCTTCATTGCCTGCTGTCTGTCGCATTATCGAGTCTACCCCCCTCTATCAGGAAAATCATTGGTGATAGTAGACAGCTTGCCTCACTCCCGTCCTCACTTCAAAGGATTACGTAAGTTTCCCGTTGTGGATTACTTGGCATGCACCGCTGTCGTACAACTGTTGGATGAGAAGTATGATTGTCGATGGCACCCCGTAGTAGCGAAATAGTTTCCGAATCGCCTCTCGATCAACGGTGTCGGAGGTCACTTCAAAGTCGATGAAGTTGAGATAGAGAGGTGACTGCCATTCCAGTCTCTGTTTAATGATGATATGTATGTGACTGCCTAAGCTCAGATTTTAAAATTATAGAAAAATCGATTACGGATGGATAGAAGTAATGAAATCGGCTTTAAAACAAACTGAAAACAGCCTAAATGAATAAATAAAGTGTAAACTGATTCCCCGGTGGTTGCTAGTTTGGAAATCTAGACGTGCATTACGTCTTATTTGCGATTCATCAATTTAGTGTACTTGTATCCCCAGTGAGTGGGGACAACTATCTCTAGTGTTTCTGACATCAAGTTAACCTCTAGGCATCATCGTCGCAGCCATACTAGGAACCGATATATCAACAGGGAGCGATAAATAAATTTAGTACATTTGGAAAGACATCTTCGGATGACTTCGGCAACAGTGTCAAGTTTGAATGCCATACTCATAAACGACATCTTTTGTGGCTTTATGATCTGACCTGGGGCTAGTTTCTTTCCCCACGTTTTGTTTTCGATAAATCTTCTAGGATATCCATTACTTAAGAAGGTTGTGCAATGGTTTTCTAGACCATATCTTTAGAACAAATTTTCTGAATTCTGGAGCACAGAGAATGGATCAGATTTCTATTTCTGTCTACAGACATCCCACTTTTGAAATTTAATATACTACTCTGTAAGGTTGACTTTCCGTAGATCAATGAAAACAAAACATGTAGTTCAGCGAAGAGTCTCTTCCGGCTGTACAACCGCAAATATATATATATATATATTATTTTGTAGGCATGTGTACATTAAGTTTGCCAAACAAAAATACAACTGGTTGTGGTTATTTTAACTAAACAGGTGAAGAATGGTAATTGGAGTTACGTAATACAAAACCAGTCAAGAAAATTGGGTGTTAATGAAATTAGGGTAGTAACAAAGGTGATGAGCTATCACAAACAGTTGTTAAAAAGAAGTTATGTAATAATGTGAATGGTTTGATGATTGAGTTTTACTCAGGATGCGCATAGAAACAAAGTAGGTAATACGAATTATGTAAGAGTTCTACAAGAATACAAGAATTATAAGCAATTAAAGAACAGCCAAACAAACAAAACTAAGTCATCAAAATCAACAAAGTTGTTACCATGAGAGTAGAAGTGACTGAGTGTGTGTGTGTGCACAGCTCCGATTTTTCCGTGTGAATGACCAGAGCATCAGCGACACAAAGAAGACGAAGCCATATTGCCTTTGGTAGGTTATTCTTGACTCTGTAGATTACTTTGAAGCCTTGGAGGTGTTTGTTGAAATGGAATGGTTAGTGTCAACCAGGTGTTCAATTATCACACTCCCTATTGCACCACTATTGATTTTTTGAAACCATGCTGGATAGTGTTCTTGCGCATCGAACTATCTATCGATGTGCCTGGCTCCACAGCAGCAGCTGAACCGATATATGCACATAGAAGTGATCAGATGCGGGTGCATATCCTTGAGGCTTCTGTAGATCAGTAGGCGACTGAAAAACACCATTCCTACCGTTGCTGCAAAGAATGTTCTTCACAGAGATGATGTGATCCTTCTCTTGAGAATATCGCTTGTTAAATCTCCCTTGAAATCCAGGTTCATATAGAGTTTCTTTTTAGGCGTTTCTTTGAGTTTCCGTAGATTGACTTTTTATTTAAAGAAACATGAACAATAGACAGCACGTATCCTAATCAAGGTGCCAAAGAAGACACTCCTCACTAGTTAAGCATTCAAAAGTGACATAATTGCTGAAGTGATAAAATATCGTCTATCAGAGTGTAGAAAACGTTCATTCCAAACGAAATACGATTCGACAATGCATAAATGGATAAATTATCGCTTATGTCCACCTCTTTGTGTATCCACTAATTCACATGCCTTTATGTAGCTGATAACATTGGACTGTGTAAGCCTGTTCTCTGCAATACATGTGTTTGAACACAACTCGGTTTTGTTGATGAATGAAGAGCACAGGATGATGAAGTTTTAGTGTAACCTTAAATGTTTGAATTTTTTGTTTTAACGCTTTCACTCACTTTTGGCGTCACGCTTTCTTGTGATTTCCGACGTGACTATACACACGTAGTTCGCTCCCTTGTTATGTAACCATTCAGTGCACTCTTCAAGCTTACCACCCACCCACGGCATCCGATAAGTTGTACAACATCCTTATTTATCAGAAAACTGATATTTCATTTGTGCGAAATACCGCTCTCTTCAGGACACACTTTCAGTCTCAAGCCTTTTCTACTTTGATTTCGTTAGCCAGTACTTACACGCTAGGTAGAGTACTGATAAGGTTATTAAGCGAAGAAGTATTTACTAAGTGCGGTTATTTGAGGTCTATCTTAAGTATAACTAACACCTAAAAAGTCTTCAAATTGTGAATATTTTCTTGAGTCAGGTCACTCACCTCCACATGATTTATCCTTTGAAGTTATCAACAGGGTCAAATTCAGTCACTTTAAAAGGCAGTGTTTTCTCAACTTATGTATAGCCAAAGCTCTAACTGTACATGTATTTTAAAAATAATGCTTTGTTGAACCCTTTTCTTTACCTTGGTCATAGTAGTGTTCCCTTTTTTCCACCTGAATTCCTTTCCTTCTCACTTTACCTTCGCCTTATTTATTATTATTATCATTATTATTATAATTGCTTCATACATTTGGTTCCCTTGATAAATTTCGATAAAGAAAGAAAGAAAGAAAGAAAGAAAGACGTCTTCCTTTCTTTATCATAATTGCGCTTTAAGTTTTCTGACAACAACTGACCTACTTAAAAAAAATGCTGAAAATAAATATTTCTTGCTTGAGGAAAAACTGTGTTTTTCCTTCCAAGAAAGTGGTTATAGTTTAGTTTCTATTCTTTGCCCAATGAAACCGATCATATCACTACAACGACTAGGGACTTTGACCATTCGACAAGGCAGACTGTTGAATGTGATTCCCACTTTAACATCCTAACAGTAGTTATTCACCCAAGATTCTATTTTATCTTATTTATATGCATTACTTTATTACAAAGAGAAATTAAGTTGTCATCTGCTATTGACAGTATCTGAGATAATTTTTGAATGGATTGGCTTGGGTTGACAGTGTCAAACAAACAGTTGTGTATCATTGATTCTAGAGAACACTAACGTTTGGTGATTGCTTGCTTGATAGTGAGTAGGAGAAGAAATTAGGACCGGAATTTTCCTGACCATTCATGACCAGTCAGGTAAAGCAGATTGCTTGTGGGGAAAAATACTCGCCACCGATGACAGTGAATAGTGCCAGTCCTGCTATATCGTGAACTGGCAAAAGTTGGAATACATGGGTTTGCCGCTGGAATGGGTCCCAGTGGCTTAATGGTTTACGACCTGACTCACCTTGTAACCAGAAGGTCCTGGGTTTCAAATCTCTGTGGTGGGTGTGCACTGCTGAAACGGAGTCCAAAACTAGACTGAGGAAACAGCTGGTTTTCTAATTGCCCTCTAACCGAGTTTATTTCATGATGAAATCCTGTAACCAATCAAATACCCGCAAACCAACACATGAATTTTATTCTATATTTCATAAGAGACAGTAAGTGCTTCTCTGCTCTTCAGAGACTATATATCCACGTCAGCAAGAGCATTTCCAACAGGCTACTGCAGGCTTCTATCAACAGCTACCTTCGTTAGATACCCAAGGAACTTTAATGACGAATCAACCACGGACCTATCTCCTAACAAATATTATAGATGAAAAAATGGAGTTGGGTTGTATACACCCTGGGGAGACCTTTGAGTGGCATCAATCGCCTACAGTGTAACCACAATGGGAAGTCAGTGACCAATTTGCAGTATGTCCCGACAGTAACACAAAGGAGATCCTCTCAGGAGGAGAAGAAAGCTAATAGGTGATCATGGAGTCGATTAAAGAAGAATACAAGGAGTAGGGTAAAGCGAAGATGCTCTGTTGAAGCTCTGTGTTCCAATTGGGACCCAAGTGAGTAATAAATAATAACAATGGATTCAGTGGCTAACAGTTGCCTGAGGATGTCCGTTCTTCACTCATTGAAAGCTATCAGTCCGATGTAATCTGAATATCAGTAAACGATGATTCATGTTACAAGTTAAACGTGATTACAACTGTTCAATACCATCGTAGTTGATAGTATAAACCGACTGTTTTTAGTTAAATCCTTCATTGAAAGTCTATTTGATTTAGTCGTTACAAGATACTCGTGTATGCGCTGATTTAGCCTACTTTTTGGATTGTCATACTGTGACTTCATCACTTTTTCTGTAGGACATAGAGACTATCTGAAATCATCCTGAATAGGTAGGCTCCTACTGATTCACTGGATGATCACTGAAGATGTTCAGATAAAAATTTGAACCTTGGATGGATTCAAAAAACACCAAGCTGCAGTGTTCGGTTTCATAATTTCAGTCATTTTCATTTTCACAGCTTCGTTCCTCTTCACTACAAAAGATATTAAGTAAAGACTCTAGCCACAGAGTTACAGCTATATGCTCAGAAGAAGTAACTGAAGATGAATTAAGCATTGTATATGATACCTTGATTGAAAATAGCTATCCACACAAATTTATCAAGAAACACATGACAGAGAAAGCGGAAAAGGACTATTCTCTCTACGTAGACAAGAAGCGGTTATATATATATATATATATATATATATATATATATATATATATATATATATATATATATATATATATGACTGCAATGCAAGGGTGATACACCAAGTAAAATAAATAAGAAGAAATTAAGAAAATTAGTTCAAAGAACTTTTAACGCCGGTGACCTTCACGTCTTATTCTCTACAAGACCGATGGTGACTCCTCGATCGAAAGATGAAGTGCCTAGAATAGCTGGCCACTTCAAATTGTATCTACCAATTCAACTGTGCTTGTGGAGCTAGTTGCTCTAGGAACTTGATTTTTAGTGCTTGAGAACATCTCTCACAACTGATGAGTTCGATACTAGACCACCTGGTCCAAACCAGCCACACAGCCATCACTGAAGAATCCTTCTCTATCATCTACCGGATGTTAAATAAATTACCAAAAACATCAAAGTACTGCATGCTCCAAACAGCAGAGGCTATCGCAATTCGCGTGAAGCAACCAGTGCTTTGTGTGCAAGAGAAGCAAGTCCAGCCACTACTACTGCCCTGGGTGGTCTTCAGTATAAACTAGAAATTCATAAATTTGTATTCTTATCCTTCCTAATTTTTCTGACATTCACTTTATTGTTAGGTTGATGTTGTTGAACTGTAATCCATTGATACTGTTATTGATTCGATGTTATTTAAACAGCATTAATGTCGTTCATAACACTAATTCATTCACTACTATTATGGATGGATATATAACTGTAGAATCTGATGATGAAGCGGTTATCGAAAAGAGTATTCTTTGTTCAGTAACCATTCTTTGGCGAAATGAATTCTCAATTTTCCAAGTCGATCAATTCATGGAGTAAAAATCATCGAAGTTTGCTTTAAATATCAAAAATACTGGGATCGGAACAATATATGATCTGGTTTATACGATAAATGACAATGAAGGAAGCAAGTACAACTGCCTGATGACATATATATGTATATACTACTTATTGATTAATATAAGTAGTTGGAAATCACTCATGTATAAGTATAAGTAGTGTGACCAAAAATAATCACTGATCACTAGTGTTGCTATCGTCTGCTTTCTTTAACATTAACAATAGTACTGATTACTTGACAATAAATTATTTTTAGAAATCAATGAAAACGAAGAGAAGCAGACAGACTAATGAACCTTCCCAAGACAAAATAATTCGAAAAAAAATCAGACTATGAAGAAGATTTTCAGGAAAAAAAAGGTTTTTTCTGGTGAAAAAAAAATGTCGTCTGTGTACGTGCTTAACTATTAATTTTTGCTTTGTAGACACAAAAAATTAACTGTCTGCAATACATTGTTGCTTTTGTGATTGGTTTAGCAAAGGTTAGACAGATTGAGTGGGTGGAGTGGGTGTTGTTTTGAAATTTCTGTTTTCTTATTGGTTAATTATAAATACAGCAATACAAAATACACTTATTATAGAAAATAAATAACATTTTGACTTACATTCTTAACTGAGTTAATTCATCTTTTGTGCAAATAAATGGATTAGTGATCATCTTAGCTATAAACATTTTTTTTAAGAACATCTCATAATTCCCCGTATGATTATAGCTGTTACTGTTCACCACGCATACTCATATCGTAGCTTCCACTAACCAATACTGAAATATTTTTTCATTATTTGTGTTTATCTTCCTTCTTACTTGGCATTTTTTATTGCATTTTTTTTGTTATTTCTGTGTTTCTTTTTGGTTTTTTTTTGTTGTTATTGTCTTTTTTTTGTTTTTTTTAAATATTTTATTTTTTTTTATAATACTCCTTTTAAATGCATGATGAAATTAGATGCAATATTGTAGATATGTGCTGAAAATTCCACACTGTACCACAAGTACTGTTTCTGGAATAAAGCGAAATTGTTATTGTTATTGTTATTAATAATAATAATATATATATATGGAGTGTTACTAGACTTTTCAAAGGCATAAAATTGAAAATAACTAGCATACAAAGATTTCAATGTTTCAATATATTTCTATTCAATATACCGAATTCCCATATAGTTCTACAACCATCCCCAGAATCACTTGTTTTAACATCATAAGATCACGGATAATTAGTGAGAATCTTTCAGTCAACTGGATTTCATCATGTGCTGACATTAGTTAGAGAACCATTGGAAAACCTGGGAGTACTGGGCAGACAGCTATTTCGTTCTAGTTTGGGACTCTCCATCAATACGCACCCATCGGTGTTCAAAGCCAGGACATTCCCTGCAAACCATTACTTGAAAGTTAATTTGCCACCCACGAGCGACTGACATTATACAGGAAGTACCAGGGGTTCTAGTGAAAAATCGTAACCAGTGGAGTTCAGTCACTCACCCGTAACAGTGGGTGGCGGTTACGCTGAATATATATATATATATATCAAAATATGGCAGAAGTGGGAATTCATCGACCACTGGGTTGCATCCCAGTGACCCAATGGCCTACGAGCTCGCCTAGTAACCGGAAGCTCCTGGTTTCAGACCCCGGTGGATGAGTACTGATGAAGAGCCCGAGACTAGGACGAAACACCTACCCACTTTTCCAGTCGTTGGCAAGTATTATTTGTGATTTGATTATTTAAACCGACATACTATTTCAAAGAACAAAGTTGAGGATGCGAAATATTTTTGGAAACTTTCTCATAAGAATTCACAACTACATGCTAAGTTTATTTACTCGATACAGTTAATGTAGTTAAAGTTTAGGGATACGAGTTATTGGAAAATAGCTTAGGTGTTATTTCCTCTCCACCCTCTCAGGGCTCGTCAGCTGGATGTAGCTACACCCCTTCTGTGAGTTATCATACTCTTAATGCACATCGTAGTCAGCATTCATTGTTTAAAAAGACTGAAGTATTATTCCAAAGGTAATTGGGTCATGAGAGCCACATTTTATGCAATCGGTCTCAGTTGTGATTTGTCAGAATTATTTTGAATTTCATACAGATTCATTCATGTTTCACATGGGATGATATTTGGTATTTCTCAACATGTCGGCTTGTAGCAGGGATTTTTTTTAATAATGTCTTTTAGTGTGCTTGGTGTACCGGGTTCAAGTCGAAATGAAAATGCCATCTCTCACTTCGATACACATATATCCAGATGACGAGTCCTGAAATGGATGAAACGCTTTTGTTAGATTCAAATTCCAAACTCTGACAAACAAGCGACAATCATTAAGGTGGTCCTAATGTGAACAGTGTTGATGCCATTATTGACAAAGGTTTGGAAGGAAGGAAACGAACCTACCGATTTGGAGAAAGCCTGGTTACATCGTCAACCTACCAAAGAAGTCCGAATTACGACTCACTCTACAAGAACTGACTGACTTGCAATAATGCTCTTCTCCACGCTAAGTAAAATACAAAGTCGTGTCATCTTTGCAGAGAATAAAGATTCACTGAATGCAGAACTCCACCCAACTGGAATAAGCTGGATTCATTGAAGGCAAATCATGCACTGATCAGAGTTCAACTCTACCCATCATCATCATCATCATAATCATCATCATCACAGAACGAAGCACAGAATGACCGTCAAACCTCTACGTCAACTTCCTTCATCGACTTCGAAAACGCCTTCGACAGCCAGTGTTGACCGAGACGTAATCTGGAAACTACCTCAACTCAAAACTACGGCGTGCATTGCCCAAATTTCTAATAACCCCACCCAACAGCCAGAGGCTATATGTCAGGGACACGTGTCACGTGATCCACAACGGAAAACTCAGAGAGGCGTTCGAAGTGAATATAGGAGTAAAACATGACTGCCTATTACTACCGATGATATTCTTAACTGTGGTGGACTGGATGATGCATCAGACTTTGCGTGGGTTGTGAGAAGGCAGGAAAACGCTACACTGACCGATAAGAAGACTTTAGAAGATCTGGATTTCACGCGTCGATGACTGACTCACGTTCAATGTCACTGAGACTCGAAGACTTGTTGGTGAAAACCGACAAACTGACAGAAGAAGCTGGCAGCAAACACAGGAATCCAGGTGAACATAGAAAAGATGGGTACGATGAAAATAACCGACCAACCAACTAATCGACCAACAGCGATCACCACCACCAATCACCATGAACGGGAGAGATTTGAAAGAGGTCACTTCCTTCACTTATCTAAGAAGCATCGTTTCAAATACAGGCCGTCGGCACTAATGAGGATGTCAAAGCTAACAAGCCAGTCAGCCAAGATTGGAAGGGCGAGATACGCCTTCATCAATCTGAAATTGGTTGGGAAATCTTCTGCACTGACTCAGCCAGCAAAAACAACAAAATTCGGATTCTGTTCAACACAAATGTCAAGTCAAGTCACTCTCTCAGTCAGTTGTTCCGTATCGGTCGAAACTCGGCCAGCGTGTCACGGAAGGCATTCCCAACGGACCACCGCGGACTTTTATCAACGACTGCCTACTTCGCTGGCTCTATACTGTAGATCAAATGGTCAGTCGGCCTGAAAGAATTAGCAACAAGAATCTATGGGAACAAACCAACTCAAGAGCCAATTGCTCAACAAATATGCAAGAGAAAATGTAGATGGATCGGATATACATTGAGGAGGCCGTCGAATGATGGCGCTCACAATGGAGGCCATCACTCGAGTGGAATCTCAATAAGAAGCGACGAGTGGGTGGTCACTTCGAGAGTGACATGGTTGAGATTGTGTGGCTAGGAGGAGGATATGACAGATGATTGGGAATCATGGAGCTAACGAGGTGAAGAGGACAATAGAAAATAGAACGGAGTGGAGATGTGTTGTTGAAGCCTTATGTTGCAGTCAGTACCTAATTGAGTAATAATCATGATAAAATTAATGAAATTGTGTAATTGCTTTCATATTCCAAGGAGTTAACTGTTTTAAGTCTAGAAGTAGACGTTGGTTCGTTGATTTCCGTCTCATTTGCGGTTGTGACTTATATGAACTGGTTCATTCCCATCAATTATGTAATGTAGAGGACACCAATTTTAAAATGAAGTCGAATGTTATGTACCCTTGGTAATGTATTTCCTATTATCTATCCTTATCTTCCAACATCAAGTTAATTGCAAGAAAGATTCTTGTTTTAACCCTCTACGTAAGGAAATGAAGACAGTGTGGCAGCATGTCCTCTACTTACACAGTTTTTTAATTCTGATATCGCACCTAATCTTCTTTTTTAAATCCCGCCTTAATCTTTCTTAGGTTACCAAAGAAAGACTTTATTGCACTGAGAAAGGCATGTAAGGTTGTCGATTCAGCCAACAGGAGTGTCGTTAATATTGCTGTTGAAAGATATTTGAACTCGAGCAAGATATTTAAGAATATTATCATCTTGCCGGACTCACAGCATTCGCTTTATACAGAACTTTCTCCGTACTTCTCTTCAGCAAGGAGGCCTGAAGCAATTATAAAAGACTTTATGCTTGGACGACTAAGTACCAATACTCTACGCGACGTTATTCGGCACGCATTCAGTGTGATGATAAAAGTGTAAAGCATACAATTTCTGACTAACTGCGAAACAGAGAGTATAAACGGCTCTTTCTACTCTTTCTATCAATAATGAATAGTCGTCAATATTTCTCCTTAATTTTAATTTTACATTCATAGTCTTGACTGATAGAATTTAGTCTGCACCGAAGATAGGACTAGACACATTACACTAGTTATTGACTAGTATGCAATCGTAAATATCCAATACAGTCCTACAGGAGGTCAGTCGCGAGCCTGAATAGCTCAGTGGTAACGTCTCTGACTGCAGCCCCACTGGGTGACGCGGGTTCCAGTCTCAGAAGAGACATAAGTTCCTTGAAGGTTGCAGATACGCCTTGCTGGTTGGTGAGTGCCAACTAGCATGAAACCTGGGTCAAGCAAGGCTTCCTGTGGCCGATTGCTTCCAACCATCTAATACCAACATTCGTAGTCTTATTGACATCCTTGTGGATGCAAATGTTTTGTTAATTATTATTCCCTCTATTACGTTATATAAAAAAGGGAAAATTAGATGTAATATTGTATTACATGCTGGAAATTCTTTATTGGACCAAGCAAACTGTTTGGAATAAAAGCATCAATATTATTATTACTCATATTATTATTGTGTATAATTTTAGAGTTAGAGAGTATAAAGCCTGGGCACTGTGGTAGAGTATAACTCCATTATGGATAAGATTTTATTTTGATATATTACACAGCATTGTACAGTAATATTAACTGATGACATTCCGAGCATAAATTATTACTACTCATAATCATTTCAAGTCACTCACACAACATTTTACTTCATTTATATATTTAAGCGCACTAAAGAGTGTTCTCTGAGGTGGTTGGTTTAGTTGCAGAGATTTCGTCGTCCTTCTGGACAACATTTTCTGCACAATTTTCAGCATAAAATGAACTGATTTAAAATTCTCCATGAATGATAGAATCGTGTCGTCAAAGGCAACCATCTTCGTAACTCCGATTAATTAGAGGGCCAGGCTTCTTGGAATTCCCTGACACCTTTGGTGTTCCCTCTATTTAAA
The DNA here is from genome assembly GCA_944472135.2 of Trichobilharzia regenti. Taxonomy (NCBI): domain Eukaryota; kingdom Metazoa; phylum Platyhelminthes; class Trematoda; order Strigeidida; family Schistosomatidae; genus Trichobilharzia; species Trichobilharzia regenti. The sequence goes on along the minus strand of OX235268.1, from coordinate 19,462,346 downwards.
CTTTCTACATTACCCCAAACATCAAATCGGTGTTCATTATTATCTACATGCTTTGGTACGAAAGAATATATATATATATCATGTCTTTTCACTGCCAATATATGTCTTCCTGGATTCTGATTCAAAGGGGACGCCCACTTTGGTCGATGTAATGTCTGTGATAGTTCATACAATATATTTTGTAAATGGTATTAATTTTTGGTCTGCTTTTTCTGTTGGATCTTTCAGTTTGCGCAATATCATCGAGTGAAGTGATTGTGATGGCTGGATGGCGGCTGGCTTGTGTGCTATTTATCTATTTCAAATGGTTCCAGTTTTCTAGCTGCTATTTCAGACATATTTTTTTATATGGTAGGATGATTTTTCTTGTAGTCACTGATGATGGTTCCTTGTTGGTGTAATGACTCCAGTTTAAACACTCTTTGATGAAATTGTGAGGATATGCATTCTTTTCGAAAACGGTTAGTGGAAATTATTCCTCCATCCTCTCGAGCACTGGAGTACTGTAGTGCATGTTTGAACTATTTTAAGCAATGTCTGCACACAGTTTCTTTTGTGGTTAATTGAGTTATTGCTAGTATAGTTGAGTATTTGATCTGTGTGCGTTGATTTTCGATGTACTTGTGTTTCTAAATTCCTAGTGTTAGTTCTCCTGATTAAGACATCTAAGTCGTTTGTAATAATTAAAAGAAATGATTTGGAATATACCCAAGACTTATTAAACAACATATTTTAGGACATTAAATACACAAGAGAAGAATTAGAGGACAAAACTCAATTCTTAGATATCCTACCTATTCAGGAGAACTAACACTAGAAATTTAGAAACACAAGTACATCGAAAATCAACGCACACAGATCAAATACTCAACTATACTGGCAACAGCTCAATTAACCACAAAAGAAACTGTGTGCAGACATTGTTTAAAATAGTTCAAACATGCACTACAGCACTCCAGTGCTCAAGAGGATGGAGGAATAATTTTTACTAACCGTCTTCGAAAAGAATGCATATCCTCACAATTTCATCAAAGAGTGTTTAAACTGGAGTCATTACACCAACAAGGAACCATCATCAGTGACTACAAGAAAAATCATCCTACCATATAAAAAAATATGTCTGAAATAGCAGCTAGAAAACTGGAACCATTTGAAATAGATAAATAGCACACAAGCCAGCCGCCATCCAGCCATCACAATCACTTCACTCGGTGATATTGCGCAAACCGAAAGATCCAACAGAAAAAGCAGACCAAAAATTAATACCATTTACAAAATATATTGTATGAACTATCACAGACATTACATCGACCAAAGTGGGCGTCCCCTTTGAATCAGAATCCAGGAAGACATATATTGGCAGTGAAAAGACATGATATATATATATATATTCTTTCGTACCAAAGCATGTAGATAATTATGAACACCGATTTGATGTTTGGGGTAATGTGGAAAGTTTAAATAGAGGGAACACCAAAGGTGTCAGGGAATTCCAAGAAGCCTGGCCCTCTAATTAATCGGAGTTACGAAGATGGTTGCCTTTGACGACACGATTCTATCATTCATGGAGAATTTTAAATCAGTTCATTTTATGTTGAAAATTGTGCAGAAAATGTTGTCCAGAAGGACGATGAAATCTCTGCATCTAAACCAACCACCTCAGTAAACACTACTAATAGCTAATCATCCATCCGAGCTACAAATCTTTGCCATTATGGGTAAAACTGATTAAACATTTGAATAAAATCAATATGGGATGAAGTACATTCAGAAGTTATATTAGTGTTATCAGTCACATACAATCAGATGGGAAATATAAGACGAGTGTTTTTATAGTAATAATAAGTAACTTGTTAGAATGTAATGATTTGCGTGAATTGAAATAGAAAACTAACTGTCGTTTCCTAATGATTGCATAACAGAATATTTGGATTATTATAATATTGTGAATGCAAGACTAAAATTAGCCATGAATAAATAAGAATTTTACTGGGAATGAAGGTAATATTTGCACAAAGCTATTCCAGTTGTATCTGATTTATAAGTGAATGCCATAGGAACGAAAAATAGGGGATGGATAAATTTGCTTTGAAAACTTTTGACTTAAACGGCTTCAACTAAATGCTTTTAGGGAGTATAAGGCATACACAGTTGGAAGTGAGAAGTGGTTATTTTCATAAAATCATCAAAAGCTGAAATTTCTATAAATCTAAGTGCAACGCCTCCAACAGACGTATCAGGATAAATAAAGCCAACTGTGAAAATTATTACTCGTTTTCCTAACTATCTTTGAAAATACTGAAGAAGGCAATAGAGGATATTCTAAGTCTATCTATCTATATAATTATCTCTGCCAGTAAAGTTCAAATGGGAAACAAAAGATTTCCAGTGCACCGAGGAGCAACAAAAACAGGAGTTGAATGCAGGCTACAATACACTGAACAAAAGAGTAAAGAAGAGTGCCAGGGAAGACAAAAGAAAATATTATGAAGCCATGTCAAGTGAAACAGAACAAGCTGCAGGCAAAGGAGACCTCACCACACTCTACCAAACAACTAGGTACCTATCGGAAAAAAGTTCGAAACAAATTAAGCCAATGAAGGATGACAATGGAAATTGAATCACCAGAGAAGTGGAGATAAGAAAACACTGGGCTGAACACTTCAAAAGACTTCTAAATCGACGGCCATCTACAACGCGCCCAACAATACCAACAACGAAAGCAGAACTACCAGTGAACATCCACCCTACCCCCCCCAACGAAATCAGAAGTCCTGAATGCAATCAAGATGCTAAAAACCGGAAAAGCAGCAGGACCTGATGGAATTCCAGCAGAAGCATTGAGAATATACCCAGAGACAACAGTGGACTTGATGACACCACTACTGGAGAAGGTGTGGAAAGAGGGCAAAGTACCCGAGGATTGGAAGAAAGGATACTTATTCAAACTACCAAAGAAAGGAGACTTCAGTCAATGCAAGAACTGGCGCGGAATTATGCTCCTGTCCATCCCAAGCAAAATACTAAGCTGCATCATCCTGGAGAGAATCAAACAAGCCATAGATGAAAAACTTCGACCGGAACGGGCTGGATTCAGGAGAAACAAATCATGTATTGATCAAATCGCCACACTACGGATCATCATTGAACAAAGCTTGGAATGGCAGTCACCTCTCTATCTCACTCAACTTCATCGACTGTGAAAAGGCCTTCGATAGCCAGCGTCGATCGAGAGGTGATTTGGCAAATACTTCGCTACTAAGTGGTGCAATCGACAATTATACACCTCATCCAACAGTTGTACGACAATGCTGTATGCCAAGTAATCCACAACCGGAAACTCATGGAATCCTTCAAAGTGAAGACGGGAGTAAGACAAGACTGCCTATTATCTTCAATGATTTTCATGATTGTAGGCGATAGACTGGATAATGCGACAGACAGACAATGGGCAACGAGGAAGCAGGCATAAAATGGACCCACACTAAAAGCTTTCTTTCCAGTGTTTGGATAGTCATTGAGTCATTGCCTTATAACCTGAAAGTCTTAGCTTCGATCCCAGGTGGTGGAGTCGAACGGGTGTAGCGCGGAAGACTCCCAACTTAGGACAAAACAACTATCTAGTAGTCCTTGCTCTTCAATAGTTCTGCTTTAATTGAAGTCACTTTGTGATCCAACTTCATATATATATATATATATATTTAATAATATATTATATATATATATATACTAAACTGTCAGTGAATTAGTTTATCGCTGATGTGTTATTTTGCAACACCGTTTGTCAGATAACTTTTACGTAGCATCAAAAATACACAATATCACATTGACTGTGATTTAATTATCATTTTTCTTTTCCTAGGAATACATATATACCATTTATGCATGTTAGCTTTAAGCTTTTTTTACCATGAATCGTGACAGTCTATCTTTCCATCTGTCACTTAATCAATCAAAAGAGTAATCAATCTATCTGTCTATTTCACCATTAGCTAGCAACCATCAATGTCAAAAATATCAGTTATATATATGACAATAAGTTGCCTAGACAACCTACTTTACTACATCTAATAAAACAGTGAAGCGTATAAAGATTCCAATGAAACGAATTCAACTATACATCAGTAGTATCAAGTAGATTATACCAAAAATAAGGTAGGACTATGACCAATTACGAGAAAGTAATTAATTAATTGAGTAAGTAAATAAGTGGGATTCAGCCACGCGTCTCCATTGCGTTCGGTTCTCTGCTAGACTTTTCACCCGGCTCCAAGTCTGCCCACAGGCTTTGATCTCCTCTTCACATGACCTCCTCTATGTCACCATTGCACTGACGATCAACTCGCCAATTCCCTTTTGGGTTCCACTCTTGAGATTGTCTGATGATGTCACTTGATGGTTTCCTCAGAGTATGGTCGATCCATTTCCATTTCTTCCTGCCTATTTGTTTCACAATCAGTTACTCATGGGTTGGTTCGCTCATTGCCAGAGATCCCTGTTGCTGATCTATTCTGGCTATTTGTTCTTCACTATTGAGCGAAGACAACTGTTAATGAAGGTCTGTAGTTTGTTTGAGATGCTCTTTATGACACGTCAAGTCTCTGGTCCATATAATGGCATTGACTGATTTCACATTGGAGTTGAAAATCCGGATGTTATTTTTGATGCTGAGTGCTGTTGACCTCCTGCACACAAACTTGAGAGTAATGAAAGCTTGTCTTGATTTTCCGATTCTTCCTTTGATATCCTCGTCAGCTCGATTCGCCTGTAGTTGAAACGATGCCTCCTAGGTAGGTAGGTAAAGGAAATTGTTTCTTTCAGGTTCTGTAGTTGTCTGTTGTTGTTGCTGTTGGTGTTGGCCAGGAATCTTCATTACCCACCCCTACTTTTTATTTGTTCACCTGAAGATCGGTCTTCTCTGGATGCTTCTTCTGCCAACTTGTTGCTTTTCACATGTATATCATCCAGTTTGTGGGAAATCAGACATATATCATCGGCGAAGTCCAGATCCTCCAAGATTTCTGTGTAAGGTTCATTGTATGCCTGCTTCCTCGTTACCCACTGTCTGTCTGTCTGTCTGTCGCATTATCCAGTCTACCGCCTACAATCAGGAAAATCATTGAAGATAATAGGCAGTCTTGTCTTACTCCCGTCTTCACTTTGAAGGATTCCACGAGTTTCCGGTTGTGGATTACCTGGCATACAGCATTGTCGTACAACTGTTGGATGAGGTGTATAATTGTCGATTGCACCACTTAGTAGCGAAGTATTTGCCAAATCACCTCTCGATCGACGCAGTCTTTTGTAGGCCTTTTCACATTCGATGAAGTTGAGTGAGATAGAGAGGTGACTGCCATTCCAAGCTTTGTTCAATGATGATCCGTAGTGTGGCGATTTGATCAATACATGATTTGTTTCTCCTGAATCCAGCCCGTTCCGGTCGAAGTTTTTCATCTATGGCTTGTTTGATTCTCTCCAGGATGATGCGGCTTAGTATTTTGCTTGGATGGACAGGAGCATAATTCCGCGCCAGTTCTTGCATTGACTGAAGTCTCCTTTCTTTGATAGTTTGAATAAGTATCCTTTCTTCCAATCCTCGGGTACTTTGCCCTCTTTCCACACCTTCTCCAGTAGTGGTGTCATCAAGTCCACTGTTGTCTCTGGGTATATTCTCAATGCTTCTGCTGGAATTCCATCAGGTCCTGCTGCTTTTCCGGTTTTTAGCATCTTGATTGCATTCAGGACTTCTGATTTCGTTGGGGGTGGGTGGGGTGGATGTTCACTGGTGTGGTGAGAGCAGGCTGCTAGCCGATTGGTTGGCACTAATCTACGTTAAGGTCTAGGTCACTAATATGGGCCGTGAGAAAATATGAACAAGGCTGAGTCAACAACCAATCACAGCAAAGTTAACGTGGCAAAATATGATTCGCAGATAGAGAACTCTATTTGTCAAGGAATCCCGAAACAACCAATCAGAAGCCTGCGTTTGTCTACCTAACTTCTGATAAACAACCAATCAGATGACTGCGCTTGTCTATAATAATGTAGTTGAAATATGTATAAATACGTGTTGATTTTCATAATAAAACGATCTGTTGCCTCGCCCTTGTCTTCTGTTGTTACATTTGGTGTCGCTGCCTCCAAAATATGAAGATCCCGTGGCCAGCTGCGTTTGAAGAAGGAGACATACGGAGCTTCTTACGTGACTTCGAGGCTGTTGCTGAGCTGGTGGGTGTCAAGGAGCAGGCAGCGAAGGCAGTTGTCTTGGGGACGCTGTTGAGAGGCCGAGCGAAGGCTGCATATGACAGCGTAGACAGGTCAAATGGCACAGCGTCTTGGAAGAAATTGGTTGAACGACTAGTGTCCGAGTTTGACAGCGAAACAGACAGACAGCTAGCAATGCAGCAGTTCCGGTCAATGAAGCTTGGACCTGATGGAGACCCGCTAGTGTTGGCGGTGAAACTGACTAATCTACTTCGACGCGCGCTTCCCACTTTAGATGAAGAATCAGAAGCGCAGTTACTGTCTTCCCAATTCATCGAGAGTGTCCCAGACCACATTTCTCAGCGATTACAACTGGTTAACGCAACGCAGCCGATGGATATTAGCGAGCTGGCGAAGGTGACCAGACAGCTGCTGAGCACAACGGTAGCCGCTATAGACCAACCAAAACCAAACGAATATGAGCAGAAAATTGAAGCATTGCAGCGGGAAGTGGCGGCGTTAAAGTTGGCTGATAGAAAAGACCGGTGTTTTGAATGCGGTAAGCCGGGACACTGGAGAAGATACTGCCCAGAAAGGCGAAAAAGAAAAAATTTCAGACGGTATAATGCTTGTTCTTTCTTTCGTATGAACCTAGATTTAGTGGGGGCTATTGAGAAAGGGCTCTGTATTCGAAGTTGCGAGTGAATGATCGAGAAGTAGTATGTTTGATAGATACAGGGGCGGCCGTGTCGTTAATAGATAAGAATTTATGTAAGAGTGTTAGCCCGTGTTCATTGACAGTACAAACAGTAGGCGGGTATGTGTTGCGTATCACGGGTAGATCGAACTGTACGGTCGTTGTTGGTGGCTGCGAGGTGACGTTTCCTTTCATTGTTGTACCCGAACTACAGCGAACGATATTAGGAGCGGATTTTCTGCGTGAGATTGGTGCCATAATCGACACGCAAGCGAACGTGGTGGTCACGAAATACGGGCATATCAACATGTATGAGACCAGCGAGATAGCAGCGATTAAGCTGCCGACGGTACACAATGTGACAGAGTTAATTAGTAAATACGATCATCTGTTCACTGGAGATGGCGACCCATACGGTTATTGCGATAAGGTGAATCATGAAATTCCGTTAAGTGATCCGAAAGTAAGGTCATTTACAACGCGAAGAGTTCCATGTCATCTGGAAGGCGAAGTGGAGCGACAAGTGCAAGAGATGTTAAAAGATGACATTATTGAGGAAGCTGATAGCCCGTACAACTCTCCAGTGCTGTTAGTAAAAAAAGCGAATGGGAAGTATAGATTCTGTGTTGATTTTCGACAGTTAAACAGTATGACAGAGTTAAGACCGTGTGCCATGCCAACAGTGGTAGAAACTTTAGATCGCCTACAAGGTGCGAATGTGTTTTCGGTTCTCGATCTTCGCTCAGGATACTGGCAGATACCGATAAAACAAGGTGATAGAGATAAGACGGCTTTCATCGTGGGTCAGACACAATATCGATTTAAACGCATGCCGTTTGGACTAGCAGGTGCACCGTTTACGTTCAGACGACTGATGAAGCTATTACTTAGGAACTTGAAAAACGTGGAGGTTTATGGTGATGATCTCGTCATATACAGTCAAAACGAAAACGATCACGTCAACCATGTAGAAGCCGTGCTGCGACGCATCGAAGAGTTTGGACTACGCGTCAACAAAACCAAGTCCCAGATAGCCAAAAAGAATGTTACTCTGTTGGGACATAAAGTGGGAAATGGTGAGATTAAACCACTGCCGGAGAAAATTTTGACGATTAAAACGATTCCAGCCCCGAATTCAAAGAGAAAACTGAGACAATTCTTGGGTAGAGCAGCGTTTTATAGCCGCTTCGTGAAGAACTTCAATGAGATAGCAGCCCCTCTATACAGGCTACTAGGTGAGCCAAAGTTTGTTTGGTCGGAAGAATCGCAGAGGACATTCGACAGAATTAAACAGCTGCTCGACCACCAACAAATGACGCTAAAACTACCTGTGCCAGGAAGACAGTTCACAGTGTGCACAGATGCCAGTGACTACGCTATAGGTGCGGTCCTAAGACAGGACGAGGGAATCGTTGAGTATGCCAGTAGGGTTTTGACACTCGCAGAGAGAAAGTATTCAACGATAGAGAAAGAATGTTTAGCAATGGTATGGGCAGTCGACAAATGGAGACCTTATTTACTCGGCCGGCGGTTCCACATCGAAACTGATCATAAGCCGCTACAATTTTTGAAGACAGCGAGAGACCCACGGGGGAAGTTGTCACGGTGGATGTTGCGTCTTCAGGAGTACGATTTTACGATCTCACACGTTCCTGGAAGTGAAAATGTCTTGGCAGATTTGTTATCGAGACCAGAAGATGAGTCTGAGTTGCCCGAGGTCGCTTACGGAGTGCATGCAGTAGAACAAGACCCACTAAGACTTGCACGTAGGCAGAGGTTGGACGATACGCTGAATACAGTAATACAGGTGATCACCAACGGAATAGAAGTGGATCAAACTACGGCGAGTAAGGAGCTAACCACACTACTCAGACAGAGGGATCGACTCAGAGTGAATGCCTACGGGACTCTGACCTGGCGAGAGAACGACGGAAGCTGGCTGGCTGTCATACCTCAATCGTCGCGCCACGACATGATAGAAGAATGTCACCAGCTAGCGCATACAGGCGTGGCCAGAACGACCGATCTCCTAAGACAAAGTATGTACTGGCCAGGTATGAGAGAAGACGTAGCAAGATACGTACTTGGATGTCCACGGTGCCAGCTGATGAAAGGTGACCGGTGTATACGACCACCACTTCAGTCGATTCCAGTTACCGCGATAGGTGACTTGTGGTCCGTAGATGTCATGGGTCCATTTCCTCAGACATCCAATGGTAATCAGTACCTCTTGGTGATGACGGAACACGCGACACGATGGGTAGACGCCGTAGCAATCCCAGACCAACGTGCAAGAACCGTGACAGATGCAGTAGTTAGACACATTGTTGCAGACCACGGCGTACCGAAGACAATACTGACAGACCAAGGTCCCTGTTTCGAGAGTGAAGAGTTTACTTCCCGTTTGCAACAGCTGGGCATCAAGAGGATCAGAACGACCCCATACCATCCACAAACGAATGGCCTAACGGAGAGAAACAACCGTACACTGAAGGAGTGGCTGGCCTCGAAGGGCGGGAACTGGGAAACGGAGCTTCCACTGATTTTACTAACACATCGGGCTACCACTCAGGAAACAACGAAGAAGTCACCCTTCCAACTGATGTATGGTAGAAAACCACGATTACCGGTACACAATGAGACCTGGCCCATGCACCAAAAGTGGAGTACGACGAAATTAAAAGCAGAGAGGAAAGAGGCAGTCAAGAATGTAATACGGAAGCAGCGCAGTGATGTCATGAAGTCTCAGATGAAAGAAAGGACGCAGTGCATTACCTTTGCAGTCGGGGACCAAGTGAAGTGTAGAGACAGGAGATATACAGTTGGAGGCGGGCTAGGTTCACGGAAACTCCTTCCAAAGTGGGAAGGACCATACACAATCACAAAAAGACGGGGTCAAGTATATACCATCCGAAGAGGTGATAAACAGAAACGAGTTAACGCCAGTCAGCTCCAAAGATGGGTACAGTGGGACAAGCCGGTCAGTAACAATCCTCAACTAGAGGATGTAGCACCCAGAAGGTCGGAACGTCTGCGCACGAAGCTATTTGACGGGGGGACGAGTGTGGTGAGAGCAGGCTGCTAGCCGATTGGTTGGCACTAATCTACGTTAAGGTCTAGGTCACTAATATGGGCCGTGAGAAAATATGAACAAGGCTGAGTCAACAACCAATCACAGCAAAGTTAACGTGGCAAAATATGATTCGCAGATAGAGAACTCTATTTGTCAAGGAATCCCGAAACAACCAATCAGAAGCCTGCGTTTGTCTACCTAACTTCTGATAAACAACCAATCAGATGACTGCGCTTGTCTATAATAATGTAGTTGAAATATGTATAAATACGTGTTGATTTTCATAATAAAACGATCTGTTGCCTGGCCCTTGTCTTCTGTTGTTACACTGGTAGTTCTGCTTTCGTTGTTGGTATTGTTGGGCGCGTTGTAGATGGCCGTCGATTTAGAAGTCTTTTGAAGTGTTCAGCCCAGTGTTTTCTTATCTCCACTTCTCTGGTGATTCAATTTCCATTGTCATCCTTCATTGGCTTAATTTGTTTCGAACTTTTTTCCGATAGGTACCTAGTTGTTTGGTAGAGTGTGGTGAGGTCTCCTTTGCCTGCAGCTTGTTCTGTTTCACTTGACATGGCTTCATAATATTTTCTTTTGTCTTCCCTGGCACTCTTCTTCACTCTTTTGTTCAGTGTATTGTAGCCTGCATTCAACTCCTGTTTTTTTGCTCCTCGGTGCACTGGAAATCTTTCGTTTCACCACCCTTCTCTGTTCTATTAGTCTCCAAGTTTCCATTGTGAGCCACTGTTTGTCCTGCCTCTTCTCTCTGCCTGAAACGTCCATTCTGGTTTGACTCCACACCGTTTTCAGTTTGTCTCAGTGCCTTTCGACGCTGACCTCTTCACTTGTGTTGATTTGTGTCTCGGCTTTATCCTTTACGCTTGCAATGATGGCGTCCTTTATAGTGTGGTCCTTCAGCTTTTGAGTGTTGAACTTGGCTTGTTGTCTATCTGCAGCTCCTATTTCTCTGAAAGCTTTTAATTTGATTTGGATTGTCCCTTGTACGAGTTAGTGGCCTGAGTGAACGTCTGCTCCTCTTCTTACTTTTGTGTCCAGTAGGATGCGCCTCCACTTCTTTGAGCAGCATTGAGATGAAGTCAATTTGGTTTTTGGTTTGCCCATCTGGTGACACCCATGTAGCCTTGGAGATATCTTTGTGTTTGTATACACTGCCACCAATCACTATTTCGTTGAAGGCGCGGAAGTCGGCGAAGAGTTCTCCGTTTTCATTCATTCCTCCGAGAGCTTCTCTACCCATGATGAGTTCCCTTCCTGTGTTGTCTGGTCCCAGTTTGGCGTTCATGTCTTCCATTAGTATATTAATGTTAACAGTTGGAGTATTGTCCATTGTTGCCTGCAGTTGTCTGTATAATTCTTCTTTCTTTTCGAGGTCTGCGTTGTTTGTGGGTGCATAACATTGTATAATTGACACTTTCCTTCCTTTGGAGTTGAATCTGGCGGTCATTATCCTGGGCGAGATAGCCTCCCATTGCATCAGGGCTTTCGCTGACGTTAGTGACATCATGATAGCCACGCCCTCGATGTGCGTGTGGTTATCTTCTGGGTGACCGGAGTAGATCACTGACTCACCCATTGACAATTTGGTGAGTCCATTCCCGTTCCATTTGCTTTCACATATCCCCAGTACTTGAATTCCGTATCTTTTCATTTCATTTGCGATCTGGGCAGCTTTTCCAATCTCGTACATGGTGCGGACGTTCCATGTCCCCACACAGGCTTTTTCTTTTGGCGCAAGGAGACTCATCGTGCTGAAATTTCTGTCGCAACTTTGTTTACAGGGTGGGGTTGCTTGCCTCACACCTGAGAAAGGAATGGTTACATTAAGATAAAGTTTATAGAGAAGTGACCTTGTGGGTTGCTTTCGTTAAAACCAGGAAAACAAGGAATAAAACAATCGGAACAACACCAGCAAAAGGAAAATAATTCACAACAAGAAGGGCAATAAGCGACAACACAATAATAAAAAAAACCTTATCAGTAATATCACAGTCAAGTACAATTAACAAAAATGATACCAAAATCATAGACTCACTGACTTGAGCCAGCTTGAACATGTAAATCCATCGATATATACAATTATAGATATTAGTTAGTGTTAGACAAGCCTAAATGGCAAACAGTATGTATGTAAGCAAGTAAATAATTGAGTGATTGAGTTAATTAGTTAGAGGCAACTGACAAGATACACTTTGCTTTAAACCCGTTCGTTGTGGCACTTGTCAGATGACGTATTTTTCCATTCTAAGGCAAATTAATATATCTCCACCCCTTGGATATTCAAACCTTTTGAGTCTTTATCACCTGTATTTAAGAATTTTTCCTCTAAGGCTTACAATTGGCCCCCATTTTGGGGGAGTGTAATGGATACATTAATTGATCATTATTATACAGTAACCGACGGTGAGTGTCTAGTAGACCTTACTGTTGGCGCTGACTTGATTCTATCAGTCAGGCAATGCTTATACGCTAACATCCAAAATAGTAAGTAGTTTGTGAAAAAAAATTATCGACTTATGTGATCAGGTACTTCATTACATAGTCACAGCAGATACTAAACATCAGTGAAATCGGATCAAGAGAACAGATGGCGTATGCATTTGAATCTTCTATCCACCATATTGACTGAAATAGTTAACTGACTGTGTGTATTCTGTTCTACAGAGAGGGTTTAAATAAAATCGATCAAGGGTCTAAGGTTTGGTGGAACTTCTAACCGGTACTTATTTTAAACTGATCAATTTGTTCATTGAAAAATTATTTTCCTTTCAATACAAATTACTGATATTCAGATTCTGGATTTTATTTGAGTCATTTTCATTCATCTCAGTGTAAATTTCGTCATGTACTGATATATCTCAGTTAGACAATCAAGGGAGAAGCAAGGGTGGGACACAATAACAGTGTGCACACGCATAATTTCATGTGGAACTGGAATACATCGTGATATTTTCAACCTACGAAATTAATACATTGACGATTCAATCTTCAGTATGAAATCCAATCTCAAAAGCTTTGACTTTTTGTCAATACAGGAATCAATCGCATAGATGAGTATGTTCTTCACATCCGACAGACTGGATCCAATAATTCATGAATATCCTTCTACATTTTCCTATGGAACTGACCCAGAAACTATCACTTGAAAAATACGACAATTTGGATTTCATTTTCTCTGCATTTTATTGACTTTAAGATGGATGTCAGGAAATTCTAATGTAAACTCCTGTTGGTTTTTGGGATTTGTGAATAATTTCAATGCAGATTTTGTCAAGGAATTGAAACATCATTGAAAGAATTATTGGAAATCAAACAGCTGTTTATGAACTGGTTAACAGTATTTACCCACCCAAGGATCAAACCGTAGATACTCAGAATTCGAAGTAAATCTAGATATGATAGAGAAGATTTGTAGCTCAGGTGGATGATTTTGATGTGGTTGTGTTTTTTCTGAACTGAATAGTTAATTTGCGAAGCTTTCATCGCCCTACTAGGTGAAATCCTCAGTGCATACTTCAATCTGTTGAAGTGAGCTTTTAGATTTCTCCACGAGTTTATTAATCATCTCTCCTGGCGGGTGACCTTGGACATGATTGCTTGTTTTTCTGTGTTTTCACACCTTCTAGGTTACTTGTATTGGAACTGACTGTTTCTTTGACTTGAACTTTGACCCTATGTGTATGAGACTTCTTTCTTATCGGTTGATAAATTTTGTCTATCTTGATGTGTCTATTGACTGATGATTCACTGGAATACCAGACATGCTTCTAAAAATTCTCTGGCATTCTTGGTGGTTTCCTCTGTCTAATATTTGAACGTTGTACCAGTCGAATTGATGTCCGTGGTTGTCTGCATGCAGTGAAGTGATATGAGGGAGTGGATATCATGTTTTTTGACGGCTAGCTTATGTTCGTGGATACGAAGTGACTCTGTTGGTTTGTGTACGACGTCAATTTCTAAAGGTTTGAAGAGTCTTGCACTGATTTCTGAGATATCCTTTGTATATGGTAAGGCGAATTCGTTTGAGCTTTCCTTGGAGGCTTTCGGTTTGATAGGTTGGTTTGGGGGTATATATCTTTTGATAAAATACCATGGATATCCATTCTTTTGGAAGACGTCCATGCGATATCTTTCTTCAGTTTTCCTTAAGGTGGGATTGCTGAAATGAAACCTACATGGTCCTCTTGAATAGTGTTTGTATGCAATTCCTTTTGTGTGTTATTGGATTGCTGCTGTTGTAATTCAGGATCTAAAAGCTGAGGATGTCGTCTAGTAGGATGATGAAGCTTCACAAATTAACTATCGAAATCGAAGTAAATCTGTTGATTATTCACTTACATTTGATTGATGAATTCTAACTTCTGTCAATTCTCTGACTTCCTAGTCTGAGTATTCTGCGTTCAAACTTTGGTGACGTTGCTGATGTTACATGCTGATGATGAAACGGCTCTCCAATGCTATTTGGTTCTGTCAATGATTCTTTAAAAGATGTGTCAGTTCATAATGAAATCCACACTGAAATTTATTCATCAACAATAACACTGTATGAATTATATATATATATATATATATATATATATATAGGTCATGTCAATATCGACTAATACTGTCTAACATTCAGTTCTATTCTAAGCTACCATGTTAAGTTAATTAGGTCAGAGTGATGCGATTAGACAGATGAAAATCAATAAGAGTGACAATTAAGTCAACACTTATGCGATACATACAGAGCATGATATTAGTTGACCTTTTATTTAATGATAAATTAATATACAGTTTATATGATTACTAGATAAATATAAATAAGTCTAAATAAATAAGACAGTTTCCAGAGAGGGAAAAGAAGGAGGGTTCGACATCAGGCTGACGACTCTCCCAAGAAAATCAATCAAACTGCTACAGAAACTTCAAAGCATAAGAATCATATCAAGAATACAAAAAAAACAAAAAAAAACAAACCTATTTCTCGCTGGAATCGGAGAGGTTAAAGGAAACAGTGAGCTGGTGAAAGCCTTTGGGAAACCAGTCAGTATGTCTTCTTTCGATGAAAGCAAGAATAAGAATTGGGATGTAGAATGTTCATACGTTTTGAATGGAATTCTTGATTTTCCCGTCGATTGATTGGACCGAAGTGCTCGGTCTCAGGTTGACATGTCGGCTTCTTGTGCAGATGCTTCGACGATGTCTGGGGATTTGATTTGTATACAATTGGTGGATGGTGGCTAGCAGTGAATCCAGTTCATTGTACAAAGCTTAGAAGGCTGCTCAAGTGGCCAAAGAAATGCGAAAATATAGTACAAAAATGCTAAGTATATGCGAAAGCAGATAGAATGTATGCGGATTATTCCAATTGTCAATTGTAGAGTCAGTAATCTACTCCAGTCACCCAAATGATAACTGTGACAGAACTGAAGGAGTGGTTATCACGGTGTCAGTAATAACAGTCAAATCTATTACACAGTGGGAACCAACATCCTACTCCTGGATTATGACAGCAAGGTTCAACTCAAAAAGGAAGGAAGTTCACAGAAATCTAGTGCTACGCACAATGCTACAAAACAACTCGGAACAACAGAAGAAAGAAGATTTCTATAGACAAGTGAAAGCAGTAATGAACAACATCCCAAATGGTGATATCCAAATCCTTACGGGCAATATGAATGCAAGTCAAATTGGAAGCAGATAATATAGGAAGAGAACTTATCATGGGTCGAGAGACTCTTGAAGAAATGGATGAGAATGGAGAATTATTCGCAGATTTGTGTGCCTTCAATGATTTGATGACTGGATGCAGTATGTACAAGCACAAGGATATACACAAAGCAATATGGATTTCGCCTGACGGACACACCATGAACCAGATAGATTTTATCTCAATAATGCTAATGAAAGTGGAGGTGCAGCCTGCTGGAAACAAAGTCGAGAAGGGAAGCAGACGTAAACTCAGACCACAATCTAGTTATAGGAACATTCAAGGTGAAGCTGAAATCCTTCAGAACAAATGGAGACAGACCAAAACTCAAGTTTAACATCTAGAAACTGAAGGACAAAACTACAAGGGACCCCTTCACTACAGATCAGGTCAGAGTAAAGCTGGAGACACTACATGGAATCACTGAGGAAACCTGTGTGGAAGAACATTGGGACTAACTCTCGGAAGGTGATGTTCAAAAAAACATGAACAAATGTTCTAGGAAGAAAGAAGAAACACCGGAAGAAATGCCTACCGACTGAGACCTGGAAGCTAATAGTAAAGAGGAAAGGAGGATGGTGAAAGAGAATGTGACTCAATGCAGAGATGGACAGAAGAAGAGAATGAGGAACTGAGTTCAATGTACACTGCATGGAGTAAGGAAGTGAGGCAGAGTGCTAGGAAGGACAAAAGACAGTTCTTTGACACACTGGTCCGCAACTGAAGCAGAACTGGCAGGGTGCAGGTTAAAGAGACATCAGAACACTATATCAGATAACTAGGTCTGAATCCGGGAAGAGATCAACCTAGATGATGAAACCAATAAAAGGTGTTCAAGTGAACTTGATTACCAAGGAGGAGAAACTAGTCAAACAATGGGCTGATCACTTTAAAGAATTCTTGAATAGACCATCACCTGCAACCACCATAGTCCAGAAATGTCACCACCGCCAACAGCACGCACAGAGCTAAAAGTGGACACCAAACCTCCAACAAAAGAGGAAATCGCAAGTGCAATCGAACTACTGAAAGACAGTCGAGAATGAAGTGGGACCATATGGAATTCCCCTCCGAAGCACTGAAAACTGACCGAGAGACTGCCGTGGTTGGGCAGACGTCATTATTGTAAAGGGTTTAGAAAGAAGCAAAAGGTGCCCTCCGATTGGAAAAAAGGCCGACCACCTTGTCAAGCTGCCAAAAAAGGCCGAATTACGACTCACTCTCCAACAACTGACTGGCGTGGAATGATCCCATTGTCCACGCCAAGTAAAATACTAGGTCACACACATCATCCTGAAGAGAATAAAGATGCACTGAATGCAGAACTCCACCCCACTGGAACAAGCTGGATTCACGAAAGGCGAATCATGCACTGATCAGAGTTAAACTCTACACATCATCATCATCACAGAACAAAGCACAGAATGACCGTCAAACCCCTACATCAACTTCTTTCATCGACTTCGAAAACGCCTTCGACAGCCAGTGTTGATCGAGACGTATTTTGGAAACTACCTCAACTCAACACTACTGCGTGCAGTGTGCAAATTTTATTAACCTCATCCAACAGCCGGTGGCTATATGACAAGGCCTGACACATATCAAGTGATCAACACTGGTAAACTGAGGGAAGAAGCATATGAAATGAACACAGGAGTACGACAAGGCTTACTGGCTGTCTGTCTACTGTCACCAATCTTCTAAACTGAGCCAGCATAAACAACAAGATTCGGACTTTCAACACCGATTTCAAGTCAATCAGTCAGTCAGTTGTTCGGTGTCGGTCAGAAACTTGTCTCAGGTGTCACGGAAAGCATTCCGATAGCCCACTGTAAACTTTTATCAACGACTACCCACTTCACTAACTCTATATTGAAGATCGAATGGCCAGTGGGCCAGAGAGAATTAGCAACAATAAACTTTGGCAAGAGACTAACCAAGACCCAATCGTCCACCAAATATGTAGGAGAAAATGAAGATGGATCGGGCGCATTCTGAGGAGGAGGCCGTTGAATGACATCGCGCATAATCCAGGCCGTCGCTCGAGTGGAATTTAAATTGGAAGCGACGAGTGGGACATCAATTGGAAGGTGATATGGATGAGATTGTGTGGCGAGTAGGACATGAGAGATTATGGTCATTCATGGAGCTAAGGTCGTGAAGAGGACAGTAAAAAATAGAACGGAGTGGAGGTGTTTTGTTGAAGCCCTATGTTACAGTCAGTACCCAAGATAACAATAGTTATAATAATAATAATAGTAATAATAATAATAATAAACTTGAATCTCTTTTGATTGACCTATATCCAATGCTGTCAATTGTTTTATTTTCATTTTTCTCGATTAGTAAATGTAGTACGATACCTACAATTTTAATGACACATCTTTGGAAACCTCTTTGTTGCTACGACAACTTATTATAATATACATACATATATATGACTCAACAGCTTGAAAATGAAATCTCTGTTTTCGTTTAACGTCTCTGTTTTTGTGTGAAAATGAAATCGTTTATATCAGATGGATGTAGGCAATCGGCCACAGGAAGCCTTGCTTGAACGAGGTTTCGTTCTAGTTGGTGCTCGTCAGCAAAGTTTATCTGTGACCTTGAAGGAATTTATGCCCCTTCTGAGGTTCGAACTCGAGTCATCCAGTTCTGCAGTTCCATTCGGGTTCGCGATTGACTCCTGTAGGACTGTTTTAGATACTTTTGGCTGGACACTAGTTGGTGAATACTGTAATGTGTTTGGTCTTTTTTTGGTGCAGACTGAATTCGATCAGTCAATTTTGCGGTGTGGCCACCATTCTAGGTTACTCGTCATCTCAGTGCACTTTGATTTGATGATATTATATGATTGGAAGCAATCGGCAGGTACACCAAACAAAAAACTAGACACATCACACTAGTTACTAGTGTCCAATCAAAGTACCCACTGAAGTTCTACAGGAGGTCAGCCGCGAGCCCGGATAGCTCAGTGATAACGTCTCTAACTGCAGCACTGAGTGACGTGGGTTGGAATCTCGGAAGGGATATGAGTTCGTTCAAGGTTGCAGACACACCTTGCTGGTTGGTGAGTGCCAACTAGCACGAATCCCTGGTCAAGTCAAGGCTTCCTGAAGATTACCTCCAAATATTTAATATCATCAAATCAGTGAGCACCGTGATGGCGAGTCACCTAGAATGGTGGTCACATTGCAAACTTGGCTAACTGATAGAATTCAGTCTGCACCAAACAAACAAAAGACTAGTCACATCATACTATTCACCAACTAGTGTCCAATCAAAAGTAAATGAAATCATCGAAAAGAAAAGTTTCTTGAGTGAAATCTTTGTTTAAACTGCCGACCATTAGTCAACTAAGTTAAAAATAGCGACAGTGGCTTTATTCCAAATAGTGTGGTGAGAGCTGTCTGCACGCCAAAATTGGTAGGCAGCAACTCACGTCAATGTTTACATCCCAAATCTTGGTCATAAGCAAATAAACAAGGACAAAGCCTAGCCTTGAGGAACTCAACAACCAATCAGAGCAGATTTTGCGTGGGTGGATATGACTCACAGATATATGGTCTGACCTTCAAGAAAACGACCACAAAGAGATGATAGATTAACTTTCAGGGAGGAAACAACCAATCAGGAGACGCTGTTTCTCTGCTAATAATAACGAATAATAATGTACACAAAAATATATAAATATCTCTTGATTTCCTCAATAAACCAACTGTTGTCTGGCCCTTGTCTTCTGTCGTTACAATAGTACTTTCAATGGAAATATGAAGTTTTCAGCATATAGTAGAGTACTGTGTACAATTTTCTCCTCAAAGTGGTTGTCAATGTCCAGATCTAACTACGCTGGACTTCACACTGTCCTTGGACGACTTTCAGGAACTATGCGCAAACAACAGAACACAAATCGGTGACTCAAGAACCGTTTATTCTTGCACCAATACAGAGCCAACCATTAGGTTATTTTACACAAAGTCTAACAATAAATGTCATAACAATAAATCACAATAATACTTCTGATAGTTTTTCTCTGTCTTCCCACGAACAACGAACGATGACTGCAGTATCGATGATTCCCGCCAAAATGTAGAGTTGGGTTTGAGCAAACAACTATGAATTGATCGTTCAATCTTCAACTACATTGACAGGGGTAATAATTAAAATAGAGCATTTATATTGATAATATGAATATGAAATTAAATTAAGTGAAAATATTAACAACAATATAATAATGCGAAAAAATAGGGCTTGTTTACTTAGAGTTCCTCAGCAGTGAGTTGGTAATTTCCTGCCTTACACTTTTCTTATCACATAAAATTTGGGCTAAATAAGGTTTTGTAGAGTTTTCGTATTAAGTCGTTCGAGCATACAGTCTTCTATAGCTGCTTCTAGTTCTATTTGATGAGGTGCATGGAGAAAGTTGTGTTTGGAGGGGATGTTCAGAGTCTGGCAAGATAATATTTGCTACTTTCCTGCAGAAGTCCATGTATCTATCTACAATAGTATTAACAAGTTGGTTTACCAATACCCCACTCGCCTTACTTATTGCTTCTGGTGCCCTACAAAGTATAATAAAGTTTTTCTTAAGTAGCCTGGGAAAGATTAAGAGGGAGCAGTAAGGAAGTATAGGCAAAATACAAGAATTAACGAACTCTAACAGTAGGAACGGAATGATACCAGATCGCCCTAACTTCCTTACGTAGAAGCTTAAACACAATATCTTTCCAGAAACTAACATGACGTGGGAAGATCAGGAGAGTTGACCAGAGGAAATACACAGTCCAATGTATCTAATATTCGATTTAATTTCAACTTCAATACCTTCGATTTATGATAGTGGAACCGTACTAACTAACCAGTTCGTGTAAGTTGCGCTTACGTCTAACATTTGGAGATATTTTACAAAATCGATAAAATGTTTGTTTTGTCTCTGATCGCATATTTCGGTGTATTTTTTTGTTCATATGACAGGCTATTGAAAATATGTCATTTCAAACATTCTTTCAATGTGTTTTCGTCATTTGTATCACCGTCATAATGTATATTTATTGTTATTAATTTAAACAATTCCGTATAGACACTTTGTGTTCAATGTTCAACTTGATACAAAAATAAAATCAACCCTCTAACCTATGTATATAATGAAAAAACCATTATCAAGTATTGATTTTGTAGGGATTACTGTTTGATTGGTTGGAAGATTTCATCACGAGCTGATATCAATTGGAGAACCATTGGAAAACTAGCAGTGGAGTACTGGACAGCTCTTTGGCCACCCCAGTTTGCAAAATACTTGAAAATTAATCTGATACTCAGTGGTGACTGGTCCTATTCAGGCAGTTAACCTAGAAATCTAGTGGGAAGCCGTGACCAGTAGGGTACAGAAGGTTGAAGGTGAGGCAGTTACTCATAGAAAAAGACATCACGAAGTGCTTGTGCTACGTCGTGAATCGCTAGAAGTTAGAATTCATGGTCTGGCTGGCCATTGGATCGCTTCCCAGTAACAATAACAACAATAACAATTTCGCTTTATTCCAGAAACAGTACTTGTGGTACAGTGTGGAATTTTCAGCACATATCTACAATATTGCATCTAATTTCATCGTACATTTAAAAGGAGTATTATAAAAAAAATATATATATAAAAAAACAACAAAAAACCAAAAAAAAGAAACACAGAAATAACAAAAAAAATGCAAATAAAAATACCAAGTAAAAAGGAAGATAAACACAAATAATGAAAAAATATTTCAGTATTGGTTAGTGGAAGCTACGATATGTGTATGCGTGGTGAACAGTAACAGCTATAATCATACGGGAAATTATGAGATGTTCTTAAAAATGTTTATAGCCAAGATGATCAGTTAATTTGATTGAACAACACTAAGCAATCATAAGATAAACATTTCAGGTTGTGTTTTTTTTATTGTCAGCACTAATGCGGTGTTTGTAGTGGTAGTGTGAGGAATCATGCATAATACAAAATTTTTAAGATGGTGATAGTGGCAATAACAAACAAGATTGTCAGTTAAATAGTGCCGAACAAAGAACAACCACAAAACTAATGTTACATGATGGTTAATGACGGGACAATTTTTAATAATCATAGTGATAATATAGTCGGACCCAGTAGATACACAAAAGAAGGAATAGAATAAAGAATAAAAATGTAAGCCAATGATAATAATTTTAAGCAGCTAAGTATGTTTAAGAAGGTTGTTCACTATAGAGTACAAATAAGAGAGTGTAAGGGGGAAATAACAAGGGCCAAAATTATGTTATTAACAACAAAGCAAGTCATAGGTTTCACGCTTAACATTGTCTCTGTCACTTAGAACACGGGCCAAATATGGTATCGTTGAGTTCCTATACTTGGTTGTACGAGCATATATTATTTTGTACTGATTTCTGGTTCTACCTGATGAGATGCAGGGAGAGAGTTGGGAATAGAGGGGGTGTTGGGGGTCAGAGAGTATGGTTTTAGACCATTTCTCACATGTATTCAGATGCTTATCCACTAATGTTGTGACGAGCTGACTGAGTTTTACACCGCTAGTCCTACTAACTACCTTCAACATCCTTCTCAGGATGGTATAATCCTTTTTCAGTAACCCAGGAAAGACTAACGGGGAACAGTAAAGTAGAATAGGTAGGATACGAGAGTTGACAAATTGTGAAAGCAGAGGTTGAGGGACTCCAGTTAGTCTGAGTTTCTTAATGTAGTAGGTTAGACGAAACACTTTCTTGGAAATCATTTGGATATGAGATGACCAAGTAAGGTCGGAAGATATAACTAATCCGAGGTATTTTGCATTAGACTTTGTTTCAATTATAGTCCCCTCAATTCTACAGACATCATGAGTGCTTACTAGTGTTTGTAGATCTCGTTTATGCCTAAAGGAGAAGTCGACAGTCTGGCATTTTGAGGGATTCAGCGTTAGGCCATTTAGTTTAGACCACTGACTGATGTCCGACAGGAAGCTATTTAATTTGAAGCAGTCTGACTGAGACTTAACGGGAAGCGAAACAGTCAGGTCATCTGCATATTTGACGAAGTTGATTTCGTCTGAGAGAGGTAAGTCATGTAAGAAGAAGGAAAAGAGAAACGGCGAGAGAACAGCACCCTGAGGAACACCAGCTTCAGTAAGCAAAGGAGAGGAAGCTACACCATTATATACCGTGTACTGCATCCTATTGGAGAAGTAAGAGTGCAGCCAGTTGATAGCCCAGGACTCAGTTTGTGTAAGGCTAAGCTTGTTTAACAAAAGGCCTCTAGGTACAGAGTCAAAAGCAGATGTGTAATCAAGGAAAGTACAACGGACATACTTGGCCCCTTTGTCTAAGGAGGATACAATGTTGTGATGAAACACAGCAGCAGCATCCAAAGTACTTCTACCCTGTTTGTAAGCAAACTGCTTTGGATCGTTTGAGAAGCTTAGGGAGGGAATGAGTTTTTGTAACAGTAATTTCTCCATCAGTTTCAAAAAAGGAGAGGTAATGGCAATTGGTCTAAACTTAACACTATCTCCAGAACCAGACTTGGGTACAGGGATGATTTTAATATCTTTCCACAGAGAAGGTACATTATTATTAGAAAAAGAAGTATTGAAAATGCTTGTAAGTGGGTTACTTAAAATATCAGCACATTTCTTTAAAACAATGGCAGGTATACCATCAGGGCCTAGACTCTGGGAAGGTTTAAGAGATTTCAAACATTTAAGAACATCAGAAGTATTGAAACGATGAAAGTCACTGGTCGTGTTATTAGTTAAATTGAAGGCAGAAAGGACATTTGGAGGGCGGATGAAAGATCTATTGAGAGTATTTACATCAATAGAAGAGGCAAAATTATTATGCTTACCACAACCAGTAATTTCTCTAAAAAGCTTCCATATGTTTTCTGAGGTTTTACAAGATAGTATTGTTTGATTATAAATGTTGTTTAGTCTCTTGATTTCAGATTTAATTTGGGTGTTTATCTTCTTAAGACCAGATTTATTCTTTGTCTTGTACAGCTTCTCTTTTTCTCTACGAAGTTTTTTGAGATGAGGGGAAGAAAAACGATCCATTCTTTTGAAAATTATCTGTTTTGGACAGCATATATCAAGACAGAATTTAAGATAGTCAGTCAAATTGGAAATAGTATCATCCAGTTTGTGTTCGTTGAAAAGTTCCCAGTTAGTGTCATTTAGCATACATCTTAGTTTGAGCATATTTTCTTGTGAGTAACACCTTTGCTGTGTTTTCTTGGACAGATTTGAGAAGATATTAAAGTGAGATCTGCTGTATATCTTAGGTAATATCCGAATAATACAATGATCTGAGTTCATGATAGGAGCACGTCGGCGTACTTCATATATTTCCTCATCATTAATGAACACTAGGTCAAGGGTTTTATCAAGTCGAGTAGGGAATTTAACAATATTGGCATGACCTAATGATACGAGGAAAGAACAATCACAGCAGTTAAAATCTCCTGTGACAACTGATAAAGAGTTTTCAAGATGTGTAACGGCGAATTCAGTGAATTCATCAGCAAAATCAGATAGATCAGATGCAGAACAGCCAGGAGTAACATAAATGTTAGAGATGAAGACGTATTTAAACTTGGATAAGTGTTTCGGGCGGCATTTGACCGTTATACAATCAATAAAGTCATTAGAGTAAGAAAAACATACGTTATTTGAAGTTGACCATTGAGAATGAATGAAAGTTGCAACACCTCCACCTCTTTTCTTTCTGGAGCATAGTCGATCTTGTCTAAACAATGTAAAACCATTTAGGGAAACCAGATTGTCATCATAGAGTTCATGGAGCCATGTTTCTTGTAATGCAACAATCGCCGTATTGTGATAAGTATCAGATGATAAGAGAGACTGGAGATGCATAATTTTGTTGGGAAGTGAACGGCAGTTTGAAGTGACAATAACAGGAATGGTTGTACGATATAAAGGTGTCTGTTTAAGTGCACGCTGCCAGCCAGCGTGATGTTTTCTCTTAGATTTATTAGATGCATTATTAGTTGCATGAAAGTCATATGGTTTAAAACGTTTAATGAATGAATTACTGTATTTTATGCGATTTGTGATCATATTTTATTAAAATTAGGAATGAAAACATGACTTATTAGATGCAATATGTAGATGCAGGAAAAAGGTAGCCCAGATGTCAAACAGGCCGCCAAGTCTTTTTTTATAAAGGGAGGACCGTGAGGCGTCCCCACTGACAAAACTACACGCCCGAGCGCACCCGATTAGGGTCCGTCGCGAGTTTCAACCACCGAGGTGCAATGGTGAGCCTCCACCCGGGGTCAGAGCATTCTTGATCACCCTGAACCCGGTGCCAGGTAAGTGGCTAATGAATGGTCTACGAGCTCGCTAGCATTGCAACCAGAAGGTCCCGGTTTCGAATACCCATGGTGGGTGTGCGCCAAAGCAGAGCCCCAAGCTAGTCCAACGAAACAGCTGTCCAGTACTCTCTGCATGGTTTTCCAATGGTCCTCTAACTGATGCCAACTCATGATGAAATCCTTCAACTACTAAATATCTACTATTATCAGACGTTTATGATAGAGCAGGAGAGAACGCAAATTAGAAAAGAAACTAAGAATTTCACTCATTTCATTATTATTTTTCAGGTTTCATATAACAGATAGTAGGACTGACTATCATCTGACACTCATCTAGAAGGCTAAGGGATTGGGCGAAGAAATATAATTAGATTTCAATTAGATCCTCACCTCACTCCGGCTATACTCGAATACACCAAAACAGAATTTTTAATACAACACACAGCAGTTTGCTAATCAAATAGTACTGATATGTTTGTTAACAATAAAACAGTCAGTATCAACATGTCAAGGCAGAGACGTGTGATAATTAACGAAGAAAATTAACGCAAACAATTATAGGGTAGAAATGGTTACAACAAGTGGATTGCACAATGTATAATTTTTGAAAAATAAAAAGTAATTAAGGAATAATTGAGTGTTCAAGCTGATTACATAACAGATGATCACAAAAAAATGGAACGATTTGAACAATTGCTATTATTATTATTATTGTTCCCTTGGGTTTTGAGTGGAACATAAGGCTTCAACAACACATCTCCACTTCATTCAATTGTCTGCTAACCCCTCTTCGCCTGGTTCCACGATTACCTTTAATCTGTCATCTCCCCCTCCAATTCATACGATCTCCTCCATGTCACTGTAGCACGGATGACCCACTCGTCCCTTCCCGTTTAATAATAATAATAATAGTAACAATAATAATTTGCTTTATTCCAAAACAGTACTTGTGATACAGAATGGAATTCTCAGAGTCTCACTAGAGTATTGCATCCACTTAGTATATTATCAATAAATAAAATTCTTCATAGATTAAGGTAATCTCAGTTCATTATGACAACAACATATTGGCATATCGGTAGTAAAGCCAAAATTTAAACAGAGTGTTTGAAGGTGCTAGAAAAGTAGATACTAGCATATAAACTGGCGTAAGCAGAAGAAAGAAACAAAGCAGCACATAACAGAAAGAAAAAGAGAGAGAGAAAAGGAAAAGAAAGAAGGAAAACGTACCTATTAAAGATATGAGTTGGAAAGACGAGATCCAGCTGTTCTACTGACTATTTAATAAGTTAAATGTTTCACGCCTAATGCTTTCTTTATCGCACAGAACACGAGCTAAGTAGGATATGGTTGAGTTTTTGTACTTGCTAGTATAAGCATATAGTTTTCTATATAGGCTTCTGGTTTTCCCTGATGAGATACAAGGGGAGAGTTTTGAATGAAGAGGGTGATGTGAGTTAGATAAAATGGATTTGGCTCATTTTTCACATGAGTTTACATTCCACTCGTGCGGTAGATTGGCCCTCGATGTCGTTCGACGGTCTCCTCAATGCATGCCCGATCCATTTGGATTTTCTCCTACTAATTTGTTGAGTGATCGGCTCTCGCCTGTTGGTTCGTTTCCAGACAGAGTTTCTTGTTCTTTCTGGCCAGGCGTTTGATCTCCAGTATGCAACCAGTGAAGTGAGCAGCTGTTGATGAAGGTCTGTAGTAGCCTGTTGGAAATCCTTTTCGTGACCTGAATAGAAGATTTGGTTGACTGACCTGACATTTGTGTTGAGCAGAATCCGAATCTTCCTATTTATGCTGGTTGAGTGCAGAAGATTTCCAAATAGATTTCAGATTGATGAAGGCGTATCTTGGACAATGGTAACTTGTAACTAAGGGTGAAGAAGTCAGAAAAAAAAATTAGACAATTATAATTTTTAAGACTTAGGACTCTGCAAGAACTGGCGAGGAATCATGCTCCTGTCGACGCCAAGTAAAATCCTGAGTCGCATCATCCTGGAGAGAATTAAGGACGCACTGGAGACAGAACTCCGACCAGAACAAGCTGGATTCAGGAAAGGCAAATCATGTTGTGACCGAATTGCAACTCTACGCATCATCATCACAGAACAAAGCATGGAATGGCTATCGAACCTCTACCTCAACTTTATAGACATTGAGAAGGCCTTTGACAGCGTTGACCGTTAAGTAATTTGGAAACTACTCGAGTACTACGGCGTACCCGAAATATTCATCAACCTTATTCAATAGCTATACGACAACAGCACATGTCAAGTAATCCACAACGGAAGACTCAGCGAGGCGTTTGGAGTAAACACAGGAGTCAGACAAGGTTTCTGGCTAATTATCACCGATGATATTCCTAATTGTGGTGGACTGGATTATGCGTCACACAGTGAGTGGGAAACGAGAAGACAGGGATATCCTGGACCGACGTGAAGAACCTAGAAGACCTGGGTTTCGCGCGTGGATGATTTATGTTTGATGTCACACACACAAAATCGAAGACTTACAAGCGAAAACCGACCGACAAACTGGTCGAAGAAGCAGCCGACGAAGAAAGGACTCCAGGTGAACATAGACAAGACGGAGGTGATGAAAATAACCAACCAACCAACAACAGCAGCAACATTTGGCGCCAATCACACGGGAGGGATCTGAAAGAGGTCACTTCATTCACTCATCTAGGGAGCATTGTCTCAACTGCAGGAGGAGGGACGGACGAGGATGTCAAATCGAGCGAGAATCGGGAAGGCGACAAACACATTCACCAACCTGAAACCAATCTGGAAATCATCGCCACTCAGCATCAACAAAAAAATTCGATCGGATTTTCAATACAAACGTCAAGTCAGTCAGCTCTTCTATACGGATCAGAAACTTGGGCGGCGGGTCACAAAGAATATTTCTAACAGCCTGTTGCAGATCTTTATCAACAACAACTGTCTTCGCTAGATCTATACTGAAGATCAGATGGCCGGGCCGGAAACAATCACCAACAAGAAACTATGGGAACAAAAAAAACAAGAACCAATCGCTAACCAACAAATATGCAGGAGAAAGTGGAGATGGATTGGACACTCGCTGAGGAGGCCACTGGGTGACATCGCGCTCGCCTCAGGCGATTGCTCGAGTGGAACCCAAAAGTGGGTGGGTCGAGTGTGTCGTCAGTGCAAGGGTGACATGGAGGAGATCGTGGGAAGAGGAGTTGAAACAGAATGGAGCAACATGGACGCAGGTGAAAAGTACAGGAGAAGACAGAAGCAAATGGAGACGTGTAGTTGAAGCCCTATAATCCACTAGGAACTCAGGGGAATGATAATAATAATAATAATTTTTAAAATGCTTAGGGGAAGGGAGTGTGATGTATTTAGGTTCATAAATTCATGTGACGATTATTAAGGTAAGGAAAGTGGCTGTACTAATTTCTCCTGAACACACAGGTTTGCTGCCTTCAGATGCATTCCTATGGCTTCAGCTGTATGTAGAAGACGAACCAGTAAAGCAAAATTAAGATAAGTAGGAATGTGGTAAATAACTTTAAATGTTGTATTAACACCAACTGTATGTTCACTAACTGCAAGGTGTGCTAAAACAGAGCTACGAATAGATCCTCTTTGTTCCTAGCTTAACCATGCAAGATGATGTTAATAAATACGATGATTTACCAACCTAATTGTAACTATTTCGATCCTTTAATTGTGTATATTAACTTTCTTTGTTAATTATCACTCGTTGTCAGCCTGACATGTTAATACTGACCAATTATTGTTGACAAACATATCAGTGCCATTTCATTAGTAAACTGTTGTGTATTGTATTAAAAATGCTGTTTTGATGTATCAGAGTAGAGCCATGTTCTCATGCCGTTATAACAAAAGGTTTGGAAAGAAGGAAAGGTACCCTTCGATTGGAAAAAAGGCTGACCACCTTGTCAAGCTACCAAAGAAGGCCGAATTACGACTCACTCTGCAACAACTGACTGGCGTGGAATGATCCCATTGTCCACGCCAAGTAAAATACTAGGTCACACACATCATCCTGAAGAGAATAAAGATGCACTGAATGCAAAACTCCACCCCACTGGAACAAGCTGGATTCACGAAAGGTGAATCATGCACTGATCAGAGTTAAACTCTACACATCATCATCATCATCACAGAACAACGCACAGAATGACCGTCAAACCCCTACGTCAACTTCCTTCATCGACTTCGAAAACGCCTTCGACAGCCAGTGTTGATCGAGACGTAATTTGGAAACTACCTTAACTCAACACTACTGCGTGCAGTGTGCAAATCTTTATTAACCTCATCCAACAGCCGGTGGCTATATGACAATGGTTGACGCATATCAAGTGATCTACACTGGTAAACTTAGTGAAGAAGCCTTTGAAGTTAATACAAGAGTAAGACAAGACTGCCTATTATCGCCGATGATATTCTTAATTGTGGTGGAATGGATGATACGTCAGACTCTGCGTTTAGAGTGAGGAGTCAGGAATACTCTTCACCATCGATGGGAAGACTCTAGAAGATCTGGATTTTTCAGATGATTTATGTATTGTGATATTATAATATCACAAAAACTCAAAGAGTTGTCGGCGAAAACCAACAAACTCGCTGAAGAATGAGGCAATGAAGACAAAACCTCAGGTGAATATAGAGAAGGCGGAGGCGATGAAGATAGCCAACAAACAGCACCAATCACCATCAACGGGAGAGATTTCAACGAAGTTCTTTCCTTCAATTATCTAGAAAGCATCGTTCCAAATACAGGCTGTCGGAACGGATGAAGGTGTCCAAGTCAGAATCGGGAAGGCAAGATACGCCTTCACCAACCTGAAACCAATTTGGAAATCTTCTGCACTCAACCTAAGGAGCAAAATTCGTATTTCCAACACCAGTGTCAAGTTGGTCCTTCAATACGGGTCAGAAACTTGGCTGAGGTGTCACGAAAACCATTTCCAGCAGGCCACTGAAAACTTCTATCAACAGCTTTCCATTTCACTGGCTCCACATACTGAAGAAAGAATTAGTAACAAGAAACTCTGAAGTGGAACAAACCAACAGGCGAGAGCAGATCGCTCAACACAATTTGTAGGAAAAAATGGAGATGGATTGATCGGGATACATTGAGGAAATCGTCGAATGACATAAGTATAAAACTTGTGCACTGTGGTAGAGTATAACTCCATTATGGATAAGATTTTATTTTGATAAATCACACAGTGTTGTACAGTAATATTAACTGATACGCATATGTACTCCAATTACCTCAAGAAAAATATCATCTGCAGCTAAACATATCACTATATATATATATATATTACAGCTTGATTCCACACTGTATTTTTGGTACAAGTATGGAATTTTCAGCATGTGATATCGGTAGCCCAAATTTTGCAGGCCGACCATAGATATCAGGTGTGCGTCGGTGGGGGTTCGAACTTCGGACCATGTGCATGGTCGGCGAAAGTCCTAACCACTGTGCCACCGACGCACAGTAGATTATGTCTAAGAGAAGAACTACGTCGAATTACTCTGAAACTAAATTATATACGAAATGAAATCGAAAAATTCAAACACAAACTGAAATGTATACTTAATGACGAAGATTGTGTAATTGTTGTTGAAACATTTGAAAAAAGCCAGAGAATCAGCATTAAGAAAATCAAAAACAAAAACACTCAAATCAAAAAATTTAACAAACTAATTGAAGAAAAGAACACAATAAATGAAACTGACGTCAGCGTTTCATCCTCTGTTGACAGAACAAAATGGGTGATCAACCTCTCATCAAAGGAACTAAGCTCTAGTGGGATAAAAGTACTTGGTAAAAGTACTAAATTTCAATGTAACAGTTAATAAATTAAAACCAGAGGATGTCATTCCTAACATAGAAGTAGCACTAAGCTCAATAGATAAGACGACAGCAGAAGAGGTTCGAGCACAATGTGCATTAACCCTGAAAAATCAAAAGAAGGCGAAATCAAACTTAACAAAATCGAAAAGAGAAGCTTTAATTCGTCTAAAACAGGATAAAAATATTGTTTGTCATCGCAAAAGCTGACAAAGGAAATGCCACCGTAATTTTTTGAATAAATCTGAGTATATCATCAAAAATATTATTGAACATATTCAAACGGGTCTATATGAAGAAATTAAGAAGCCTGTAGATACAATAATGAATAAGGTTAAGAAAATCTACAGTAGAACTAATACGCAGGATGAAGCCATCACTGGGTGAGTCTAAATTGTTTAATTTAATGCCTAAAACTAATAATTCTAGTAGAATATATATATATATATATATATTATATATAATTATATGGTACTATTAAAATACATAAGCATCGAATGAAATCGCGCTCAAATTCAGCGCATCACTCCAGTGGAATCTCAATGGGGAGTGATGAGTGGGTCGTTGGTGTGAGGCTGACACATGGAGGAGATCATGTGGGGAGGAGGAGGAGCAGGAGAAGATGAGGGATCGTGAGCAAACATGATCCAATTTGAAGAGGTCGGCAGACGATAGGACAAAATGGAGATGTGTTTTTGAAGCCATATGTTCCACATGGAACTCAAGGGAACAATAATCATGATAATAATAATAATAATAATAATGGAGTAGAGCCAGAGTGAGATGAAGATCTAATTGAAAAGCAAGTATATTTCTTCTCTCAATCAATTCTTTTGTTTTCTAAATGTCTAAATGGGGATTTTTTCTCCCTCGCTTTTTCTCTCTCTCTGTCATCTGTCATTAGATATTTAAAATTTGTCTTTTTTGAAAAAAGATACACTGGTGTAGAGCATTAATCGGTTACTTATTCTAAGAGTTTGTATTACGTAAGATACTGGACAGCTAGACATGCTATGTGTGATTAGCGTCAAAACTGTTGATTCGACTTATATACATATATGCACACATTTGTTAAAAATTATCATATGCCGACAATGAATAGCGGATGCATGAATACACACACACACACACGGATACATACATATTCGCATTGAAGTACAAATTCAGATGAGTAAATGCAATTTGTTATCTTTGTTATTTTACTGTTATGTTGTTATGTTTTTTTGTTAAAGTTAGTTTAAATTGTCTCATAAATACATATTTTAACAGATGTGTGTATTTTCGTGCAATGGACATGTAACGCTCCTCACCACTGGTGAAAGTTAAGGATAAAATCGAAGAAGACAGCCAACAGAATTATGTCTACCAGATCAATTTTGGGGAATGTGATGTTGTCTGTATATGTAGAAGAAACTTTCAGACAGGTAAACATAAAAATGAAGGAGTATAAACAATGTCTATAGGTAGTTCCAAAGACCCCTGAAGACTTGTCGAAGCTAGCTAGAAAATAGATTGGCGATATTGCATTGCACTCAATAGATTATGGGATACAAGATCGAATTTCATAGGACCGAGGTTCTACAAACATGTTTCGATTCGTGTGAAGAATGACTGATTACAGAAGCCCTATGTATGCATGAGTGAAACCCAAAAGCTTGCACAAACATGAAGGTATGATGTTAGCTGATGCAATGGGAAGTCGTGATTAATAAATAAAAATTGGATATGTATCAATAATTAATCGTATTTGGTCTAAATTCCCGATTGTCTATATCTTCTTATGAAGAGGCTAACAAATGATTTACAAATGTTGCCACATACACTCACGCACACACATACACACACACCATTGTATACCGCCCACACACATATTTACCGTTTCGTGTTCAGTTATTTACGACCATGAACTTTAGTTAAACGTAATCACTAAAATTCTGATGCAAAAGTACACACTGTTTACAGAGTTTAACAAAAGTAGACTAATACTTTGTAAGATAGGGAGAACTGGACAGCTGTTTCATCAGACTACTTTGAGACTCATCGGCAGTTCACATACACTGAGTTTCCAACCTAGGACCTTCCGGTCACATGGTTATTAAGCTCGTCGACCATTCAGCCAATGAGACACGACTCAATGGACTCATGAATTATAACTCTTCTACTCATTTGTGATTTCTTTTTGGCGTGATTGGCACCAGCCAATGCCATCGGCGAGCGCATTTGTCCTGACTAATTGGCAGTACGCACCCACCAGGTTTTGATGGCATTGGTGCATACAAGTCACGATAAAATCAGGAATTGATGATAAGAGTTAGAATTCACGAGCTGGCCATTGAAGTGTCGGGTCCCAATGGCTGAATGTTATAAGATCTCGCTAGCTTGTTAACCGGGAGGTCCTGGATTAGAACTCCAGTGTGTGTGTGCATACAACCGATGAGTCCCAAACTAGGGTGACGAAATAGTTCTCCAGTACTCCTTGGTTTCTAGTGGTTCTCTAACTGCTATCAATCAGTGGTCAAACTTGAAAATTAACATAACATAACATAAGCTTTATTCCAAATCAGTACTTGTGATACAGAATGGAATTCTCAGCATTTTACTACAATATTGCATCCAGTTTTTACATTAACAATAAATAAAGTTCTACATAGATTAAAGTTATCTCAACAACATATTAGTATGTCGGTAGCAAAGCCAAAATTAAAGTGTTTGAAGGTGTTAGAAAAGTAGATACTACTAGCATATTTACTGGCGTAAGCGATAGCAAAATGGTCGAGATATACAGAGTGTGAAAGAACGAACAAGAATGTTTTAAGTAGAGTTTGCAAGGAAGAGAGAAACAAAACAGCACATAACAAAAATAAATACAGAATGAAGAGCGAGAAAACGTTGTACCTATAAATGATGTGAGTTGGAAAGACGAGATCCAT
This sequence comes from Trichobilharzia regenti, assembly GCA_944472135.2. Classification (NCBI taxonomy): domain Eukaryota; kingdom Metazoa; phylum Platyhelminthes; class Trematoda; order Strigeidida; family Schistosomatidae; genus Trichobilharzia; species Trichobilharzia regenti. The sequence continues at coordinate 19,428,515 of OX235268.1, read as the reverse complement.
TGGTTCTACTGACTATTTAATAAGTTAAAGGTTTCATGCCTGATGCATTCTTTATCGCACAGAACACGGGCTAGGTAGGGTATGGATGAGTTTTTGTACTTACTAGTGCGGGCATATAGTTTCCTATATAGGCTTCTTGTTTTCCCTGAAGAGATACATGGGGAGAGTTGTGAATGTAGAGGGTGTTGTGAGTCAGATAAAATGGACTTCGCCCATTTTTCACATGAGTCCATGTGCCTGTCCACCAGAATATTAACAAGCTGGCTAAGTGGCAAACTGCTTACCCTGCTGACAACCTTTAACATCCTACGTAATAAGGTATAGTCTTTCTTCAATAGCCCAGGAAAGACTAAGGGGGAGCAATAGAGAATAATAGGCAGAATACGGGAGTTAACAAATTGTAGGAGTAAGGGTTGGGTTACACCAGAATGTCTTAACTTCTTGATGTAGAAGGTAAGACGGTATATTTTCTTGGAAATCGTCAAGATATGAGACGACCAGGAAAGATCAGAAGATAGAGTGACGCCTAGGTATTTAATTTCCGACTTGGTTTCTATTTCACTGCCATCTATGTTGCACACCTCGTGAGTGCTAACCAGTTTGTTTAGGTCAGATTTATGCCTAAAGGTGAAATTAACTGTTTGGCATTTGGAGGGGTTTAAGGTTAGACCGTTTTCCTTGGACCATTGGCTAATTTCTGATAAGAAGCCATTTAGTTTAGAGCAGTCACTTTGACATTTGACAGGTAAAGATACAGTTAGGTCATCAGCATATTTGACAAAGTTAATGTCATTTGAAGACGGTAGGTCATGTAGGAAGAATGAAAAGAGAAGTGGGGAGAGTACAGCACCTTGGGGGACACCAGCTTCTGTGAGCACAGCAGAGGAGGATTGGCCTTTGTATACGGTGTACTGCATTCTGTTTGAAAAGTAGGAATGCAACCAGTTAGTGACCCAGGACTCGGTTTGTGTCATGGAGAGCTTATTTAGCAAGAGACTTCTAGGTACAGAGTCGAAAGCAGAAGTAAAGTCAAGAAACGTGCAGCGGACATATTTGGCACCTTTGTCTAATGATGAGACAATACTGTTGTGTAAGACGGCTGCAGCGTCTAAAGTACTCCTACCCTGTCTGTAGGCAAATTGTTTGGGGTCTTCGAAGCTTTTAAGGGAGGGTTCGAGTTTAAGAAGTACTAGTTTTTCCATGAGCTTTAGAAACGGGGAAGTGATGGCGATGGGTCTGAACTTTACGTTCTTGCTATTTCCAGGTTTAGGGACAGGGACTATTTTAATGTCTTTCCATGGAACAGGTACAACGTTTTCGGAGAAAGAAGCATTTAGGATATTAGTTAGAGGAAAACATAAAGCATCTGCACATTGTTTTAGAACATATGCAGGTATGCCATCAGGGCCAAGACTATGTGAGGGCTTAAGAGTTTTAAGACATTTCAAAACATCGAGAGTATTGAAGTCCTGGAAGTTATCAGCCACATATCTGTAAGCTTGAGATCAAATTTTGATCACTGTTCATGCAATTTTGTTTATTATTATATTATGATGCCTGTTTCAAGATTCATATAATTGGACAGACTTTTTAAATATGGTTTTTAAGAAGTTATATCCGCTTAGGGAATTGAATCATAGGTGTGAATGCATAAAAATGATAATAATAGTTGTATGAAATGCAATTAAAAACTAAAATGTTTGTGATTATAATCGTAGTTAAATGTCAAGCGGCAAAGTAAATTAATGTCATATATAGAATAATTCATAGGATATATAGAACTTGAAAAAAGGGTGTGCAATTATAGGATTGGTAGACAAATCGAATAAAATAGAAACGTTAGGTAATATTGTGTGGAATTTGATAGCATAGAATTTATCGTTGTAAAAAAGAATTGATTTAGAATGACAAGTGGAACAAGTGAAATAATACCGGAGACAGTTCAAAGTGAGAATAGTAATAATAACAATTGACATAATAAGGAAGAGTATAAAAATTGAATAGACAAAATGAAAAATTGGTAGAGCTAAAATATGATTGGGGATTACCATACTTTAGCATTGAGGGATTAGGACCATGAAAGTTGGAGGGGTTGAACGAACTTTTTCTGTACACAGAGATGTGACTTTTCTGTTTCAATGACCAAAGCTTCAGCAATACAGATGAGTCAGGTACGTAGGGATTTGGGTAAATTACTCTTTGCCTTGTAGATGACTCTAAAGGCGGAGGCTATAGAGATAGGGTGATCATTATCGACCATATGTTCAATGATCGCGCTTCTTATTGTTCCACTTCCACCTTTTCGTAACCATACAGGATAGTGTTCTTGCACCCTCTTGGACAAAACTCGAGTCGGACGGCCGATATACCTAGCTCCACACGAGCAGGTGAATTGATAAACACACATACAGTTGGTCAACAGCGGGATCTTGTGCTTCAGGTTATTGAACAGTAATGGTTAGCTAGTAAAGGCTATTCTCAGACATGCAGCAGGGAATGTTCTTTTCAGGGACTGTGTTATCCTTCGTTTCATGATAACGGAAGAGAATTCCCCTTTGAATTTCAAGCTCATGTAAAGTATTTTCTTGGGTACGGTTGATAAGTCACGTTTTATAGGCTTTGAATGTATATTCTTATCTATAAAACGTGGTGGAAATCCATTTTCTATTAGGATTTTACTCAAAAGGTATAACTCATCTTCCACAGTATCAGTGCTGCATATGCACCGAATGCGAGTGGCAAGTGACTGGACCAGTTTTCGTTTTCGACCAATGGGTACCAAGCTGTAGAAATTTGTTAGTTGACCATTCCATGACAGCTTACGATAAATCGATCTCTTCAGAGTTCCATCGGTCCTTCTTGATAAGTTCATATCGAGGAAATGAATACTAGACTCGTTCTCCATTTTGAGTGTGAATTTTATCGCAGGATGGCAACAATTAAATACATTTAATATATTATTCAAGTTACAATCACTATTACAAATAATAAAGGTATCATCTACATACCTTTTATACATTTGAAAGCTTTGAATTATAGGCTTCAGCTGACCATTTTCTAGACTGGACATAAAACAGTCTGCAAGGACAGGACCCAAGGGAGAACCCATCACAATACCATCCTTCTGTCTGTAGATTGTTTCATAGAAAGTAAACTGTACATTCAATGTACATCTCGAAAGTAGTTCTTTAAGATCTGTAGTGGGTATCCCTATATTCAATTTGTTGTCTTCAATATATTTTCACATAAAACATATGGCTTCTGTCAGTGGAACGTTAGTAAGTAGGGATTCTACATCCAAAGACAACATATGTTTATTCGACGCGTTTATATCCTGTATACATTCAGCAAATTGGAAGGTGTCCCGAAGGGAATGATTAGATAGTTGTCCCCTGACAGATTCGAAAATTTCAGCTAACCACCCAGCTACTGGATGATAGAGCTATCCAGACATATTCAAGATAGGGTGGAGTGGAAGACCAGCTTTGTGTATTTTCGGTAGACCATAAGGTCTTGGTATTAGAGATCCTGTTGACCTGATCTTTCTTCACGAATGAGATGATTGTTCTTCATTCTCTTTAAAGTTTCGGTATGTTAAAGACATCAGATATCCTTTCGTATGTGCAAACCTTTGTTATTTTAATTTCCATTACTTTTCTGTGAAGAAGTTCAGACCATTTTACCGAACACAAAAAACGTTGGAACTACTCATTTCAGTTTCGCTGATATTTTACAAATGTACTTTTTCTATATGTTTGCTTCTGAATTGGTGCCCAATTATTTAGGAACTATTCTGTCAAATCTTGATCACAGTTCATACAAACAATTTCATGTGTTTACAACAAAGGCATAAAAGAGGAAAAATTAAACAGAAATGATTGAAAAAGATGGTGTATGCATGCATAGTCATAGGACGAAAATGTCCGAATTCCAGTGCATATATATATATATATATATATATATATATGCATATGGACGTATAGCCTTAAGTTAGAAAACCAGAAAACGAAAAAAAACAGATAAAAAAGACTGATAATCCCCATGTGGAACTCCAAAAAAAGAGTAGTTCGATGGAAGAGTGACATAGAGATAGAGAGAGGGAATAAGATTGGGTACTGTCTTCAAGTTTTTTAATGGGATAAAAGGGAAATCCGAATGAATGATGGATGAGACCTCAAGTAGAACAGAACGCGCCTCATCCAAAAGAGTTTCAAGTTAGACAGAGAAGTAACAAATCAATCAGACAAGTTTCAATGAAAATCAAGAGTACTGAATGGATATTTTGTCCTAGTGTGGGGCTCTTCAGCACCACGAAGGCATGACTCCACCAAGGATTGAACTTTTAATTTACAGGGCTGGTCTGTTGACCAGTCAGTTTATAGAAACCACTTTGTTGTGCTGTCATAGACAGGTGTGAGAAGACTTTAATATGTGTTTCACTGTATATTTTTGGTAAAACACGGACAATACAGTGATCATAGTTAAGTATCGGTGAACGTCTACGTGCTTCATATACTCCTTCGTCATTAGGAAAAACTAAATCAAGTGTTTTGTCAAGTCGAGTGGGAAACTTTACTATGTTTGTGTGACCAAGTGCTTCAAGGAAGGAGCAATCTGAGGAGTTGAAATCCCCAGTAATAACAGATAGAAAGTTGTCAAAGTCGGCAGCGGCAAACATGTTGAATTCGTCAGCAAAATTTGATAGATCAGATGGTGAGCAACTAGGAGAAATGTACAATTTTGTAACAAAGATATGTTTATATTTGGGGAGATGTTTGGGGCAACATTTGACAGTAATATAGTCTAGGAAGTCATTTGAGAAGGAAAAGCAGACGTTATTAGAAACAGACCATTTGGAGTGAATAAAAGTTGCAACTCCACCGCCACTTTTCTTATTACAACATTGACGGTCTTGTCGAAATAAAAAGAAGTCCTTTAGTGAGATAAGATTGTCATCATGCAGTTCATGTAACCACGTTTCTTGTAATGTGATTATGGCAGTATTATGATAAGTGTCAGTGGACATCAGAGATTGTAGGTACATTATCTTGTTTGGCAGAGAGTGACAGTTTGTGCTCATAATGACAGGGACGGTAGTTAAGTGTATTGGTGTACGTTTGAGAGCTCTCTGCCAACCACTACGATGCTTCATCCTTGATTTCTTTGCAATATGAAAGTCATTTGTTCGTAAATGATCAATAAAGTTACAAGAGTAAATGATCCTTTTAGAATTCATATTTAGGTGTTAAATAAATGTGAGTAAACAGTAGATTGGATGCAGCACGTAGATATTATAGTAGCTGGCCCAAAAATTCGAACAAGCCGCCAAGGTCAAGGTCATAGATATAAATTGAATTTTAAATACTGTTACAAAGGGATAATATTAATATGATGTAAATGACTGCTTAGTCGATAATAGATAAGGATAAACTGGACTAGTTATCAATTAACCCGTCGATTGCACTCTTTGTTAGTATGACGTGGTGACCACTGCTCATGAAGTAAGAACTGTATGTCTCGCACAGATTACCAGTGAACTTATGATGTCAGAAGGCGCATATTGTGAAAATCACTTCTTCTTGAATGGTAATACATTGTCATTATTATATAAAGTTAGAATCTTGGTGAATTAAATTTGGAATTTTTAACAGATAATTCATTTTAGTCTTAGGTTTCATCACAGAATGATACCACTTAGAGAATCAATAACAACCAAGGAGTTCTGGACAACTGATGAAGAGCCATTGACTTAGATGGAATTTATCTATCTATACTGACTGGAAGCAACGTCATATCGGTGAATTGACGAAAATCATAACTAACGGGTTATTCAATCTTAATGTAGTGGGATTAGTAGTCAAAGGAGTGGCCTTATAAACTGAAGGACCTATATGTTATCTTACCTTGGCGCTGTTGAACAGTGCAAAAGTAGGAATAAACAGAGCTCCATAGTCTTTAATGATTCTCTAACTGATATATCAGTTTCTGGCAAAAATCTTCTCTCAAAATATGTATTATAAGCTACTAGAAGTCTGGGAACTCGTGGTGTTAGATGGCAATTTATATGACATAACTGATAGGCACTATTGAAGAATCACATATTATGACCAAACAGTCATCCAGAGCTATTCGATTGTTTGTTCCAGTACTTCTGTCATTTAGTCAACCATAACGGAAATCATCTATAGAATTTCTGCTTACCTGCGGCGTTTTCTCCGTTTCAAACTTCTACAGACAGTGGAAGCTTTGGTTATCCACCATGTATTTTAGCTATTATCTTTATGCTTTCCGTATTTCCACCAAAATCTTACAGTAGAAAGGAGGAATAATAAAACGGTTATCTCTTTTCCACTTTGTTTATTTCCGTTATTATCATGATTGTTATTATTGTTTTTTGATTTCAATTTGAATAATTCCTGGTCTTGTTTCACTTCTCTCATTTACTATATGTATTATCAACATTCACACCATTTTCCGTGATGTTTTTTCATTTGGTTATAGGATTTCATCATGAGCTGACATTGGTTAGAGAGTCATTAGAAAACCAGCTGGAAGTGTTGGACAACAGTTTCGTCCTAGTTGGGGACTCTTCATCAGCACGCACCCACAACAAGGGTCCAGACCCAAGACCTCCTGGTTACAAGGTTAGCCAGCTCGTAGACCATTCATTAGCCACTGGGACGCGATTCAATGGCTAGCAGTGGGTGCATACTGCTGAAGAATTCCCAAACTAGGACGATACAGCTGTCTGTCAGTACTCCCTGCATGTTTTCCAATGGTTCTCTAACTGATGTCAGCTCATGGTGGAAATCCTGTAAGCAAACCATCAAATCCCTACAAACCAAAACTTGAATGTTTTGATTTGTTTACTAATCCATTTCTAAAATCTAAAATTATCGATGACCAACTAATGTATATGAGATTATTAGATGTTTAATCGTTTGATATTTAATTATGATTATAATTTCAAGTGTTGACTTGCTTATGTTATTGTTATTACTATCATGATTTATTTGCTACATATATTATTACTATAACTAGGATATTTTGAAATACCGAAAGGAACCAAAGTGGAATTTCACCAAGATCTTTTAGAGTCTTCTCATCGGTTCAGCATATTCTTGTCTTCTCACTCGCCACACACACAGTCTGAGGCATATTCCAATCCACCACAATTAGGAACTCCTGTTTCCACTTCAAAGGCATCATTTAATTTGCTGTTGTGGCTAAGTTAAACTTTAAGCACTACTAGCTACCAGTAGAGTGCGACCGCACCAGTGACCTTGAAACGCTCACTGAGCAAGTTAGTGAAATCCGGAAAATAATGTTATCATCATCAATAAAATATGCTCATTGAAGTTTTGTGGTATTAATCGGGATATCTGGCGAATTTCAGCTTAAGTTTGAGAAAGATTAAGTTACGCTTTAAGTGAAGGACAAGTTAGGGTTAGGTTAACCTAGTAAAGCGACATCAGGGTGTTGGTGCCAGTTAGATTACAGTTAGTTTAGGGATATATTTCCACCCTAAGGTTAGGTTCAGTGAAGATTCGGGTTCTTGTTAGGGTTAGAAGACCTAAATAACTGCATGCATAGAATGCGGTTAAATTACTCTGTTGATATAAGAATAGAACTTTTGCACTGTGGAGGCAGAGCATAATTCCATTCTGAGTAAAATTTATTTTGATTAAGTCTCAGGGTGTTGTACAGTACTCCAACCTAGAACTGGGGGCTATTTTTATCACATGTGAGAGCAAGGTATCCTCTGTAACACTTTTCTACAATTTTTTATGCATTATTCACAAATATATGTACTCCGTACTCAAAAATGCCTCCTTCACGTGACTGGTGTCTTCGAGGTCATTGGCTTAAAGTTTAACTCTGCCGTTCTTGTGAATCACCTGATATGTAGCATCGTCATATAGTTGTCCAGTGAAGTTGAAATGGTCTGGGCGACTCTATAGTTTCTAAGGCGGTTTTCAAATTAAATCACAGTCAACGCTGCCTGTTGAAGGACTCTCCATAGTGGATAAAGTTGAGACAGAGGTTTAAGTGCAATTCCATGTTCCGTCCGTTCGGTGATGATACGTTTCAAATCAACAAACATAGTATAACATTACTGATACGACCCAGCATAAAAATAGTATATCATCGTCCTTTCTCACAAATCGTGTGATTTATCTTGTGATGAAGTTACTATGTTTATTTATCATTTCTCACGCATATTATGATTTCGTATTTGATCAATTCATTGTATTTTGTCTCACCTTGGTTTTGTCGGATCACCAACCAATCAAAGTAGACATTTCCAGCAATTAGAACAGTCCATTCCAAGGTTGTGAGCCGACTTTATTATGGTGAAGAAAATGTGTAAATATGATGTGTCGTTTCTTAAACTATATGGCATAATTTATTACCTTACAGTCACAGACCAGCCTTTGCTTTTCGATATTTGCGTCGCTCAGTGAATTGGAACGTACAACAGACAAAAAGGCATATTAGCGTAGCAGTGGAGTTCATTACTGTTATAGTAATTAACGGGCGTAGACATAATAAAGAAGCGATGAGTTTTACTCACTTCAATTCAGCAATAACAATTACACACTACTGAGAGTAATAAACAGTTAAAAATTAATCATTTCATAATGTGTATTTGACATTCTCTCCTTTTTGAATACTGGCAGCCTGCTTAAGAAGTGGACTACCAAATATCTGCATCGGTGGCACAGAGGTTAGGATGTTCACCGACCATGCACATGGTCTGGGTTCGATCCCCGACAGACGCACTCTTTACCTCACTAAGCCAGAAATAATACTGTTAAAGAGCAAAGGTTGGGCATGAAGCTAGCAACCCCATCCTGTGAAATTAAACACTGCTACAGAAACTTCAAGCCACTAGCCTGAGGCCCTATGTCCCACTGGGAACGTGAAGGAAATTTTTAAAAATATATTCCATAGAATGCCTCTTGTTCACTTTGCTTTCATTGCGTAGAATATTACCTCTAGTGGTATTTTATTTACACCCGTGAGTACTATTCAAAATGATTACAACCAACTGATTCAGAAAACTTTTACTAAACTTGAGTACAAAAGTACAATCGTGGGTGGCAATATACATATTCGAATAAGTGAGATAACTGTTCGTGAGTTATAACCTTGGGTGTGAAAATGCACTCGTGAACATTTTCTAAGAGGCTTTCAACCAAAAGTTAGGTGTTTAAACTCTCGAAGGCGACGAAGAAGAAGAAGAAATATCCAAATAGACTGATTTGTCCTTCAGGCCAGATAGCACTCACTGTGTCACAGGATCTATTGTCGACCATTAAGGTTTTCCGAATCAAAAATATGTATGGAATATATAAAAAGTACACACTGTTTACAGTGTTTGACAAAAGTAGACCAATATTTGTAAGTCTGAGACAAAATTTTGACTGCAGTTCATGCTATTTTTATATTTTGTATTTTTGATTTACAGCTTGATTCCACACTGTATTTTTGGTACAAGTATGGAATGTTCAGCATGGATATCGGTAGCCCAAATTTTCCAGGCCGACCATAGATATCAGGTGTGCGTCGGCGGGGGTTCGAACCTCGGACCATATGCATGGTCGGCGAAAGTCCTAACCACTGTGCCGCCGACGCGCACACTATATTATGATGTCTCAATCAGGATTCATATCATTGGATAAACGTTTTACAAACCTTTGTTATTTTATTTTCCATTATTTTTTATGGGAATAAATTGGGACCAGTTTGTAGGACGTAGGAAACATTTGAATTACTCATTTCAATTTCGCTAAGATTTTACAAATGTACTTTTTCCATATGTTTGCTTCTGACTGCGTGCCCAATTATTTTGTCACTACTATTTTGCCAAATCTTGATCACAATTCATGGGGATCAAAATAAGTGTTCAGAGTTGGTAAAAAAAAGAAGAAAAACAACACATCAGTAAATCTGCACTGTTATAAGCAAATTTGAGCTATTTAGCCAACAAACTTTGAGCATTGATTATCAAGAAGTTTAGAATCTCACTCAACACCATGCATTCAGCTTAGATGACGAACATACATCAAGAAAGAGAAACACTATTGAAAACCATTGAATAGGTAACAGCTGTTCCATCCTAGGTCTGCACTCATCAACAGAACTCATCTGTGACCTCGAAAAACAATCAGCTTACGTGGATAGATGAATGACCATGGAGTCACTGGGACCCATAAATTATATTTGTAACATAAGGGCATAGTAACCTATTCCAGTCTCATTTTGCACTACTCCTTTACAACCGGATCCTCGTTCAACTAAGATATTACTCGTCACAGTCAATTCTGTCGATTGAAATCTACAATCTCATTGATTTACTCACCTACCTTTATTACTTAACACCTCAACGTCCGATGCTGTTCTTCTCTTAAATACAACTTGACCAAGTGAATGAATGAATGAAAACAGCTATCTATGCGTAAAAAGAGAGAGAGAGAGACATGTATTCTTTCCATGTCTTCTACTTTCAACCATCATCTTTCATATTTGTGCGTGGTGCACACACCCTTAGAATAGTCTGAGTCAAACACAATGTAGCCTTGATAAATGTCTAGTAAACCATTTTATAAAAAATTATATTTGTAAAATCTCAGAGGGAATGAAATGAGGAATTCCAACGTTTTGTTCATCAATCTGGTTCGAACTTCTTCAGGGAAATTAATCGAAATTAACATAACAGAGGTTTATATGTCAAAGGAACATCTCTTGTTTTAAAAACTTTGTCAAATCATTAGTCATAAAACAAGTATCAACAAGTATAATAAACAAAATTGTATGACCTGTGGTCAAAATCTGACCTCGGACTTACAAATATTGGTCTACTTTTGGTAAACACTTTAAATAGAGTGTGCATGTGTGTGTGAGAGGGGGGGGGGTTAAACAGTTGTGAAACATTTCTTAAAGTCTTCATAAGAAGATATATATAAAACTCAGTTATGTTAATTTCGATTAATTTCCTTGAAGAAGTTCGGACCAGATTGCCGAACGAAACGTTTGAATTACTCATTTCAATCTCGCTGAGATTTTACAAATATAATTTTTTACAAATGTCTACTTCTCACTCGGCGCCCAAATATTTTAGAACTATTCTGTCAAACTTGACGACAGTTCATTTGAAACCATTTTATAGTTACGCTGAGATTTCGTTTTCAGGTATTTCTATAGAAGAGACAGAACTTCTTAGATAGTTGAAGTGGTCAACATGTTCAACCACTTTACTTTTTTTCAACATAGACTTTATTTTACAACCAACATCCTTTACAACTATGGATCTCTGTCTTCGCCTTCAACTGGTAAGCATAACTGAAACAGTTGCCACAGGAATTTTCCAACCTAACCAATATATTCAGTCTTCCTGAGTATAGTCTTCATTCTTAACCCCCCTCCCGCCGCACCTGAAACCTGAAGTAGTCATCTTTCCCAGTGATATCCAATAACTGTGGATACTATCTTCATTTATACTGATAACTTTATTTTCAAGTTTTGGTTTTGTAGGGACTTTTATTTGATTATTTGGAGGATTTCATCACGAACTGACATCAGGTAGAGAACCATTGGAAAACCTGCAGAGAGTACTGGGTAACCAGCTGTCTCATCACCCTAGTTTGGGACTCTTCATCAGTACACACTCACCACAGGGGTTCGAACCAGCAACTTTATTATCAATAGTACAAATATACCGTGCTATAATTACGTATTTCAATTTTATTTTCACAGTTTATTATACAACTAAACACTCTTATTCTACTCGCACATTTACGACGGCTGATTACCAAGGTTATATAAACACTTGAATGAATTTATCCTCGTCATCGTTATTATTATTATTATCTCAGCTATTGTCCACTAATTCAAATTCTTGCACTTTAATTCTGTTTACTAAACCGGTTTCAAATGTACATGGTTTATATTTTATTACGTAACTATATACGGTTTAGAGGTTTGGCGTTCGCGTCGCCTATTATATATTTCCAACCAGGTGGAGACTTTTATCAACAGCTGTCGCGTTCTTCTTTGAATGATACTGAAGATCAGGAACACTGGCTATTTACTGAACTAGCCCAAAAACCTACTGCCTAACAAATATGTGGATTTGAGATAATAATTTGATGTCATTGAGAGACACCATGTAACAGATCCTCGAATGTGGAACCTGAATGGGAAGCGGGCGAAATGTTCAACGGGACACTGGAGAAGATCATGTGGAAAGTGGGAAATGAAAGTTTGTGGGCAGTCGTGGATTTAGCTAAAAACGATGGTAGAGAACAGAGTGAAACGGAGATGTGCTGGTAAAGCTATGCGTTCTACGAGGAACGGTTAATAATAATAATAATAATAATAAATATTACAGTAACCAATGTAAATATTGCTTATCACTCAATGGTTGATTAACTTTTATCATCTTAAGCAATAGATTCCATCTATGCATCGTCATCGAACAAAGCAAAGAATGGCAATAAAACTACTACTTCAATTTCCTTCATCAACTTTGAAAAGGTTTCGACAGGCAGTATTGACTGGGAAGTAGTCTGGAAACTACCTCAACTCAAGACTACGGCGTACGGTGCCCCTAATCTTTATCAACCTCATCCAATAGCCATGGGCTATATGGCAAGGCAACGTGTCAAGTGATCCACAACATAAAACTCAGAGAAGAAGCCTTTGAAGTGAATACAGGTGTGAGACAAGGCTGGCTGGCTGGCTGGCTGCCTGTCTACTATCACCAGTGGTATTCCTAATTGTGGTGGACTGGATCATGCGTCAGACTGTCCGCGATGAGTGAGAAGGCATGAATACGCTAGCTACACTGACCAATAAGAAGACTCTAGAAGATCTGGATTTCGTGCATCGATGACTGACTCATGTTCAGTGTCATCACTCAGACTCGAAGACTGTAGGTGAAAACCAACAAACTCGCTGAAGAAGTAGGCAATGAAGACTGAAATCCAAGTGGACATAGAGAAGACGGAGGCGAGGAAGATAACCAACCAACCAATCAACCAACAGCAACAGCTACAACCAGCGCCAATCACTATCAACGAGAGAGTCTGAACAGTGGTTACCTCCTTCAGTTACCTAGGCAGTATAGTTTCAACTAAAGGCCAGCGGGACAGATGAATGTGTCAAAGTCAGAAGCGGAAAGTCAAGATATGCCTTCATCAACCCAAAACCAGTTTAGAAATCTCAGTCAGCATAAAGAACAACATTCGGATTCTGTTCAACACCAGTGCCAGGTCGGTTCTTCTATATGGGTCAGAAACTTGCACTGCAAATCACTGCAGACGAAGGGGACGTCCACTTTGGCCAATATGGTGTTTTTCGCAGTTGTTACAACTTATTCTGTAGATGATGTTGGCTTTATCTTCTTTCACTGTTGAATCTTTTGGTTGACATAGAATTGAGTGAAGTGACTTTTTTGGTTTGTGTACGACGTCAATTCCAAAAGGTTTGAAGAGTCTTCGTCTTCGTATCCACGAACATAAGCTAGCCGTCAAAAAACATGATATCCACTCCCTCATATCACTTCACTGCATGCAGACAACCACGGACATCAATTCGACTGGTATAACGTTCAAATATTAGACAGAGGAAAAAACAAGAATGCTAGAGAATTTTTAGAAGCATGTCTGGTATTCCAGTGAATCATCAGTCAATAGACACATCAAGATAGACAGAATTTATCAACCGATAAGAAAGAAGTCTCATACACAAAGGGTCAAAGTTCAAGTCAAAGAAACAATCAGTTCCAATACAAGTAACCTAGGGGGTGTGAAAACACAGAAAAACAACCAATCACGTTAAACGTTACCAGGATGGTGATGACTAATAAACTCATGGAGAAATCGAAAAGCTCAATTCAAATTGAAGTATGCGCTGAAGATGTCTACCTAGCAGGGTGATGAAAGCTTGGCAAATGAAATATCCAGCTCAGAGAACACAACCACATCAAAATAAAAAAAACATGAGTAAATTACCGAGAGACTGTCAATATTATTAACCGACGATAATAAACTTTCTTGTTAATATGTCTCACTTAGATTATTTAGAAAACAATGTTACATGCATACTTTTTAAATAGCTAACACGACAGTTTAAAACAACTGTTTTGTGTATACTGGTTGTTAAACATTCAATTTTTCTATAAAAACGAAAACAGCAAAACAAAATTGACATGAAACGATAAATATGTTTCATCTGAAATCATAGAAACGAACAAAAATCAAAACAGAGAGAAATCTATATATATGTATATATATACATATATTTATATAATTTATAACTGAAATATCACACCCAAATATCCATTCTACAATTGATCGTTTACAATTATCTAGTAGTTATATAACAATAACAAAGTTATTTAGCTTTAAATATCATTTTTGTCAATTTTAATTCAAAGTACTACGCCTCATCATCCTGGAGAGAATCAAACACGCCGACCTGGATGAAAAACTTCAACTGGAACAAGCTGGATTCAGGAGAAACAAGTCATGTATTCATCAAATCACCACTCTACGGATCATCACTGAACAAAGCTTGGAATGGCACTCAATCACCACTCTATCTCACTCAACTTCATCGACTTTGAAAAGGCCTACGGAAGACTGCATCGATCGAGAGGTGATTTGGCAAATACTTCGCTACTAAGTGGTGCAATCGACAATTATACACCTCATCCAACAGTTGTACGACAATGCTGTATGCCAAGTAATCCACAACCGGAAACTCATGGAATCCTTCAAAGTGAAGACGGGAGTAAGACAAGGCTGCCTATTATCTTCAATGATTTTCCTGACTGCAGTAGATTGGATAATGCGACAGACAACGGGCAATGAGAAAACAGGCATAAAATGGACCCACACAAAGTACTTGGAGAATCTGGACTTCGCCGATGACATATGTCTGATTTCTTACAAACTAGAAGATATGCAAGTCAAAAGAAACAAGCTGGCAGAAGAAGCATCAAAGATAGGAGTTCAGGCAAACATAGAGAAAACAGAGGTGATGAAGATTCCTTGCCAACACCAACAGCAACAACAACAGACAACAATCAGCCGGTATAAATAGGAGGAACCTGAAAGAAACAACCTCCTTTACCTACCCACCTATCTGGGAAGCATCGTTTCAACTACAGGTGGGCGGAACTGACGAGGATATCAAATCGAGGATCGGAAAAGCAAGACAAGCTTTCATTACTCTCAAATCTGTGTGCAGGAGGTCAACATCACTCACCATCAAAAATAACATCCGGATTTTCAACTCCAATGTGAAGTCGGTCAGTGCTACTTGCTATACGTATCAGAGACTTGGCCAGCGCGTCATAAAGAGTATCTCCAACAAACTTCAGACCTTCATCAACAGTTGTCTTCGCTCAATACTACTCAAGATCAGATGGCCTGCCAGAAAAGATCAGCAACAAAGATCTCTGGCAATGAGCGAACCAACCCAGTAGGAACCGATTGTGAAACAAATAGGCAGGAAGAAATGGAGATGGATTGGCCATACTCTGAGAAAACAAACCATCAAGTGACATCACTAGACAAGCCATTGCTCGACTGGAACCGGAAAGGGAAGAGGGCGGCGAGTTGGTTGTCAGTGCAAGGGTGACTTGGAGGAGGCCATATTAGGAGAAGATAAAAGCGTTTGGTCAGAGTTGGAGCGGGGTGAAAAAGTTAACAAAAAACAGAAGGCGATGGAGATGCGCAGCTGAAGCCCTATATTCCTCTAGGAATTAAAGTAAATAATAATAATGGCCCGAGATGTGAAATATTGGCCTAAGTACATTCGGCTTTGACGCCGAGTAGTCTTGCTTTCGAAGTCTATCCTGTCCACTAATTAAGCCTTTTGACCAACTGGATAGTTTAATCACACAATAAATATGACCCATAACCTAGTGAAATAAGAAATAACTATTAGTGAAATTAAAAGTTGGATCATGGGAGGCGTAGCGAAATGTTTACAGTCACCCACTAGTAGCTAGCTTAAATGAGTTATATTGAACTGATGTAGATCTCTAATCATCACTTTAGTTTCTTAGATAGGGAACATATCCTCTTGTTGTAACTAAAGGGGCAGCGGGATTAGAATAACTCACATGATCCCTAAGATTCGAGGATTCATTGCCATTCGTAGATTAATTGAGGAAAGTGAAAATCAAACTCAGGAAAATCAGAAAGGCCTACAGGCTTACTCTAAGGTTTATTGGTATACTTGTATACGTTCAGCCCCACCCTAAAAGTATGGTGGAGGTATGTAGATGACACATTCACTGTATAGCAAAAATATTCATTCAGACATCTATATAAAACACAAAATAATCGAGCAAAGAATATTCTTTTCAATAAATTCCTCTTCTGGCTCTACAATTATATCTATATGTTTATACACACAAAATATTCAAGGTTGGTAGTTAATAACAATATTAGTGTTTTTTTTAAATAATATCGATTTGTAAAGAATGATCAATACAATTACAGTTCACTAAAAATACTTAAATTATATTAGTAATAAAGATATAATACCGAATAGAATAACAACTAAAATTAGGAAATTTTCACAAAAACTGAGAATCATTCAAACTTAGATGGCCAAGGTAGGGACAGCGTCTGAACTAACTTCTTTTGGATGCATAAATTAGGCTTTTTAATGTGGATCCCAACAGCCAGCCTCAGCAATATTTAGTAATCGAACTCTTAAGGCGAAGATGAGATTTGTTGGTATCCGGTAAATAACTCTAAAAGCCTGGTTAACATCAATCCTATGTTCTGTATCCACCAGATGAGCCAAAATAGCGCTACGGATAGATTTTGTTTGGCCTTTGCTTAACCACGCAGGGTGATGTTCGGAAATTCGACGAGAAACACGCCTAATCGTGCGGCCTATGTAACTGGCTCCACAGGAGCAGTTAAATTGGTAGATACACATTCACTGTACTTAGAACACATGATATGGATAGATTTTTCGAATACATTAACTCAAAGGTGGAGGCAATTCAATTCACTTATGAATTAGAAAGTCAAGAAGGGAAGCTTCCAATGTTAGATTGCAGTGTAAAAGGGAAAGAAGATGGGAAGTTGAACACTAGCATTTACAGGAAATCCACACATTCAAACAGATATTTGAACTTCCGATCATCCCATCCTATGTCAGTAAAAATGGAATTGGTGAAATGTTTAAGTGACAGAGCACAAAAACTAAGTAGTACCAAGGAAAATCTAAGACAGAAAGTGAGACATATAAGAGGAGCCTTGAAACTTAATAATTACCCGGATAAATTGATCATAAAGTATATGGGGAAATGTGAAAATAAAAAAAATAATGTTAGTGGTGATAATGATAATAATAATAATAATAATGACGATATGCATGTCAAACATGCGCAGGATAATGACAACAGCAACAATAAGGAATCTAAATCATCAGTAGTAATTCCATACAAGGAAGGAACTTCAGAAACCTTACACAGAATTCTTAACAAGGCAGGAACGAAGTTAGCTGGCATTCAAACCAACCACAAACTCAATTAGAAACAAGCTTTGTCGGTGAAAGGATCCTGTGGAGCCTTTAAAACAAAACAATTTAGTTTATCTAATACCCCGCCTGCAATGATTGTCAGGTCAAATACACACGTCAGAGTAGTAGAACAAAGGGCAGCGAGACTAGCCGAGCATAAAAACCTAGCAGCAAAATCTAGATTTGTTTCCTTCACGTTCCCAGTGGAACACGTAGGGCTTCAAGCTAGAGGCTTGAAGTTTCTGTAGCAGTGGTGTTTATTTTTACGGGATGAAGTTGCTAACCTCATGCCCAACCTTTCCTCCCTACCAGCATTATATCTGGCTTGGAGAGGTAAAGGAGTGCGTCGGCCGGGGATTGGACCCCGCACCATGTGCCTGGTCAGCGAGCGTCCTAACCGCTGCACCACCGACACGAAATCTAGATTAGTTGACCCAAATAAGATAAGAAATCTAGAGAATTGGTCCAAGGTTGTTTTTTCTTCATTCATTTCGTTGTGAGTGGAATAGAGGGCTTCAGGTTTTATGAAATTTTAGTAGTGATGGTGATGTTTCCACGAGGTGGTGTTGCTAACCACATGCACAACCTTCCAAGGCTAGTAAACTAGGCGAGGTTCAGGGAGGTATTGGGGGAGGGGAATCGAACCCGGATGATGTGCGTGCTTAATGACCATCTTACCAACACACAAATGACTAAGGTACGTTGGTTAAATATATTACTTTCAACAGGCAAACCAACGAGAGCTCACTGCTTTCCATATTTTACTTAACTTGTGGAAAGACATCCATGGTTGTGAAGGATGTTGGTTCTTTAATGAAATCTACATTGAAAAAAAGTTAAGTGTTGACCACTTCGTCTACCTAAGAAGTTCAGTCAATTCTGTAGAAATGCTTGCATACGAAATCTCAGCGTGACTATAAAATGGTTTGCTTGACATTCATCAAAACTACAATGTGTTTGATTCAGACTATTCTAAGGGCGTGTGCATCACGCACAAATATGAAAGATGATGGTTGAAAGTAGAAGACATGGAAAGAATACATGTCTCTCTCTTTACGCATAGATAGCTGTTTTCATCGATTCATTCACTTGGTCAAATTGTATTTAAGAGAAGAACAGCATCGGACGTTGAAGTGTTAAGTAATAAAGGTAGGTGAGTAAATCAATGAGATTGTAGGTTTCAATCGACAGAATTGACTAGGACGAACAGCATCTTAGCTGAATGAGGATTCGGTTGTAAAGCAGTCATGCAAAATGAGAATGGAATAGGGCACTCCGCAACTAAACCAACCAGCTCAGAGAACACTATTAATTGCAACTCAGTCGTTATGTTACAAATATAATTTACGGGTCCATTGACTGAATGGTTAATCGTCTCTCCACATGACCTGAAGATCTTTCGAGGTCACATGTGAGTCCTGTTGATGAGTGAAGAGTTGGGACGAAAAATATACTCTGGGTATATCGTGGCCTGCAGTCTGGATTATTGTGGTATCTTTTCAAATATCTGTTAGTCGCTGATATTCCTCTGCAATATCATTCAACGTCATTCGTGGATCTCACTCAAGTCTGTTTAACAACTGTTTTCTGGTGTTGGAGACTTTGAGGAGTGTATGTCACAAATGAAGAAAAGGATTTTGGATTGACCTTCTGTCGGTTACTTTAACTTGAATTCCTCACGTTCGTGGTTTACAATAGCAGACTGAGCGTGAATGTTGTCGTTATTTTTCAGTACAAGTTTCATGCAGTGGTATAGATCGGTAAACACTGATATCTGTGGTCATCAAACTGCTAATAGAGTGTTCGGACAGTTCCACTGAACTTTCAGTTACTGTGCTTTTGGGGACAATCAGGTTGTAGAATTTGTCCAAATCAGCTGCATCCAACTTCCTCAGTGAGAGCCTAACTTTTCGTGCATCATCTTTACTCGCATAATCCATCTAAGCCATTCGAACATGCGAAAAATTGTCATATCCCGCTGTATCTACCTATTTGAATGTACGTGTGGACACACATACATAAGGACTCATCAATCTCTTCAAGTAAGGGCTGGCTTCTGAGCATATTCCTAAATAACTCCAGAATCAAATAGAATCCCTAGGACCCATTATTGGGGAGAACAGGAGATCTAGCTCCTCTACAGCGAAAAATATTACAGAGACAGGACATAAAATTGAAGTCTACACATCATTTAAACCTATCTATAAAACGTGTTTGGGGAGGGCGTATCCTAAAGTCTGTGGAAGTCCTAGTTGGCAATTATAAATTTTGAACCACCTTAATGCGTTCAAAAAGAATTCGTCGTCACACGAAACCTTCCTTAGTAAACTTTGTTTTGATACCAGCCAGGGGCAAATGTACTATTGTTGTGTCGCTCTACTTGACCAAGCTAGAGTACACGTGTATCTTAGTAATTCTTCGCGTTTATTATTGTGTCCTAATGTTGTGAATAGTCGACACGTACAGCATAATTCGAAAGGCACTTGAGAAGGAGTATGAACGTGTATTCTCGTCGTAATCAAAATTCAAAAGTTGAGCGAGTACAAAATGTATCAATTGTTATCGTGGATTCTTTAGAGTGATAAACAAATCAAAATCCAGTTACATAGTGAAAGTATAATACGATAATGAATAATAAAATGGGTCACTACACTATTACCTCTGCTATTTGGTTTAGTGATCTTCATTGTTATTTTGACCTTCAATATGTCCTTCTAACTTGAACTAATTATATTTTCTCACGTCTTAACACTTTATTGATTTCATATATTACACATTCCTATGACTAGTCCGTGTGTGATAAGATTGTTCGAAATGTGTTGCGCAAATAGATTATACAATTCAGACAAATTACGTCTTCCATTACAGTGTTATACAGTAATATTTACTGATAACGTTTCGACTACAATTTATTCGTCACCTTGATATGATTATGAGCATTAAATTGTGCTCGAAACGTCATCAGTAAACATTACTGTTAAACACTGTGAGACTTAACCAAAACAAATTTCACCTAAAATGGAATTATATTCTACCCTGGTGCACAAGTTTCATTCTAATATCAAATTACATCTTCATATTGTTTTGTCTAAATTCATAAAGGGAACTAACTGCTTTAAATTTGACATTAGTCATCACAAATATATGATTGATGACTGTTTACATTTTTCTATTGGTACAAATGTCTGCCGACAAGTGACCTTCAAACGAACTGACTTCAATTTATGTAAAACTTTTTGACGATATATCTTGATGTTGGTTAATAAAATCCGAATAATTTTGCTGCTGAAGAAGCTGTGGTGGCTTGCACAGCGAAACGTTCAGAAAAATCTTACTTGGATTTTTTCCTTTAATCACATTGGGATTATTTTAAACAATTTACAATGATTCATTCTGACTTGGCACTCAAATTATCCCAGGAAATTCGTGACGTCTGCTGTCTGGAAACTTATTACCGTTGTTCCCTTGGGTTCCTAGTGTGCAACACAGGGCTTCAACTGCACGTTTCCACTTGCTTCTGTCTTCCTTCTGCTGTACTTTTCACTTGCATCCATCTTAGTCCATACTGTTTCGACTCCTCTCAAAACGATCTCCTCCATGTCACCCTTGCACTGACGTCCTACTCGCCGCCCCCCTTTCGGGTTCAACTCGACCAATGGCCTGACGCGCGCGTGATGTCACCCAGCGGCCTCCTCAGCCACGAGTGTCCAATTCATCTCCACTTTCTCCTGCATATTTGTCGGTTGGCGATTGGTTCTTGTTTTGTTTGTTCCCAGACATAGTTTCTTGTTGGTGATTCTTTCCGGCCCGGCCATCTGATTCACCTTCAGTATAGAGCGATAGTTGACAGTTGTTGATAAAGGTTTGCAACAGGCTTTTGGAAATATACTTTGTGACCCGCCAAGCGCCAAGTTTCTGATCCGTATAGAAGAACTGACTGACTTGACGTTGTTTGGATTGAAAATCCGACCGATTTTTGTTGTTGATGCTGAGTGACAAAGATTTCCAGATTGGTTTCAAGTTGATGAACGTGTTTCTCGCCTTCCCTCTGGAAACTTATGGTGTGTAATTTTTCATCAAAATTTTATTGATTACTTTTGATTAAAGTTCATGGTTGTAGCTAACTGAATATGAAAAAATATATACGTTTATGTGGTACTGCCGATGAGTCTCAGCTGTCCAGTACTCCCTGTTTTACAAAGTATTAGTCTACTTTTGTTAAACGCTGTAAACAGTGTGTACTTTTGCATCAGAATTTTAGTGATTACGTTTAACTAAAGTTCATGGTCGTAAATAACTGAATACGAAACGGTAAATATGTGTGTGGGCGGTATACAATGGTGTGTGTTTGTATGTGTGTGCGTGAGTGTATGTGGCAACAACTGTATATGATTTGTTAGCCTCTCCATAAGGAGATACAGAAAGTTGGGTATTTAGATCAACTGTGATGGATTCGTTATACATATCCATTTTTATTTATTAATCACGACTTCCCATTGCATCAGCTAACATCATACCTTCATGTTTGTGCAAGCTTTCGGGTTTCACCCATGTATACGTAGGGCTTCTGTAGTCAGTCATTCTTCACACGAATTAAAACATGTTTGTAGAATCTCAGTCCTATGAAATTCGATCATGTGTCCCATTTTCTACTGAGTGCAATGCAATATCGCCAATCTATTTTCTAGCTAGTTTCGTCAGGCCTGTAGAGGTCTTTAGAACTACGTATAGACGCCACTTGTGCTCCTTCACTCTTATATTTACTTTTATCTTCAAGAGCTTAAACACTAACTTGCATATTATTGTCTATTTTAACACTTCTGTGGTCAGAACTGTCTGCTAGCTAAAATTAGTAGACAGCAATTTACGTCAATGTTTACGCCCCAAATCTTGGTCATGAGACAGAAAACAAGGACAAAGACTAAGTGAACAACCAATAACAGCAGACTTTGCGTGGGCGGATACGATTCACAGATATATATATATATATATATATATATATATATATATGGTCTGCACTCAAAGAAATGGCCACAAAGAGATGACAGAATAACTTTCACAGCGAGGAAACAACCAATCTGAAGACTCTGTTTCTCTGCTAACAATAACAAATAATAATGTACATGAAAAATACATAAATATCTCTTGATTTCCTTAATAATCCATCTGTTGCCTGGCCCTTGTCTTCTGTCGTTACACTTCTACGCCTTTATTAACTTATTTTGTGTACTTTATGAATAATATGACAACTTGAACTGAACTGAAATCGAAAAAATATTTTGTTTTTCTTTTCTAACAAAGGACACTTACACTTCCGATACTGTATTTTACAAACACCCGATAACAAAAACATTGACACAACATTCAAGTGATGATGTCACACTCCAGATCATTAAATGGAATCCGTTGGGGGAAGCAAGTGATGAGTTAGGCATGGGTCCAAGGATGACATGTTACAGATTATGTGAAAAGGAAGAAATGGAAGCTTGGAGGCAGTTGAGTGTAAAGCTAGTTGAAAGTGATATCAAAAGAAGGAGTGCAGTGGAGATGTGTGTCACTGAGGAACTATGTTCTACTCAGAAAACAAGGTATCAGTATTAATCCTTGCAAATATATCAGTCATACTTTACACTTAATCATCATCATTTCATTAAAGAAAAAGAAATGCGATCAAATACATACATAAAACAACCTTACGATAACTGATATTAACTTAATCTGGGTAGATAAATCAATATATGAATTTGTGGCTTATTATTACTATATTTATTTATTATTATTGTTGTTTCCTTTAGTTCCTAGAGGAATATAGGGCCTCAGCAGCACGTTTCCATTGCGTTCGGTTCTTCGCCAACGTTTTCATCACCTGGCTCCACGTCTGTCCACATGCTTTCATCTCCTCTCCACATGATCTCCTCCATGTCATCCTTGGACTACCAAATCGACCCTTCCCTTTCGGGTTCCACTCGAGGGAGTATCTTGTGATTCCACCTGATAGTTTCTTCAGAGCATGGCCAATCCGCCTCCATTTCTTCCTGCATGTCTGTTGCCAGAGATCCCTGTTGCTGATCGTTTCTGGCAGGCCAACTCATCTTGAGTATTTAGCGAAGACAACTGTTAATGAAGGTGTTTAGTTTGTTCCAAGCGACTCCTGTGACGCCGCGCCAAGTTTCGGATCCGCATAGCAATCAGCACCAAATTCACATCGGAGTTGAAAATCCGATCTTATTTTTCATACTGAATGCTGTTGATCTCCACACAGACTCGAGAGTAATGAAAGCTTACCTTGCTCTCCTGATCCTCACTTTGATATCGTCGTCTGTCCCGTCCGCCTGTAGTTGAAACGATGCTCCCCAGGTGTGTAGAGCAGGTTGCTTCTTTCGGATCTCTCCCATTTAAGCTGATTTTTGTCTGTTATTGTTTCTGCTGCTGTTGCCCAGGAATCTTCATCACCTCTGTTTTCTCTATGCTGACCTGAAGTCCTATTTTTCTCTGGATGCTTCTTCTGCCAGCTTGTTGCTTTTCACTTGCATATCTTCCAGTTTGTGGGAAATCAGACATATATCATCGGCGAAGTACAGATCCTCCAAGTACTTTGTGTGGGTCCATTTTATGTCTGTCTCCTCACTGCCCGCCGATGTCTGTCACACTTTCCAGTCTACCGCCCTCAATCAGGAAAATCATTGGAGGTAGTAGGCAGCCAGCCAGCTTGTCTTACTCCCCTCTTCACTTCGAAGGATTCCATGAGTTTCCGGTTGTGGATTACTTGGCATACAGCATTGTCGTACAACCGTTAGATGACATGTATAATTATTGGCGGCATCCCGTAGTACCGAAATAGTTTCAAAACCACCTCTCGGTCGACGCTGTCAAAGACCTTTTCAAAGTCAATGAAACTGAGATAAAGAGCTAGCTGCCATTCCAAGCTCTGTTCAATGATGATCCGTAGTGTTACGATTTAAATTTGAGGTTTACTCAACGAAAAAAGGAAGTATGTAAGCCAGTGACCTAGTTTCATTGACTGATCACTGAGGGAGTAAACTTCGTCATCTCTCTAGTCCTTAGTATTGGTGCTGAGTGAATTCTGCCAGTTTGATATTAGAATGTTGCATGAAACGGTGGTTGCCTGTCAACTATCACCAACCATCTTAACTACAAATTTGAAATTTACAAATAACGATTTCATGGGTTATTGAATCAGGTCCCAGTGACTGAAAAGTCTACAAGCTTGCCTTGTAACCGGAAGGTCCTGGGTTCGAATCCTGGCAGTGGGTGCGTACTACCGATGATTCCCAAACTAGGATGAACCAGCAGCTGTCCAGTACTCCCTGGTTTACAATTTCTCCCTAACTGATATCAATCCGTAATCAACTCATGAAGTCATCCAGTAGTTTCATCCCACTTTGGGCTCTTCAGCCCTGAGAACCAATGAACTACAACCAGGAATGTAGTGCAGGATCACCATCACCATCAGATGACTTAATGAACCCATTTCATCATTCAACCAGAGAGTTGGAATCGAATATCCTTTGAATTCCAATTTCTGTCATTCAGCAATGTAGTGCCATCACTAACCAATACCACTGGAGGAATATCCACTGAACTCACAATATGCGATACCTAAAAGGTCAGAACATTTCAGAACAGTCATACTGTGGTCGCTGAAAAGAGCTTTCGGGCACACTGATGAAGTGTCTGAAACTAAGCTTTATCTCGTATTGCTTTGTATTCGGCTTATAATTAAATCTAACTTGAGAAAGAGTCTAGTTTCTATGATGTATTTTGGATTAAATTCAATGAATCCTACGCATAATATTTCTTACTAATATTGTTATTCAACGTTTTAATATTAAAGATAATAATGTGATAATTTTTTTGTGATCATCATTTCTCAAACAAAACAAAGTATGATTCGAATCAGCTGATATCATGACTCATAGATACATAAACGTTTAATAAGTTTCAAGATGTAACTTCCCCTACCCCCGTAAATATACCATTATAATTTATTCCATTCTAAGTGGAACATAAGGATTTAGCCGCACATCTCCATTCCAGTCTATTCTTTGCAATCACACACTGAATCCCACACCTGTCTACAAGGTTTCCTTTTATCCACCCATTATGATCATGGCAATGTCCTCATCCAAAACAGCCAACTTAGCCACTTCCTATTCGGATTCCAACTCTGAGAGAGAGTCTGATGCGTAATGTGTTACTCGATTATGTTTACAGTGTATTAAGTTCAATCAATCAATATTTTCTCCTGTATATTTATTGGGTAAGAAGTTGATGTCTAGTATGTTGTTGCCCTAAGCTTCTTGTTGCTTATCCTTCTCAGTAATATATATTGTATATCTGATGTATGTGTACCCGTCGTCAATTTTTATGCAACCGTTAATACACTTATAATTGTGTTAACGAATTTTCTATTTAGTCGATTCGCCAGCCTATTGTTCTAACAACTAATAGCAACAACAACAACACGACAGGATACGATACCTTTGAAAACGCGGTGAAAGAAGACAACAAGTCGTGACCAGTAGGGTGCAGCAGGTCGGATGTGAGGACAAATACTTGTCGGAGACATTGGCTAGGGATCGCGCTATGTCATGAATTGGCAGAAGTTAGAATTCATGGACTGGCAATTGGATCGGGTCCCAGTGGCTCAATGGTCTACGAGCTCGCTGGTCTTGTAACCAGAAAGCCCCGAGTTCGAATCCCGGTGGGTGCGTACTGCTGAATTGGAGTCCCAAACTAGGACGAAACAGCTGTCCAGTACTCCAAAGTTTTCCGATGGTTCTCTAACCAATGTCAACTCATGATAAAATCCTGTAATCAACCAAATCTCTACAAAACAATACTTGAAGACAAGACTGTCTGTTGAAGCGGAGTGGTTTGACTGTCTTAAATCAGCAGTTAAAAAAGGGTTAAATGGCCTTTAAAGACACTAATAATATTCGTGAGTTATAACAGTCAATAACCAACAGGGTTTCAAGGCAATAACTAGGATGAGGGGAGTGGAAATACAAACAGCACTGACAGTAAAGATAAATGTAGTATTTTAGGCAAATTAGGTCTATATAACACCTTCTATGACAAAGAAGAAAAATGAACGTGTACGATAAAATTACTATTTTCACTTCTTGCAATCGTACTGTCTAAGATCTCTTGTGACAGGATTGCCTTCTGGCCTGAAACTCCATCCTTGTTCTCCAACTCCCGTTTGTTTTATTTCCTAAGAGTTGGAGGTGGTTTAAATGTTTCAAATAGGAAATCTAGGGATATCTCGGGTTTCGACCATGACTGACAACGCTTGAGCACATACATATATAATATATACGCTTTAAATGACCATGAGAGGTATTCATCACTGTGATAAATTGGAACAATCAATAGGAATTCAAAGGTTATTAATGGGTTGAGATACTTAGGTTCATAATCAATAAGTGGGGTGAGAGGAGTACAAACAGGAATGTAGAAAACTAAGTCTAGATGTCAACAGCTACGTTACAGTTGATTTGATGTCAGCTGTTTTAAAATATTAGATAGCAGAGGGATTCAAAATATGCTTTACATCCCAATGAGTGCCTGAATTGTATTAATATTATATGAACAGTGTAAAAAGATGAAGAGAAGTGACAAACAAAGAAAGCTTTATGTAATTATGGAAGCGTGTAGGCTATTACTACCAAACGGCTTGACACCTGTCAGTACAAAGACCTCATCACCAACTACGACCCGCCACAGGGTAGGTAGGTATGGATATGCAGTGTTTGGGGCTAAATTTTTCTAACTCTTTATTCACAGCTGGAATACAGTATAGGTGACTTACTGGTATTTAGAAGAAAATACCTATTACACTCACACTGGACAACAGTACCTCTCCAACCATAGTCCTTCAATATAGTGTAAACAATTTACCCTATGGTTGTGTAACCACTTTTAATCTAACCTCTTCTACTTAAATGTTATTATTGGTACGGTAAGACCTGTAGTAACATTCGTCCCAGTCAGTATGTGGTGCAAGCTGTCTGCTAATCAAAACTGTAGTCACCAATTTAAGTCAATGCCACGAGATAGAAGAACAATAACAAAGCCTAACCTTGAGGAACTCAACAACCAATCACAGCAGATTTAGCGTGGGTGGATGCGATTAGCAGATATATCAACGGACTGTCTAAGAAACGGCCACAGAGAGATGACAGAATAACCTTTCGCAGAGAAACAACCAATCAGAAGATGTTGCTTCTCTGTTAACAATAATGAATAATAATGTGCATAAAAATCTATAAATATCTGTTGATTATCTCAATAAACAATTTGTTGTCTGGCCGTTGTCTTCTGTCGTTAGATTACCGCTGAATGACTAGCTAATTGATATACGCAGTATTCACATGTCAATTACAAGCTTGTAATACATCATAACTTATATAATATTGATTTAGAATGCAATGTTAAATTGTATAGAAGTTATTGTAACAAAACGAGGTAACATCAGTTCGTCCTTACTGATACTTCAAAGTTGACACCTATCTGATTGACTCACACTACATGAAGTACACAAAAGTTGAGAAAAAACTCAATCTAACCACAGTATGCGGAAATGTACAGTAGAGACGAATAACGATATGAAAGAATATGTAAACTTAATGGACCTACGAGATCGGAGAGTCAACAGGTATCTGTAATACTGAGAACGGTTTTGCATCACAATACAACGAACAATCTCCAGGACCTATTGATTCTTAACATTTGCAAGCCCCCTAACCAGACTAGTCTATACCTCCTTTTATATGACTATCTGTCAAGACACATGGTATTAGATGGTTGCAGGCAATTGACCACACGAAGCCTTGCTCGACCTAGGTTTCGTGTTAGTTGGCACTCACCAGTCACCAACCTTCAACGAACTCATGTCCCTTCTGAGATGTGAACCCGTGTCACCCGGTACTGCCTGCAGTCAGAGACGTTATCACTCAGCTATACACGTGTTCGCGACTGACCGCTTTCCTGCAAGACTGTATTGGATACTAGTAACTAGTGTGTTGTATCTAGTCCTTTGTTTGGTACAGTCTGAATTTTTACAACATCATTTTCTTTATGATTTACAGTAGAGAACAAATGTTTGACCATTATTTCCGATAGATATTAAATGACTAAAAGTGAAATTCACAAGGATTTTCACTATTCTATGTTGAAACCTTTGTCACAGGTCTCACACTGGGAGGAGGGATTCGAGAAAGGGGGTCACTGTAAGGCTAAGAAATTAAAGTTTGCTGAAGTCAATAACCTACATTTTAGTTACCCTATATCATCAATAATTAAATACAAGCGGATAGTAACTTTCAAGCATGAACGTACACTATAAATAAGCAGAAAGTTAAACTTAATGCACCTAGAAGAAAAGCATTACAGGTAGTAGAACCAGTATTACCAATCGAAAACACATTAACGAAAAAACACACACACAACCAAACTCTAACCACGATACAGAAAACTTCCTTTATAATATGAAAACGCATTACCAACGCAAAACAATACTTGAAAGTGAACCTTACAGATAGATGCTTACTTACTGGTGACTGACTTTATATACAAGAGGTAGACGTAGATATCCGTAGACGTGATATCCGACTATCGACCAAGGGTGAGTGTACTGCTCATCAGTCCGCTCCGTCCTCCTCCATGGCTGTGAGACCTGGCCATTGAGAGTGGAAGACATGAAAAGACTAGCTGTCTTCGATCATAGGTGTCTGCGTTCTATCTCCGTATGATGTGGTGGTATAATAAGGCGAGCAATATTGAGGTGAGGCTTCGGTCGAGTTCTAGGTAAGTAGGGGAAATCAGTCGACGAGGCTGTGAAATTACATCGACTGAGAAAGGTAGTTAGGACATATGTTACGTATGTTTAGTCATCGCTTCCACGACGTGCAATGTCAGCTGATATAGGGCCTGGCTGGAAAAGAGCTAGCGGCAGTCAAACCAAAACATGGATTCACCAGTCAATGAAATTCACAACAGTTAGTTTGAGCCAGCCACTTAAGAAGATGTAGACTTCCTGGTTGAGGTCCTCGAGACGGTGATATGGCTTAAAATCGTTCTCAATAGATGCTGCAGATGCATCCACTCCCTGTGACTTATAATTTCCAATTAAACTATATTATTCTTCGTTATTACTATTCCTTTGTCTCACTCCTCTGTTTACCGTCTCTATTATGCATTTCTTCTACCTTCTTCTCTTGCTTTGTGTGCTACATGGAGACTGGCGACTTGAACTGCTGCACATCGATGCAAAGTTCTATGTTGAAAACAGATAGACAGAGAGACAAGAAGTCATCTGCAGTTTTCTCTAGTGAGAAGGTTGTGACCCAAGTTGGACCCATCAAGTCAGACGAGAGAACAGTTACTCACTGATGACGTTGCCAGTTGGCAGCCGCGTTAAATACCACGAACTGGGTGACTGGATTGGGGCTCCTCAAGTGCCCTGAATAACGGTCACAGCAACCAACTCACCTCGTGACTTGACGACGATATCTGGCGAGTGTGCATACTGCTGAAAATTCCAAAACCAGGAGGAAAAACACATGAGAATACATATATAAAAAACAAAGTTTTTGGTGCTAAGGTGGATGTATACATATATATTTTATTTTTCTCTTTAAATCTTTCTCAACAATTTGTACTACAAACAAATTAAAATGGTGAAAATGAATAAAAAGAAAACTTGACACAGTGTTTCACAAGTAAGTGTGAGGGAGAGAGAGAGGCAGACAGACAGAGAGAAAGAAAAGGTAAAATAACACGCACGCACACACACACAACACATCATCATCATCTGTCTCGAGAAGATTGAGCTAAACGTAAAGAGGGAACGTGGGGATCGGTGGCAGCGGTCGCTGCAGCATCGATCTCGATGGCAGCAGATAAACGGAAATACATGACAGAATAGTAAAATACGAGAACAAAAATACAAACAAAAAAAACGATGCCACCACATACACTAACCAGTTTGTTTGTTTTTTAAAGACGCCACAGTATACAAATAAAATAAAAACAAACAAAAAAGAGAAAGAATGAATGAATATATCAACAAACGAATAAACGTGTTATGTAATCAACTAAGTAATGAAAAACAATGCAGAAGAAGACAGATAACTAGATTCTTCCCTATTTTTTAAACAAATAAATTATACTTTTTTAAATATTATCCTCAAAGTACACTAAAAAGATTTGTGTTGTGTGGAGGTGGGCGTGAAAACGTGTGTGTATGTGAGAGATGATGAAATGATCAGAACCACATTATACACATATAATATTAAAAAATAATTAAATTTTATTGTTATAATTATAACACGCTAAACTATATTAGGGAGTTAAAATGACAAAATATATATTCGTATGTGTAAAGAGATTCGCGCAATGTAAAAAGAAGAGCCAAAAGCTCGACTGTTGTATAGAATATACGTATGTGTGTTTGAGTATGTGTGAGTGCAGCAAAATACACACAGATATACACGCATTTTGTACTCACTCAATCACTCACTCACACTACTCTACACCTACACACACACACACACAGGCAGACACCCAAAGATAATGAAAACCAGATCACAAAAAAAGAAAAAACATAAAACTCCTGAGGAATCAAAGAGATGAAAAAGAAGGAGGGAGAGAGAGGGGGGGAGGAAAGATAAAGAGATGCATAGTTTAACTGGTCATATTCCAGCCAGCCAGCCAGCATGTTGAAAATATCAATTCATAATAATAAAAAGAATTATTGAAAAAAAAAATTTCCAGATGATACACAATATGATTTGAAATACTTTCATCTACAGATTACAAATTAAGATACACGTATTCTGGCCTAATGAAGTAAAAGAAAAAATAACCGACAAAAAACTATGGAATCTTTAAGAGAAACCCAGACAGACACAAACACAGAGCAAGATCAGGATTACCTAGACGAAATTTAACACATACATGCACAAATAGACCAATGAATGTTAAAAATCATAAAGCATAAGGGTGAATGAATGAATGAATGCAGAGGGTGACATTACAAGTGACACAATAATAACCATCTTTTTTGATTTAGATGAGATAGATAGCTAGATAGATAGAGTCTGTGCAATTTGATGAAATATCCACAATTATGATAGTTAATTCTTACACAACTGTGAGCATGCAATCAAATCAAGTAAAGACAACAGGGTGAGAAGAAACACAATGCTAGAAGATCTAAAGTAGCATACATTTGCATACACCCTCCACCCCCACCTCGTGACCAAAGGGACACGACAACAACATATATGCATAGATGATGTTGTTGTCGTCGTTTCTTTCTTCTTCCTCTTCTGATTCTTGGTATTTTTAGTATTACAACAACAGTAGTTAATCAATAATGTCTGGTGTAATGAGTGAGTCAGTGTGTGTGTTTATGGGTTTATCGGGTAATAATATATATATATATATATATATATATATATATATACTACGTGACAAAAAACAAAACACGCAGACATGAATTCGTTCTTTGTCTATCTATCTAGTGTGTGTGTGCGTGTGGTTAATTTTTAAACGTCTATTCTCCACTTTCTTTTTTTTCAAATAAAATGTTTCCTTTTTTTCCTATTTCGGAAAACTTTTACATAATTTGTAATACGTATATATTAAAAAAAAACAACACAAAGTTAGGCGTAAAGCAGAAGTGAATTTAGTGTTTAAAAAAAACAAAGATAAACACGGAGGGATATATATTACACAATAAACATGAAAAGAAAAGACTAATTATTAAAAAAAAATTCGTATCAGGATTTATTTATTGAGAATTGATTTAATAATAACAATAATAATAATAAAAACGAAGTGAACATAGTGTGAAACAATGACGATTAGACAGAGAGAGTGAGAGATGAGGAGTAACAACCCATACGCACACACAAACACAGAGGGAAACAAGATAGGCAATATCAACACCTTCGGAACCGCAGTATTTCGTGAGGCGGTGGTGTTATTTATGATAAACTGAAGAATAGATATTTCGACAACACAATGAAATTAAAGTGGACATACAGAGAAAAAAGAGAGAGGAGTACATGTGTGCACGTGTATGTGTGTGTGTGTAAACAACCATGTAGCAAGTGACGGACAATGGATAGAAAAAGGAAAGAGAGCAAAATTGTTATACACCTATATATATGCACAGAAGAAATGTAGATTGTCCCTAAGAGTAACAACAGTTAACTAATAATGTAGATTATAGGAGGACGACGATACAGGCAACGGCGCACACTCTCTCTCACACACATACACAAACACATGTCATACTAAGACAATCATCGATTTAAAAGCCAAAACAAAAACATACATTCTGCAGTTGTAAGCACAGTCTCACAAAGCCGATTAGTTATTGCCTGTATCACCCACATACATACACACAAAGAAATAAACTCAAAGGTTGTAGTGTGTTGCATGTGTGTGTGTGTGAGTTTATAGCAGAAAAAGAAAAAACAACACGAGAGAAGAAGAAGATAAATCAAAGGCTACGGAGGGAATAGCAACAAAATAAGTTCACACTGAAATACACCATTTTCACTCCTCACAGATTGAACGAACACAATAGAATGTGAAGTTAAGTGCCTCCTCAATATTGGTGATGATTAATGATGACACACCCAGGAGGCCGGCGTAAGGGATTAAAATTGTTGGACTGAGAAGAAAGCAGCAAAAAATCAAAAAGACAATGGTAATAATAATAATAATAATAATAGCAGTAAATGAGAGGTAATCATATGCATGGATGGATGGACGGATGGATGGTACACATTGTGACTAAGATAGATGCAGGAAAAAACAATAAAAAGATGCACCATAGGAATGAGACATCAACCAACTATTACATATATATAAAGTGTTAAAGTAAAAAAGCAGTTTTTGTATTGCCTTTCACTTTATTATTATTATTATCATTATTATTATTATTATTATTAGTAGTAGTAGTAGTATTCACCTTGATTATTACTTCAAATTACACACTGAAAATGTGAATAGTTTTCTTTTCTTTTCTTTTCCTGAAGAGGACGGCAGGGCAGGGGGGGGAGGAGGGCACGAAGGACGGAACTGTTTGTGTCTTTGTTGGCAAAAAATTTTGAATGAGAATAAGAAGAATTCTTGTTTTTAGAAAAAAGAGAGAGACGGGATTTTTCAACGCACCTCATTAAGATTTGTTCGTTCAGATGATGTAGGCACAAATGATTTTAGATGAACATTTCCAGGTGAACTTTCATCATCATCATCATCATCATTACAACAAGTATCTTGATTTTCTGTTTGACATGTAGAAATATCTGTCGTCGTTGGAACTGTTGCCGAGGATGTATCCATGGTACCTTTCATCATTAAATTATTTGTTCGACTATGTTGTTGTTGTAAGTGAGATTGTTTACTTGTTGTTGTTAAATCATTATTTACACCATTTGCGGGATTGCCTATTTCAGTAGTAGATTTAGTCTCAGAATTGGCATGTGTATTATTGTTATTACTTGTACCACTTGTACACTTCTCCGATGAATTTGATCCTGTTGTCGGTCGGCCTACATTAAGTGAATATGAATCAACAAATCAATACTTATTTTTTTGAATTTTAATTAAAAGATACAAGAAATGAGTAATAATAATAACAATAGTATTAACAATAAATAGTCTGTATTTATATTGTGTAGGTGATAGAAGGCTTGCGCCAATCATGTCCACGGTCTGAGCAGCAATCTATGAATGTTATGCGATGTGATTCGCACCCGTCACACGTACAATAGTGATGCTACTACAGGCCTGAACTACATCACCTCACTCCTAGCTACAACAAAGACTGCAGCGAAGTGCCGGCTGGCTTAACTTCTTAACCACTTCACTTCTTTAGGGAGTTCAATAAGATAAGGTCAGTCGGTTGATCGTTGACGAAATTTCAGTTCTGATACAGAAGGCTCATTTGACATACAACTTACTCCGTCTCTAGTTTACTAAACGTAATATTCGCCTGGTCACCGATCAAAGGATGTGTGCATTGCTCAGTAGTTCACACGGCCATCTGAACAAGACTCAGTCACTGAGAGTGAAAGACATGAATGATACCATCTAGCTAGATGTCTTTCACCATAGGTGCCGGAGTTCCATCTCCCACATGTGATGTGGTGGTATAATGGAGTGAGCGATATTTTGAGGTTAGGCTCCGGTCGAGTGCTAGGTGGCGGCAGGCAAGGAAGGGAAATCAATCGACGAAGTTGTGAAACAGTTGAATCGATTGAGAGATATGGTTAGAACATTTGTTACGCATGTCTAACCTAACCTAGCCTAGCCATTGATCACCTTCCTCGATGGCAGGCAATGCTAGCTGACTGACAGGATGGATCAGGTTGGTAAAGAGAAAGCCAGTGGTGGTCGTGGTCAAGGGAGAATATGACTTCTTCAGTCAATGAAATACACAATAGTTAGATAGTTTAAGCCAGTCAGCCACGTAGGGAAGTGTAGATTGGTTGGCGTCCTGGTCGTGGAGATGGTAAGAACCAATGAAGGCTGGTGGCAATTGGTGATATGACTAGTTCAAAATCGTTCTCGGTGATGGCTGGGACAGATGCATTCACTCTTTGTGTTTTATCATATCCAATAAAACTCTGCTGTTCTTCCACTTTACTATTCTTTTTCCCTCACTCGCACTTCTGTTTGTTATCTCTCTCTCCCTCTTTTGAATCTTTACTCTGTTCTCTTGATTTGTGTGCTACAAGGAGGGAGAGTGGCAACTCGAACTGTTGCACATCTGTTCAAAGCTGTACTTTGTAACCAGTCAGTCATGTTCTGAAGTTCTATTCCCCGTAAATGTATTTCTGAACCTCGCCAGAAAAAGAGGTTTGCAGGTGTGAGCCTGTGGTGAGAGCAGGCTGCTAGCCAATTGGTAGACATTAATCTACGTCAATGGCTAGGTCACTAATATTGGCCGCGGGAAAATATGAACAAGACTGATTCAACAACCAATCACAGCAAACTTAAACGTGGGCAAATATGATTCGCAGATAGATGGCTCCACTTTTCGATGGTTACCCGAAAACAACCAATCAGAAGCCTGCGTTTGTCTACTTGAATAAGCTATAATAATGTATGTGAAATATATACAAATACGTGTTGATTCCCGTAATAAAACGATCTGTTGCCGGCCCATGTCTTCTGTTGTTACAAGCCTAACACACTCATCTTGTGTAAACAAAATCATCACTATTTAAACTTCAAGGCATCACGCATGTGTGAAGCTATATGGTTCCCCCCCCCCCAAAGAACGTACAGGACTGAAAAACATATATTTATGTCAAGGGTTGCTCCCTCTCTCTCTCTCTCTCGTGAACCTTGATTGGTTCAAGAATGACTGTCAACTTTTAGTATCTATGATATAAATTAGTTTGAGGATAAAAACAAAAGAGTACAATTCATTACCGACGAATAAATGTCAAGAATATTTACTGTGCTGTGACCACGGAATATTTGACTGATACATACACAGTTTATATAACCCATGTTTACGCCAACTACAAAAGAGGATTTCTTCCAAGTATTATGTAACATTTTAAGAAGGAATGATAACGTTGACAGATGAAGTTTCAAAAAGAAAGTAAATACACAAGGTTACTTTGACTCTCAACAGGTCATTTAGGAACACGAAATATAGGGTGCGTTGCTCTTTTACACAAACCAGTAAATTTGAGATACTGATAAGCACATTCGATTCTCATTCATTCTCAGTAGAACACAGAACAACTTCAAGCTTTTTTAAGGTTACAGTAGCGATGCTGTTGTTTTTTACATAATTAGATTGGTAGCCTTACACGCCTATTTTTTCCATGTTTACTATCAACTAAGCAAGGTTTCAAAGAGCGTCAGTCCCACGGTTCGAACCCGGACACCTCCCTCCTCCACAGTTACTGTCGTGGATTCTGTCAACTGAGCAATCGACACATCTTATCATCTAGGGCCTTTTTGTCTGATTCAATTTGTTAAATGAGCAATAGAGAAATACGCATGATATCTAGTGGCAAAGAGTCAAATGCATTAATGCTGACTATGAAACATGATTCACTATGTGTATCTACCAGGTTGATTGCAGCTGCGGAGCCAGCTACATTGGGCGTACAATTAGACAGGTTCATCGTCGTATTTCCGAACATCATCCAACATGGTTAAGCAAGGGACAAACAAGATCTATTCGTAACTAGCTCTATTTTAGCACACCTTGTAGATACTGAGCATAAGGTTGACGTTAATACAGCATTTAAAATTATATTTATCGCACTCCTACTAATCTTAATTTTGCTCTGTGAGTTCGTCTTCTACATACAGCTGAAGCAATAGGAATCCACCTGAAGAAGCCAAACCTGTGTGTTCAGAAGAAATTTGTACAGCCACTTTCCATACCTTGGCCATTGTTACATGAATGTATAAACCGGACTACTTCGCCCCCTCCCCCTAAACATTTAAAAATTATAATTGTCCAAATTATTTTATTTTTTTATTTATTCTGACCACTTCATCTTTAATTTATGTGTTATCCTTGTAAAATTAATTTATTCTAACCATTTCTACCTTTTAAATGTGTGTATGGATTTTCTTCGATAACTATCAACCCATTGACACTTTGACACTGTTTAATTATTGCCAACAAACATATCAGTGCCACTTGATTGGTAAACTGTTGTGTATTGTAATAAAAATGTTATACGCAATATATTAGAGTAGAGCCAGAGATGAGGATCTAATTGAAAAGTAAATATCTCTTCGCTCAATCTTTCTGTTTTCTAAATGTCTAAATAGGGACTTTTTTCTATATGAAACATGAATCACTAAGATGCTTAGGATGTTTTACACGCATATATCTACTCATTATAGCCTATAATGCGAAATTTCCATGAAAGTTAGGATTACATTGAAAGAAAGTTAAAGATAACTAAAGCTAGAAAGCAATACAGTATCATGAAAATACTAATTGTGAATGTAGTGTGTGTAAACTTGCTTGTAGTGGGCTAATTATGTAATAGAGAACTCAATCATTATAGATATTGCTGAAAACCCAGCCCAGTTGTACTTTTTTACGGTTGATCACGGATTGATATCAGTCAGAGAACCATTGAAAACCAGGGAGTACTGGACAGCTGCTGTTTCATCCTAGTTCGGGAATCATCGGCAGTAACTAATCCTTACAAACCAAACTATAGAAAATTAATGTGATGCTCGCTAGTGACTTACTACAGGTTGGAGTTTCCTGAGTTCTAGTGAGAAGTCGTGACCAGTGAGGTCTAATTAGATGTCACGTGTGTGCATGGATGTCCCACCAACGACAATGGTTGGGGTCTCGCTAATCACGAATTGGTAGAAGTTAGAATTCATGGATTGGCCATTGAATCGGGTCTCAGCGGCTGAGTGGTATACGAGCTTGCTGGCCTTGTAACGGGAATGTCCTGGGTTCGAATCCTGGCAGTGGGTGCGTACTGATGATGATTCCCAAACTAGGATGAAACAGCAGCTGTCCAGTACTCCAGTGCTGGTTTTCAATGGTTCTCTAACTGATATCAATCCGTGATCAACTCGTAAAAACATAACTTACCCTTACAAACCAAACCAGTTGTGTTTGTCATGTTAGTTTTTTTCATCCCCCTGCTTACAACGCTTTCATCACATGTGTACGTGTGAGAGTTAGAACAACCTACACAAGTATGAGTAGGTGTACATACTCTACATTAATTGATATTGCTAAATAGAATTAGCAATAAAAACCCATGTCCAGTAAAACTGAACCAGAAATTAGGTTGTAGTGAGATAGTAATAATAGTAGGTAATTGCAAAACAGCTAAAGCAATATGCTATATGCGAAAGCATAAATACTTAAATTAAGTGTACAAATGCCAAAACTACTGAAATTTATACTTCTTGCTCATTGGGAAAAGCCCAATGGCTACACCATCAATTAAAATATTACCCAGGAACAGATTCTCTATATATGATACCAGACTGTCTGTCTGTCTGTTTTCGACATAGAACTTTGCACAAATGTGCGAAAGTTCAAGTCGCCACACTCCGTGTAGCACACAAAGCAAGAAAAGAAGGTAGAAGAAATGCATAAGAGAGACAGTAAACAGAGGTGTGAGACAAAAGAATAGTAATGACGAAGAACAATATAGTTTCAGTGGAAATTAAAAGTCACAAGGAGTGGATGCATCTGCGCTAGCCAGCCATTGAGAACGATGATTTTGAGCCATATCACCTATTGTCTCTAGACTTCATTGGTTTTCACCATCTCGAAGACCCCAACCAACCCAGTTAAGTAGTCTACATCTACCTACGTGGCTGGCTTAAACTAACTGTTGTGGATTTCATTGACTTGTGAAGCCATGTTTTGGTTTGGCCGCCGCTAGCTCTTTTCCA
Source organism: Trichobilharzia regenti (assembly GCA_944472135.2). Taxonomy (NCBI): domain Eukaryota; kingdom Metazoa; phylum Platyhelminthes; class Trematoda; order Strigeidida; family Schistosomatidae; genus Trichobilharzia; species Trichobilharzia regenti. The sequence goes on along the minus strand of OX235268.1, from coordinate 19,389,497 downwards.
GCCTGACCGTATATCAACTAACATTGCTTGTTGTCGAGGAAGGCGATGACTACGCATACGTAACACATGTCCTAACCATCTCAGTCTTTGTAACTTCACCACTTCGTCGATTGATTTCGCCTGTTTACCTAGAACTCGACTGATGCATAACCTCAATATTGCTCACCCTATTATACCACATCACAAGGAAGATAGAACGCAGACACCTATGATTCTTCCACTCTCAATGGCCAGGTCTCACAGCTCGCCATAAACGAGGACGGAGCGGACTGATGAGCAGTAGACCCGTTCTTTGGTCGATAGCTAGCCGAATATCACGTCTACGCCAGAGACGGCGTAAACTGGCAAATGCGAAACGAGCCCCTTGTATTCGTGCTGAGATTTCGACAGAGATCAAACCGTTGGCACTGGCTGATGGTACTTCCCAAATAAGTGAAGCGGTCAACGTGCTCTACCACTTCACTTCCTATTTCTAAACTAGGAGGCAGTGTAATACAGTCCTGTAACATCATCTTGCATTTGGCGGGAGCGGATCGCATGCCAAACATTCGTAGATTGCAGCTCAAGGTGTTCAGAAGACTCTGCTGGATTTTGTCAGCGTCCTCGCCTAGAAGGACTATATCGCCAATACCAGACTAAGATCCACACTTAATTCGTGTGTGTGTATGAAAGGGGTGACTGTACGACTTAGCTGGTGAAGGACTCGAAGAAATCAATTGCTTATGCCAATCGTTGATGAGCCATAATCTTAATTATCTACTATGTGATTCACTGAGGTAGTAAACTGTACATTTAGTTATAAAACCTTATGTACTTCGTGTTGTTTTTTCGAACAAGTACATATTAGATTACACTAGCCAGTGAGTTAATTGAGCGTAACAACCTCAAGGTCATAAAAATATATATATATCACTATATTTTGCAAGTTATAGGTGCATATTGTATGGCCAAACAAAAACTGAACTTGAATAAAACACACGTTACATAGAAACGTTTAATGTAAAGACTTTTGAAGAAGGTTTTTACACAAATCAGTATATGAAGACAGTCTACTACTTGATCATTAAAAAAGTACCTTTTCTTTGCGAATCTCCAGGAATCTCTCGGAAGTTGGATGATGATGACTTTGCTCCCTTCTTATCGGATGCAGATGGATCGCCAACACTGGTAACAGACTTTTTGTTGGATGTACCGTGTCTATGATGATGATCGGGTAACCAACAATTATAAGCTGATGGATTTGTTGCATCTGAAGTTGAAGTGGACGGATTAGGCTCAGGATCAGGCTCGAATATACGAGGTGGCATACGAACTCGATTAGGAAGTACACCATGTGGACCAATGGAACGAAGTTCATCAAAGCAAGGCTCAGAAAGCGCTTGAGATGGTAAAATTCTTAAGGATGGATTATACACAAGCATTTTGCTCATTAAAGCCAATAAATCCGCTGGAGTATGTTGTGGGAAAAATAACTTTACAGGACAGGATTGAACATCTGGAAAATTGTAGGACCCGTACATTGGATTCATACTGGCAATATCTTGTGCTGTAGGAGTTCCTAAAACACGAATCACTTTAACTAGTTGGTCTACTGAATCAGCTCCCATAAATAGACAGTGCTGGCGCAACATTTCAGCTAATACACAACCACCACTCCAAGTATCTATCGCACACGAGTAGTACTGTGCTCCGAATAATAACTCAGGGGCACGATAATATCTGAAACAGAAAATACAGAGTGATTAAAAGACTAATCATAAATAATTGAAAAACATTGCTTTCATTTATGAATTTCGACTAAACAATGTTAATACGTAACCTATCATCGGGTAGCTGAAGTCTGAACACTCTTAAGCCATTAAAGTAGGTAACGAATGAAATTCATCCAATGATCCTTATTAACAACATATGAAATGCAGCTAAAGAGTTGTACACTGGAATGAAACAGATGTCAAGAGGTCCTACCATGCCAGGCAGGTTGTTTGGATATCGGTTTAACAAAAAGCAGCTACCCAATCCAACATAATGATACATAGAAAACCACAAAATTTCATGCCGGATCGGCCGTGGCCCGAATTAACAACGACCGCGCTTCCTGCTGCCATGTCACAAGGCAGGAGTGATAAATCTGCTACTGAGACACACAAAACAATAAAGAACAAACAAAAACAGGTTGCGTGTGACCGGCCCCAAGCAGTTGTCCCCTGGGCTCTGCAGTCACGCAACCAACTTCCACAGTGTGGGCAGCCGGGAAGTACCAATCGCCCTCACAATCCAAAACGCACGCGAAACCTCTCTATTACTCACTCATCTTCGTCTTCATCTTAATCTCTACCATCTTGCCTTCCTTCCACTGATGCAACTCCTCGGTTTGATAGCTCTTCACTTCCTCTCCACTATGCGTCCACTTAAAACGATGGAAGCCAAAAAACCACCACCTCGATCAGGAAACTAAATCCCTATTTGAGGAAGAACTAGCTAAACACATATCTGTGTTCGACAGCTGTGCTCACCCTGAAGAAGCTTGGAAGAATATTCAGGCAACCATAAATACAGCTGTAAAAGCTGTGAATAAGTTAAACCCAAAGGTGAGTAAAAACCACTGGATCCCCACCGCCTCATCCGAACTGATAGATGCTAGAAGACTTATTCCGGCGAGCTCCGAATTCAATGAGGAGCGAAGGCTGCACAAGAGGAAACTTACGAAAAGTCTCCGCAAGGACCGTGAACAGTGGTGGGCGACAAAAGCCAAAGAGATGGAAAAAGCTTCGAGGATAGGCAACACCAGGCAACTCTTTTGACTCATCAGGGAAACGGGTGGGAGAAGACAAATCATTAGTGAAATAATCTCGGAAAAAAATGGCACTATAATTAGCTCCCAGGATAGACGACTGAATCGCTGGAAATAGCACTATGAGGAGCAGTTTAATTGGCCCACAGCCACGCTCAACGTGCCTAACATCCAACACCTCCCTGAATGGGATATAGACGCAGATCCCCCTTCCCTAAATGAGGTTACTAAAGCTGTCACCAATCTGAAACTAGGCAAAGCAGCGGGACCTGATGGAATGACTCCAGAGGTATTTAAGTACGGTGGAGACAGTTTACTGTCCGGATTAATTGAGGTACTAGGCAGCATCTAGGAATTAGAAGAAGTCCCATCGGGTTGGTGTAAGTCACTGATTATCCCCATATACAAGAAGGGAGACAAGTCTTCCTGTGATAATCACAGAGGGATTAGCTTGACTAATATAGTATCTAAAGTCCTAGGCTCAATAATCATGCGTAGACTGAGTGGTGCTCGGGAGGCACAAACACGAGAGAGCCAGGCAGGCTTTAGACCAGGAAGAGGGTGTATTGATCATATCTTCACCCTCCAACAGATTCTAGAACATAGGCATTCCTACCGGCGTCCAACAGTCATTATATTTCTTGACCTAAAGGCGGCATTCGACTCTGTCGACCGAGAAGTTCTCTGGAGACGCTTGGCTGTAAAGCGAATTCCGAGGAAATACATTGCACTGATTAAGGCACTCTACTCGTACTCATACAGCCAGGTGACGGCTTACGGCGAGTTGTCATCTGAACTGATGACGATTAGCGGTGTCCGTCAAGGACTACGGTGGCTTTTAGTGGTTCGCAAAATAATGTCAGCTAATGATGATCCAACTTAACATCCCCTTGTAATTATCAATACACATATACGCGTGGTTAAACACACTTCGGTCTACACAAATAAGCGCCACAGAAGCCGAACCCAAATAGCTTCAGAAGTAATCTGAGTACCCCGGTTGAAATAGACGTCTATGTTCCACAAACGGTGGTCTCAGTATCGAAATTCTGTACACTAATCTATAAAACGTCTTATGGTTTGGTGGAAGATTTAGCGATCAGGATGTTTAAGCCATGAATAGTAATAATTTCTTGGTAAACTGTGTTGCAAAACCAAAAATAATTATTTTTATATTAACCCTTTTCGCCTTATTGATCTTTATTTCAATTTTCAACCCATAATATTGCCATCAAAATTTATATATATATATATATATATATATATATATATATAACAGGTACGTGTTTCTGATCAGATTGTTCAGAAAGTGTCATGCACGTATACATTACAGGATTCATGCGAAAGAAATCGTTCTCTAATCAAAATATCACTTTACTTGCAACTTTTAAAACTTTTTCGAAATAAACATAAAAATAAGTACTGCTAGGGTATTCAGATTCTTAGTCAAAGATTTAACAAGCAGACAGCTGTCATTTGCATAAACAATTGCACAAAACAAATGACGAAATATGTTCAAAGCTATCATAACAGGTTATTTTCATTTTGAGTTCTGTAAGGAATAATAATAATAAGGGGGCTCTTACTGAGTGAGTTTTTAGCGTAATGCAGTGCTTCAAGTTGACAAACTTCTTAAACCTCACACATAAAGTAATCCAAAGGACAATGGGCTGTTGCGATCAAGAGGCTCGCACTTCTGGTTCTTATCGCCCACAGTAACTCCAAAAAGGCAGTCTACACATTTCTACGTGGCTGAACCAAACCAACAGTTAACGACTACATGGAAAGAAACTATGTTTTGATTTGGCCACTCTTAATTCTTTTTCATCAATTCAATCCAATGTAAGTTCAAACTAACCGACAAGGAAGGCGATATGTGTAACAAGGCTGTGGCTTTATAACTAAGACATTTGATTACAAAGACTGTTAAGAAAGCAGTGCGTCGGTGGCACAGTGGTTAGGACTCTCGCGACCATGCACATGGTCCGGGGTTCGAGCCACGCCGGCGCACACCTGATATCTATGGTCGGCCTGCAAAATTTGGGCTACCGATATCCATGCTGAAAATTCCATACTTGTACCAAAAATACAGTGTGGAATCAAGCTGTAATCAATAATCAAATCAGAATTAGCGTGGCACTTAAGCCTACAAACTCACTCAGGTAGGACAAGCTCTGTAGGCTAAAGGAACCTGTAGGTTGACCCAATTAAACAAAATAATATAATTTACAAAATACCCTGCAATTACTGTGAGTGAGGTCAACTACATAGGTCAGACTAGTAGGTAAATGGTAGTCAGATTCTCAGAACATAAGAATTTAGCTAAGGTTAGAATGATTGACTCCACGAAGATAAGTCATTTAGAAAACAAACTCAGCAATCGAACTGCATGCATCAACACACAACCACACAATATGGCGGGAGACAGTTACAATTCCAAAAGGTAATATAGGCAGGTTGGAAGAGCGAGAGAGAGAACCTTTCTTCATCGAATAATCTACACCCTACACATGCAGTACGAATAACTCATTACCAATACCAGAGAATGTGGAAAATACTACTACCAACCAAATAGTGATGGGAAATAATGGAATTATATAAACAAAATTAGAAAGTTATGTGAATAACTCGATATAATTAATAAAATAAAATAATAAATTTGTGCTCGAAATGTCATCAGTAAATATTGCTGTATAACGCTGTGAGACTTTATAAAAATAGTCTACACAATGAGAGTATACTCTATCTAACACAATGTCCTAGTTCTATTCGTATATCATTTGATCATTACTTTAATAGCTTTTCAAACTCTACTCTTACTTTACTCAAGTAACTCCAAAAAGTACTCACATTTTAGGTGACTTACAACCTAGCATGTAAAATTATGCAATCCATCATATATTTAAACACAGAAATGAGTAGAAGGAATGGGCTGGTTTTCTGGATAGCGAATGAAATATTCTGATATCCTGACCAGTTTATTCATTGGGGAGGCTAAACTACTTGCTAACGCAATCTTATCACGAACAAAAACTATTCAACTGTTGCTTTACATGTATTTGATTGGTTTCAGGATTTCATCATGTAACCAGAAGATCATGGGTTCGAGCCTCAGTGGGTGTGTACTGATGAAGAGTCGCGAAATTCGCGAACGGAACAGCTGTTCAGTACTCCCCGCTTGTTTTCTAACGATTCTCTTTAACTGATATCAGTCCATTGTGAAATCCAAAAGCTGTTCCATTAGTACATGCCAACGCTTTGTTCTACATCATGCTTGTGCGATATGATCGTTGAAGGCACAAAATTTGAAAAGATTCACGGTTTTTGACCATAGATGGAGCGACATGATCAATAATAATCAGGATAGGAGTAGTGACAAGCAGAAGCAAAAACCAAATGACAGGGTTTTGAAACCTCGTCAGTTTAAGTGGCTAGGACACGTGATACACTCTTTTATGAGTAATGTTAGCTGAAATAGACTTAGATGTCCAGACAAAAAAAGATAATAATCCACGAAGACTTTGATTTGAACCATGTATATAGCTGTCCATCTGGGATCCTCAAGGTGCTAGAGTTCGATAGTTGACAAAATCTTTACTAATCATCTCTGTGCTAACAAGAATGTCACAAATCGCCTTACTTTTCCAACCTTGTTAATGATAGAATTATTATTATGACTAATTGCACAATTTATATGCGCAGTCTAACTAACCCACTGACATAATACCATGATTACTTTGTATTTTAATATTTATTTGTAGTTACGCATATCAGAGCTTTTAAAGCCTGATAAGCTGAAAAAGGCAAACACTGAACTCACGATCTACTGCGTAAGGACTGCTTGAATAAACCGAAGAACAATTCACACTGTACTTTAGAGAAATAAAAATAACACAGAACTTAGTTAACCGGAAAACATTTTTAAGCACGAGGCTCTATGAGCCACACTTAATGTATGACATTGACTGACTGGTCCCAACCTACAACTTTACACAGATGTGCAACAGTTCGAGTTGCCACATTCCCTCCATGTAGCACACAAATCAAGAGAACAGAGTAAAGATTCAAAAGAGGGAGAGAGAGATAATAAACAGAAGTGCGAGTGAGGGAAAAAGAATAGTAAAGTGGAAGAACAGCAGAGTTTTATTGGATATGATAAATCACAGAGTGAATGCATCTGTCCTAGCCATCACCGAGAACGATTTTGAACTAGTCATATCACCAATTGCCACCAGCCTTCATTGGTTCTTACCATCCCCACGACCAGGACGCCAACCAGTCTACACTTCCCTACGTGGCTGACTGGCTTAAACTATCTAACTATTGTGTATTTCATTGACTGAAGAAGTCATATTCTCCCTTGACCACGACCACGACTGGCTTTCTCTTTACCAGCCTGATCCATCCTGTCAGTCAGCTAGCATTGCCTGCCATCGAGGAAGGTGATCAATGGCTAGGCTAGGTTAGGTTAGACATGCGTAACAAATGTTCTAACCAGCTCTCTCAATCGATTCAGCTGTTTCACAACTTCGTCGATTGATTTCCCTTCCTTGCCTGCCGCCACCTAGCACTCGACCGGAGCCTAACCTCAAAATATCGCTCACTCCATTATACCACCACATCACATGTGGGAGATGGAACTCCGGCACCTATGATGAAAGACAGCTAGCTGGCTGGTGTCATTCGTGTCTTCCACTTTCAGTGGTCGAGTCTTGGTCAGAGACATAAAGGAGGATGACGGAGCGAACTGCTGAGCAGTAAATACGTCCTTTGGTCGGTAACCAGGCGAATATTACGTCTAGTAAACCAGAGATGGAGTAAGTTGTTGTATGTCAAACGAGCTATGAGAGCTAATGACACTGCTCAACTACAGCCCAGACTGAATTAAGTGATGCAAAATTCAGGCAGGAAACACTAGCAAAAAGTTACACCGTTTTCGAGCACAACAATCGCAATGCTCGTGAGGTAATTATCTTTACTGCAAGCGAAAATTGATTAAATGGAGACTTGAGATTTTATGGCACTATTTCTCAGTTTAGCTTGCATAGTGCTTCCGAAAAGTGAGCAGGGTGCATGATTACAAATTTAGATTATCAAAGTATAAACAGGGTACGTTGTAAACGTGCTCATACTTTGCTACTATTGCATTTATTAGTCACACTGACACTGAAGTGAGGACATATCCAGATGTACTTAAATTCTTTATCGAAAAAAAGGAGACTTAAAAGGACAAACAGTTAACTAGTTAACCTGGTGAGAATAAAACTATGAAATATTTTTTTAAATTAACCAGTGTCAAAAAGGAATCTGTAGGGATTTTAAGAACTCTTACTTTTAGCAATCTCGTAATCAACTACTTCTGGGGAAGTTAAATGCAAGGGGTGGTAAGTAAGCATATATATAATATATATAAATATATATATATATATATGGGTTTATTCTATTATAGAACTATACCATACCACAATGCCTAAAATCGATTCTTATATCGATATTTAAATTTAAAAACGTTATTAGGACGGCAGCAGGCGTATAACAACAAGATATGGATACACAGGCCTCAATATGATCAGTTTTGAACCATTTATCAGATTTGCAGTTATAGATTCCTATCACTATGGAGAATCTGATCAGAGTTGGCATATTCTACAAACCAGTAGCTGGTGACTTTGTTGTTTATTGTCATCTTTCGACTTGATTTTACCACAAATAATAAAACAGAGATAAGCAGAACTGCAACACAACTGCCTTGGTTAACGAATGTAAGAAGCTTCAAGGATAACCCATAAAATGAATTTAAGACAGAAGTTATATACTACATGACAGTACTACAAAGGAATGCTACTTAAACACCTATAACACACCCGGCTGATAACTGCTACCCTGTCAGGGTGGTCGGGCTTCAACACAGCGGCGACCCAACAAGCTTCGCTGGCTGGGACTTATGTGTCTGGAAGTCCTACCATGCTAGGAAGATTGCTTGGATAGGAGTTAGACTAAAGGCAGTTACAATGGGGTACATGAGCTTCAAAATCTACGCGGATTGAATGGCGTACGAACCTGTATTGGTCACCGGCAACCATGGAAACGTAGCTCCTTGACGCTGCTCCGCTGCCTTGTGCATGAGACTTCGAGTCAAAGGCTCCGAGAGTGGTCACTTAAGACGACCACCTGCTTTGGTCTGAACACGCAGACCAGAACGTTTTAATCACAAAAAGTCGCTTAATACACCTCTCGTCTCTACTGCAGCTGGTATTTTTTCTAATGATGAATTTGCTAAAACCATATCTAAGTTTCTGGACATGCCTAAAAGAGAAATAATTAACTTTGATGGCAACCCTATAAATTATTGGGATTTTATGAAGAATTTTGAGGACTGGGTGGATAATAATGCTATCGGACACCGGACTAAATTGAATCACGATTCAATATTGTGAGGGTAAGGCAAGAGATGTTATCAAATACTGTGTTCCGCTGGAGACGGAGAAAGGATATTGTAAAGCCTTAGAATTGTTAGAGGAAGCGTCCAGGCAAAAGCATGTCGTGGACCGAACCTTCAACTGGAGGTTTCTCCGCTACATTCATATGCTCTGGTTACTGTGTCAAAGGTATAGACAGTAAAGGAATTATCCCAGTTGTGAAGATTTGTACCGACAACAGATCAGATATTATTGTGAAGCCAATTACAATGGCATAGTTCTACCAAACGTTAAGAATCAAGAGATTAAGGTGCTTACTGGCTGTAACATGCCAGAAGTACATGTAGCGGTTGGTAAGAGCTTCGGTGGAGCTAATGAATCTTGCGCCATGTAAAGTCCCCTTGGAGAAGCTAATATGCTGAATCATACTTTGCCCACAGAAAAAACCGAGGTCATGTTTGAATAGTTTTATGAGTGGGTTCGACGACACGAGTAGTCAGGATCCTATGTCTGTCGAAGATGGTAGAGCTCTAAGTAACATATCTGAATCCAAACAGTTGGTAGATGGACATTATGAAATAGCACATCGCGCAAACTCTACTCGAGCATTGATGGTTCAAAAACTGGAAGTGTGAAACATACTGTGGTGACCCTTCTGTCGTAAACAGGGGTCTGAAAATTCTCAATGGACTGCATAACACTAGTTTTCCATCAGAATATGCATTTATAGCTGCAATATTTACTGACCTTCGTTCATTTTTGTTTAAGCGCTGAATGGCTTGCATCGCATTTAAAGGATCCCTTACGGACTACTGATTTTAAAGTAAACTTCATGTTTATATGAGCATGAACAGGAAGTTAGAATCTTATGTTCAATCATTCCTATTGGCTGCATGAAGCCATGTGGGATGGTCGTATGTTTTCAACCGTCCAGCTCATATCCCAGTACTTCACCTGAGTTAAACCTCAAAATACAGTGCATCATGGAATCCGCTTTTGTTAAAACATTTAATCTTTTTAATGCTAATCCCCTGACTGATGTGAAGATGGCGTTCGAATTACTGACAGGTAGTGAAGCCTCTCTTGTTCTTAAATTTGCAGAACCCAAATTGTATGTGTTGCTGCAATCCTGTGATGAGACAAATTCAACTTTAAAGCAAATTAAAGAAGCCTATTTATCTAATCATTATGGTATCGGTAATGTTAATCACCAACTAAAATTCTGCTTATATTCACACGATGCTGGTTTGAGGGATTCAAACTTAGAGATGTATGAATTGTTAACAGATGCAGAACCAGCTATAATTGACTATAATGGCAATAATAGTGTAAAAGTGGGTGAGGAGAATGTGGAACTATTTCATGGTGTCAAAACACAAAAGAATACTATTACTAATAGAAATAGTAGTGAACTAATCTATTGTGATAACAGTAGAAATAGTATGTCTGATCATTCAACTACAGACAATTCGTCACAAGAGCATCATCAAAAACACCATGATATTATACTGGTGACTACATTCTATTAATTTATTCTGTGTTTAAAAGAACGGCTAAGCTGCCTGTATGGAATAAATCTGTCTACTGATGACTTCGGACTGCTTAATCTATCAACTGCTAGCGTGCCACAGAGTCAGAAATGGATATAACACTGATATATTCCTGCACAATCGTAGTCACCGATGGAATCATCTATTTAACACAGTTGTACAGATGAAAATACCAACGAAGAGTTTAAAAAGCGGACAAATCAAAATTCTAGTCTTATTGTTATAAATATAAATTCGTCATGTCTGCAACTACCTTTGACGTTGCCATTGTCATCATCATCTTCGATACCACCACTCAAGGTTGTGAAGCTACATTGATTAGTCATTACAATAAAGGTTTTTGTATTTCCCAATGAATGAAAAAAATGATATTGTCTTTACTGACGTTTCGCTATTTAATGCTAATAGCTTTATCAAAGTGATATTAAACCGGTTTAATACTACACTGATTAGGTTGTCTAGGCCATGTGTTAGATATGCCGAGCCATCGCTTCCCTCGATGAACATTGTTAGCTGACAACGGATAAGAGTAGGACAGAGTGGTCAAACCAAAACCTGGAATCAGTCCATGAAATCTTTAACTGTTGGTTTGAACCAAGTAGGGAAGTGTCCAGTTGGGTTCATCTGGATGCAAAAAACCAATAGCTGTAGACTAACAGAGATGTCGCTGAAAATCGTTCTCAATGGCTCAGGTGCATTCACTCCTTGTGAAATCCCATATCCAATGTACCGTCATGTTTCCCCATGTTATTTCTTCTCCGTCACATTTCTGTTTATTATAGTTCTCTCAGTCTTTTCTTTTGTCTACTTTGTGTATTACATGGAATGTGACAACTTGAACCGCTGCACTTCTGCGCAAAGCTTTATGTTGAAACTTAGTACCGTGCAAGGGTTAATTAAACTATGATAGTTGGACAGGCTGCAGTACGTTCAGCAGGACTATTACCTGAGATTCTTCATCTGAATGAAGAGCTTAAGCTAATGAGCTACACAACACAAACCCATGTCGTAAGGAAAAAATTCCTTAGTATTGAAGGAAAAATAACTGAAAGCAAAACATAGATCAGACAGCACATAAACACCTGCACATGTTACGCGAACTCTGCCGAAAAATTTAACGTTAGAGGAAGTGATATCAGTCAGGAAGTAAGCATGGGAAAGATCTGTTCATGACAATATTAAACCATACAGCTAGTAGTTCCCGTTCTGAAACATGTCAGAAAGTGTAGATCTATAGACTCAAGAATCCATGACCACTGAAAAATATGGCTAGAGAATTATGTTACGGCTCAGAAATAACATTCGTGAATATATATATATATATATATATATATATATATATATATATATATATATATATATAACTGACTTTGGTCTTTATTTTACTCAATATGCATGTGACATTTTGTAATACCAAATAGCAATATGAAGTTCAGCATGTATACTAATGTGCATCGCACTACATAAGCTTAGAGCGTGAAGATACTTTATCTGAATTCCTAGAACCGTCAGTCAAACTTATGGACTTCGCACTGGCTACTACGATCAACTTTCACAACGTAAGCATGGCCAATGATATGATACATAGTCTGTTCCTGTGCGTCGGTGGCACAGCGGTTAGGTCGCTCGCCGACCATGCCCATGGTCTGGGGTTCGATCCCCGGCCGACGCACTCCTTTACCTCCCTAAGCCAGAAATAATGCTGGTAAAAAGGAAAGGTTGGGCATGAGGCTAGCAACCCCATCCTGTAAAATAAACACTGCTACAGAAACTTCAAGCCACTACCTTGAAGCCCTATGTTTCAATGGGAATGTGGAGGGAAAAAAATAGTCTGTTCTGAGTAGTTGAGTTTAAATCAACTAAGGTTGACAGCGTGGAGATGTGGCGCATTGACCTAAGCACTAGACTTTCAGTCAGTCACAAACTGATTTCCCACCCTTCTAATTCAGCCTGGGCAACCGGGTAATGTGATCAGCCCTCACTTAACAACAGTGTTTCATAGCCTACAAAATGAAGGGACGAGACCCTTGTGAAGTCTAGAACAATATGATTGTGCAGTTTTTGGAAGTATTGTATACAACTTTTGTTTAAAATGATCCATTGTAAAATATTCATGTCTTCGGAGTACAATCTAAAACGCCGTGTGCTGCTCGACGCCTCCTCTTCTCGCTGGTCTATGCTGTCTACTTGATTCACTACTAACCGTGTTGTCTCTTCATCCGAAGACTATTCTACAACCGGTACACAGCTTCCACTAGTAGACACGATTTCAGAAATCAGCGCTACTGTGGATTATATTAATAATTTGTAACAGAACTTAAACTGCATCACGAAATGACCATTAATTTCTATAATTTGTAAACTGTATTTTTTATAATATACTGTTACACTGTCATTTCACTAACCTGCATTTTAAATTCTAATATTTATTCCGTCACCGAGCTCGCTATTGTCCCCTACACCCTTGGGACTAATAATCAAGTTATCGTACTGAAATCTCGAGGATTCCAAAACGTAAGGAGAATGTCATAATTAGTAGATGAATGCTAAGTTTACATAACAAAATAACACTCGTCATATGTAAGTTCTGTTATGCGTAACTCCAGTTTTAGTTCCACGAGTTATTTCATGAGCATTAGATAAGCACAACTATCAGTCCGGATGCTGTGATTACATTATCCTAGTATCAGAAGCTTATTCCTATTTCATGAAGGAGCAAGACCCAAAATTCCTTTGAGCAGAGTTCTCCCACAGATATATAAACCAGACCGGTGAAATTGTACAGATTTGTAATGTAACGTTAAATTGAGGACAACACTGCAATATATCAGACTGAGACCAAGCAAGCTAGCAGAGGATTGAACAGGACATTATTTCCGTATGATTAAGTTAAACAATTTGAAAGGACTGGCAACGCTCAAACACTCCTACTGCATATACGGAATATGAGTAACATAAATGAAAGACAACTGCGAAAACGCAAAGGTATACATGAAACGCCATTTTCAACTTACCGAGATGATATATAGGAAACATTGGCAGTCCCTGGCACCATTTCCTTGGCACTTCCAAAATCGCAAACTTTTAACACCATGGTTTCTTCGTTGACTAGGAGGTTTGATGACTTGATATCGCGGTGACAAATCTGATGACTATGTAGGTAAGCTAAAGCCTTTAACATCTGGTAGGTGAAGACCTTTACTGTACAAGCTGGGATTTTTAGATTCCTCTGAGAATAACGATATATCAGCTCACACAGACTTTCAGGGAAACACTCTAGCACGAGGTGGAGGAATACATCAACACCAGATGTAGATGAGCTCGTACGTCCGCTGCCACTTCTATGACTTCGACTATTCGAAGATGCCGTCGAATAGTAATAATAGTAAAATTTAACAACATTGGGGTGATTATTTAGTCGTTGCATGATGCTTAGCTCACGGTTCTTATACCGGGGATCTTGCAAAACACGCTTCACTGCAACTTGCAGAGTTTGTCCTCCATCAGGAAGGCTACTAACGTCTGAGTTCTTTTTACCGGGTGTGCCTTGGTTAGCAGTTGTGGAAACAGTTAGGCTTGCACGTTCAATCTGTCCAAAAGTGCCCTGTCCAATAGTCCCAATGAAACTAAGATGTATGGGAATATGCTGGTTGTCTTGGGCACCCCGGGCTTGCACCATCATCTGACGAGGAACAGATAATCCACTATTCAGTAAACTCATTAGAGCACCGCTAGAACATCGTGTAGAGCTTGTAGTATGATTGGCGGCTGCATTTGATGGAGCTGCATCTTGAGTACCCGGTGGAAAGTTCCCTGACAATTTTGGCCCTGGATTTGCAGCATTATGGTTCACACCTGAGCTAGCACCGCCAGTAATCCTGGATGTCAAGCTCATTTTTTACTGACTTTTGATGGACGTGAAGGCTTCGTTTAAGTTCTCAGCCTCGGCAAATTATCTAACAATTAATTCCAAGTCTAATAAAATATCCCAATTCGCTAGATGACAAGGATAATGCATCGAACACAAAGCAAATTAAATTGTCATTCGAAAGAGACGCAAGGGCAGTGATAATACTAATACAAACAAATGTGTAGATGTTCAATATTTAAGGCGTACCCTTATAGAGTAGGTAAGTAAAAACTTCCACTGTTATACGACTAATGGAGATCTTCTCAAATATGTCCTTAAATAAACACGCTACGGTGAGGACTTTGAAAAAGAACTGAATTTTGCACGCTCTTGCTTAATTTCGCCTTTTATTGTTACACTCGCCAGAAGTCTATATATTAACTTTAAAACGGCTTATTCCGATCAAAGTTAGTTTACTCCTTAGTTTTGAGTATATTTATTCACAGAATGTGTGTTCTTATAACTTTATAGATATTTTATATCCATTTTATACACTCATTGTTCTCGTCATTGATTTACATAAAGGTCATACATATAATGTCATATTGGGATCTAGTCCCAATTCACTCTGAAAAGTATGCTTATAAAAATGAATCGCTGTGGAAGTTATGTGTTCTCTCCCATTTGCAGGAGGAATGTAGTGTGATATCTGCAAAAGATGGTTTCACAGCATGTACACAAACCTAACTCCAGCATAAGAGTGCTGCTGCAGTACGACTAAGTTTCGTGTTACGAAAGCCACTGTCACTCTCAATGGGGCTATAAAGCCCCAGGACTGCGAAGGTCCTCCACCACAAGAGAAGAGCGACTACTATTCAGAAACCGACGACGTGGCTAGCGTCATCGACAAGGCACTTCACGTAAACCTGGTATCGCTGACGGGTCACTCATTCTCCAAAAAGAGAAAGAATCATTGGCTTCCAATCCCAAGGTCGGGCTTCAGCATGACCTTGACTGGGTCAAGGCCCTCTTAGATAGGCCGCTGCCAACAACAGGATCATGTGTAACCATACACAGCTCGCATAAAACCGGTAAAAAGCGCGACTCTACAGTAAATCAGCTGGTACGCCTTGTCAAAGTCTTACTCTGCGAGTAGGCCGCAGAATCATCAAACTGAGTTAACGGTTTGCCACACAAATGCCTACAGCCTGTCGAACGAACGGAGTGAGCTGGGTAACATGATAGACTCTGGAAATTCGCATATAATTATCATCACAGAGATATGACTCACCCCCGATGTTAATGACAACGAAGTTAACTTGACAAACTTCGAAGTGGATAGGGTGGACCGACTAAGCCACAAAGGAGGTGACGTAGTCATCCACCTCAAGAAGAGCTTAACCCTGCGTAGCATCGGACTACTCTAACACGAAAGCGAACCGTGAGAACTGCGCTGAAGACTTAAATGTATAGGCTATGATATTGACCTCATTGCTATATGCGGCGGTCCTGACTGCAGTGTAGACGACTTCCTAATGGAGAAGCTGGGCTGTCGGACATCGAGATGTCAAAGCCTCATATTCGCCGACTTCAACGCCCCAATGGTTGACTGGACAAGCCTTACAACACCATCTTCAGACAGCTGTGATTATAAACTGCTGGAATCTAGCATTTCACTAGCCCTAGTCCAACATATCGTGAAGCCGACACGCTATGACTCACAGCAATCCTCTTTAAACCTGGACCTCGTGTTCTCCCATCAAGAGGATATGGATTTCATACATCTTCTTCCTTTAAGAAGAAGTGATAACGCTGTGTTCACCTTCAACTTCACAACAGAAGTACCATGGGCCAAAACTCCAGCTCGACCAAGCGTTTGGAAGGCTTACATAAATCCGAAAGTCTCACCAACCAACTCAGTGAACTGGTATGTCAACCCAGAGTCCCAAGTAGAAGCCATATGGAACCAATTTAAACAACTCTACGCCAAGTAACCCAACGTTTTATCCCTTGGTCTGCCACAAAGGTTGCGAAACATTGCCTCCCTTGGATAAATCGAGAGATCCGTAAACTACTCAGGCGTAAACACAAATGTTGGAACCTGTTTGCCACACCTGAGACTCCTGAGACCAGAAAATTTTATAGCACCACTGAGAACAAAGCTTTTGCAAAAATCCACCAATCAAGGATGAAGTTCTAAGGACATCTGGTCCAAAATGCAAAGGCACAACCTAAGGAAAAAGCAGAAGCAATGGCAGACTACTTCTCCCAAGTCTTTACACAAACGTCATCACTCCCTACAGGGTCAGCTCTGGCTGCGTCAGAGGAACACAGAATAGACTTCGTTGATGTTGACCATGACATTGTGCTCAACTTCCTAAAGAAACTAGATTCATGGAAATAAATGGGTCATAATAATCTTCATCTAAGGCTTCTCATGGAGCATCGGCTCAAATAGCCAGCCCAATGACCACAATCTTCGGTTCATCTCTCCTAAATGGAGAGTCACCTCATGACTGGAAAGACGGGATAGTAACCCCCGTCAACAAGAGAGGATCAGGAAAAAGCCCTTTAAATAACAAGCCTATGAGTCTCACCAGCAGTTTAATGAAGACGCTGGAAATAAGCATGAAGAAAAGTACCATGCCATATAAGGAAAATAGCTATTTGTTATCTAAAGCACAGCATGGCTTCTGAGGAAACATCTCATGCCTGTCCGATGTCCTCACTGAAAGATAAAGCCGAGTCAAATCAAGAGACATCAGAGAATGCATTGTCGTCGTCTTCATAGACTTCAGCCAAGCCTTCGATAAAGTTCCCCACAAAAGACTACTCAGGAAGTTGGAAAGTCTTAGTATCAAAGGAAGCCTAATAGACTGGATCAGGGAATTTTTATGGATAGAAGGCAAGGGGTTAGGATCAACTCAAAACCCTCCTCTTGGACGGGAGTGAGTAGAGGAGTGCCGCAAGGCACGGCACGCGGAACTATAATATTTAATTTTTATATCAATAAGTTATCGCTGCTAACCGATTTCACTATGCTTCCACACGAAGATGACGCAAAATTCTACAGAGAGCTCAAGAAGACACTGATAGGCGTACGCTGCAAAAAGACCTCTGTCAGCGAACTATCATAAACTGTCAATGTCCAGCTCTTACTACGCTGGACCTCACGCTGTCCCTCGAAGACTTTCAGAAACAATTTGTAATAACCAACGCGAAAAAACCAGAACACAGATTGGCGACTCGAGAATCCTTTATTCTTACACCAATACGTAACAAACAATAAGGTTATTACACACAGGGTCTAAGAATAAATGTTACAACAATAAATCACGATGGTACTTCTGATAGTCTTTTATCTTCCGCTAAGCAGCGAACGATGAGACGATGACTGTTGGATTGATGACTCCCGCGAATAATATGGAGGAGCTGAGTTTGAGCAAACAACCATGAATTAATCGTTCAATCCTCAACTACATTGACACTCCCCGGCAAAATAGGGCCCACTACTATTTCCAACAGCGATGAAAAACTCGAACTGAAATGTCAATGCAGGACATGGGCCGAACGGGACTGGGATACATGGAAAAGAAAGACAAAAATAGTCCAAAACAAAGCAAGCATATGCACGGAAAAATCTTACTCATCGAAGACGACCTACGCCTTCCAGAAAAAGGCATCCTCTTGACATCTTGTAACACAATCGCAACTTGCCAGAATGACTCTCGCAGAAAGCAACGTGACCATAGCAGCACCTGATAATACTCGTCGAACATAATCTTATCTATTCAATATCAATTACCACTGCGATCGTTTGTCACTCATTCTGCCTCAGTTCTAGTAACAGTGACGTATGAAAGCCTCAGTTGTCTACACTCTTGCTCCCAGGCGTGTGAGACCATAGCCCAAAATAGAAACATTCATTCTAAACCATCGATTACACAGCTATTCTTTATCCCCGTGTGCATGTCATTCTCAGCACCAGCCTCCCCGGCATATACGACCCACCTGCTCTCTTTAACATTAATCAATTCATTCACGGATGTAGAAGACTAGAAACAACTTCAGAAGTAAGCACGACGACAATTTTAACAAAATTACGCAATAACAAATAGGTACGAAAACAACGAGTAAACACAATGAATCCAAAAAACACCAACTGATATGACACACCACACATATTTACAAACAGTACACACAAACTCGCAGATCGTGTCTCGACGGAATTCCTTTGAAGAATTGCAGGACTTACAGCAGTACACCTGCAACCCTACTCAGGTTGATGATACAAGTGGAAGACGTCCGGACACAAACAAATTTACGAACAGATAGATGAGAGATGATACCAATTCAGTATATACAACATGAACATATGTACAAAATCACACACCAAGAACGTTGTGCTGCTCATTGATGCGCTACACTTTGAAGAATGGTAGGACTTACACCAGTACGCCTACGACCCTTCTCAGGTTGACGCCCTAGGTTGGAAATTCGTCGCAGAGTTCATTTGCTGACTTCCTTCTATCAGCTATATCCTCAAATCTGAACGGTAACACGCCCATGTCATTGTATCGTAGAATATAGATGACTAACAAACACACGACATACCTCATCAACCAAGTATAGAAACAGAGTAATTTACACCAAAGATAATAACATTCAAATAGTAACTTGGAACTTGAAATACCTTTATTCATGCAAGTCAATTTAACAATTACCCTATCGTACACACTTCGCTTATCGCCACTAAACTGACCACTGACTTTCGTTCTTTCAAACGGACCGATACTAGCATAGTCATATCACAAGTCATTTGAGTTCACGGACGTCACCTTCAATGTGGATGACAACACCAATGACGACTGAGTGATACCAGCTGATGAACTTAGCGGTGGATCAGAAGCTGTTGTTGTTGTTCGACCTTCACAAGTTTGTCTAACCACAAGATAACCGCCACTGCTATCTTTATTGATTCGCTCCAGTTTAGCATTAACATCTGTCGATATGTGGGGTACACGCTGATCATTTACAGTGGCGGTCTCACAAATATCCATACCTTCCACAACTGCATCTGCCTTTAATTCTACTTCCCGTTCAAGTAGTACAGAACCTTTGTTCAACTCAGTAGAAGTAGGCATTCCTCTCATCTCATCATGATCAACCAAAGACAAATGTGCACTATCACGATCATTATCACGAATATTCGCTTTACCGTCAATTTCATCATTTTCAGACTCCTTAATAACAGCAGTAGACAATTTGGTTTCTTCCTCACAAATCCTTATAGGTTTTATACCCTTACTCTGACTAGTAATACCTTGTAAACTTGTGGAGTCAGAACTGGACTCTGAAACTGTAACTCTCTTCTCCTGCACAAACTGTGGTGTCATCTGTGACACTCCATTCAACAATGGCTTCCCAATTGCAACTACAGGCTTCTTTACCGCACCATTATCGTTACACAATTCGGAGCCAGACCTTGATGACGCTGATTTCACATTTAGCTTACCACTAAACTTGCTCACTGATTCAGAGTTCGCCTTTGTATGAACTTCTTGCAAACGTGTAAAACACAACCGTTTTTGTCTCGCAAATTGTAACCTATCTGTTGGGGATGTCCCACGAAAACTGTCACACTCATTAGGTTTATATGGACTTCTAGACACCATAAAGCCTTCTCGATATCCACTTCTCTGAGACCCTTTCGTCATCAATGATTGCGGTTTGCTCTCAGACTGCTCTATTATAAGGGTGGGATGCAATATGCTGGCAAACTTGCTCATAGCTTGATTGATACTTTCTTCTCCAGTTTCAGAATATCATCGAACTTTGGCTCGATACCTTCATCCTCTATACGAGAGCTTATCTTCACCCACTTCCTTTGAAGTCGAGTAGGTAGGCGTCTCGCTATTACCTCTAGGACGGAACTTGAGTTCAGATCACTCATGCAATTCATCGAAATCAGCGTATTCTTGTAAGTCATCAGATTATCCAAAAACTCAGTGAGTGCCTTGGAGTCATCTTGTAATTGACTACCATTACCTTAAACAGCCTCGAATACGTTCCTTACAGTCATCGGGGGTCTTCCGAATCTTTGATGCAGTATGCTCATAGCCTCAGAGTATCCTTCTTTTGGCTTCATAAACTTACAGCAGTGTAATGCTCTTGAAGCGACTCCAGTGCAGTACCTCAACAAACATATCAACTTCATTTCATCATTTATTGCAAGCCCACTCAACATGACTTCAAACTCCTTTACAGACTGTAAAAAATCAGCTGGGTTTCCATCAAAGTATCGAGGTTCGAATTTAGTTAGTTTTTAGCCCTTACTTTCCCTAAACGGCGAATCATGGACAACAGACTCATCATGCTGAGCATCATACGTATCTTTACATGTAACAGACAGCTCGACGTTACTTACTTTCCTACCTGCTTCCATGACGCTTTGTGCCTTCTTTGACCCAGGATACATTGAACTTGACCGAAAATTCCAGAAAAGTTCCAGATAGTACTTGTCCAAAGATGACTTGCAGGCACCAGGAAAGGAGAACAGAAACTAGCAGAAACTGTCAGTCAACTCTCGGAAACTGTCAATGTCCAGCTCTTACTACGCTGGACCTCACGCTGTCCCTCGAAGACTTTCAGAAACAATTTGTAATAACCAACGCGAAAAAACCAGAACACAGATTGGCGACTCGAGAATCCTTTATTCTTACACCAATACGTAACAAACAATAAGGTTATTACACACAAGGTCTAAGAATAAATGTTATAACAATAAACCATGATAGTACTTCTGATAGCTTTTTATCTTCCGCTGTCAGCCACATCTCGTAAACCGTCAATGCCCAGCTCTTGATACGCTGGGACTCACGCTCTTGCTTGAAGTGTCTCAGAAACGCTTGGTAATAACGGACGCAAAACCAAAACACCGATTGGCCACTCGAGGATTCTTTATTGTAACACCAACATATGGCCAACTTTAAAATTAGGCTTTAAAACTAAGGTCTATGAACAAATATTACTATGATAAATCACAATATAACTTCTGACGGTTTACTGCTGACTTCTTTCTGAACAGCGACCGATGAGACGATGACTGGTGTATTGATGCCTGCAAGAAAATTGGGGAAGTTGGTTTTGAGCAAACAACCATGAATTGATCGTTCAATCTTCAACTACATTGACTACCACCATTTTTCAGCAACTGTGGAACATATATTTTTTTGACCATTCTTGTCACTAATATTAAGGTTTTATATATCTATATCGATCTTTTTTTGGTGAACAGTATCTCACTTAGGCTTTCGTCTCTTTTACGTGGAATATCCACGACTTGGTCGTTCTCCACGTTGTATTTTCTGGTAAAGTACTTGCTTAACATTTCATATATCACCTCAGTATTCTCGTAAGCAATGGTGTCTTAGTACATTTTTTTAGTTTTTAACTTAGTTTTGAAAGTTTTCACAATTTCTCCTGGGTTATGCGGTGGCTCCATTGCCGCATGTCTTCGTTTAACTCTTAAATTCTATTGGGAGTGAACGTAGTAGCAATTAATGATGACAAATCATGACATCTGTAGTATTCTATTGAGTGCTTTCGTAGACTTCTCCTAACTATGTTGGAATATTATTGCCTTAGGGGAATTTGAAGACAATAATCTTCCTTGGTGCAATAACGTCACGAGCTGAGTAAATATTGTGATAAAAATTGTCAAGAGCTGCCTCTAAGGACTGGTTTGAAAGCATCTTATTAGGTGCTGATACAAGTCCCAGTCAGTATTTGTGAACAATCTTATAGTTGTCTGGTCAGCTCCACCTCTGCATTTTGTTTCGGGAAAGATGTTAATGAACATACTATTGACGTCCCACATGTACTGTAGACATTATTATGTTGTTCGTGAAAATAAGGTATAGGTTATTTGAGGATCTAGTGGGTGAATTTATGTGTTGTGTCCACCCTCCTGTGACGATGGATTTCACGAGATTACCATACTTTTGATACTTCTGGCATGTTGAAATCGCCTCCGATAGTTTTATATATAATATACACTTCAAGTTGTCACGCACGCCTGCTTTTGCACTACGTACTTCGAAGTCCGGTTCTGCCTACAATACACTTTCTTCATTTCGTCTTCATTTGTGTTTTTCAACACAATGTTGTTCGTACTTGGTCGTATACAGCGTCTAGCGTATTGTAGAGCGTGAAGACGTGAATGTATTATGGCATATTAATCGGAGTCAGATATTGTGCGCGATAAATTGGCCATTCTCCTTATCAAAACAATCTACAGGCTGTAACCATTCTAAGTTTTGTGGATCTTTACATATCATACATTCCTAACTACTTTCGATCTTCTTTTCCTGCGAGTAAACTGCATTTTGTTGGGGTAGGGATCATCATTGTTTCTTTCACCTTTTGATGTTTTCATTTTGCACACATTTTGCTAACTTATTTAGTAATAACTAACTTTTCGTATAAACAGGTAAGTTCTTACAGACACAAACAAATTTGGTGTGAATTAAAATGGAAAAATACAAAAAAGTTAATATCGTTTCAATAACTGAGTTACAATGCAACCAACCCCAACAGGTTCATATAAATGTTAAATTGTTATCACCAAGTCCTTCTTCAAGGTTGAGCAGCAGCGTAAACTTCGTTTTCTTTCATGTGGATGGTACGAGCTGATCTATGAACAATATTTATTTAGGTAAGTGCTATTTTCTCGCGTAAATGGGAGCTATTTAAAGAAGAATTGAACGTTACGAGACATTGTATATTGTAATGAAACACAAGTAAGAACATTACTAAAATGCTATCACAGAAGACAAATAAGTAGTGGTACCATCCTTAGAATGATCACATACATACACAGTGCGCAATGCTAAGCAAGCTGGTCTAACTATCGAAACTATGATGTTTTCGATGAAAATGTAGCGTTCCTCAAACAAGGTGCATTTTTTGTTCTTATTCCGGCACAACCAGGCATTAAGGAAACATAGAATGCAAGTGAGAAGCGTGAGTTATAACTTCGTTGATAATAGTAACATTTTATCCACATAAATTAAGCGTTTACATGATTAACATAGCGCTTATACAGGCATGATTATACTTGACAAATACAATTTTTAGATTGATCACTGTTTCATGACGTAATTACTGAAAAAAAGAAAAAAGTTCAAATAGCTATGTAAGTAACTTGTAGTGTTTGTTTTTAATTGAATAAGTTTAAGGTATTAATTTAAGTCTAATTTTTAATCTTCAGTATACGCTTGTCTAACAGTTTCACTCCGGAATTGCAAAAGGTTGCGCATTTGGAGGTTAAATAATGAAGATGTAGCGGAGTCTGAAGTTTCTCAGATGAGAATTTTCCGGAGTCTACAAGTGATAGTTTGGTCGGCTCAATATGTAGGACATGCTAACCCATGGGATGCCTCGCATCCACATCACGACAAGAAAGTGAGCTAATTAATAGGTGTTGGATTCAGAAGAAGCGTATGCTATTTACACCCACACAACTGTTGACGTTTCTTAATATTATGATCTAAGCTCATTTTCTAATCTCGAGTTGTCAAAATGCATACTGCTGTCTCATAGAATGCAGTGATTCACATTTATGACCACCACCACATGATAAGCATGCGCCACCCTTTCTCCCTTTATGATGCTAAGCCATGAGATTTATATTCCAAAGGCTGTATTTCCATTGCTTCGTGTTTTTATAATGCAAATTGTAGTGCTCAAGATTTGTTTTAATGCATGCACGTACATGCTGGCGCCAGCGCCATTTCTGCACTATCTACTTATGTGATGGACAGTTACATTCTTTCAGTCGGTTATAGAGCCTTTCAAACTAGATCCATTATCACGCCGGTTGTTCAGAATTATCTTAAATTCTTATTATATCTAAGTAAACTGCTAGAAAAGGTACATTACTAATAACCGGAGTATTTATAATTTGCGTCTCGTCACAAGCAC
The DNA here is from genome assembly GCA_944472135.2 of Trichobilharzia regenti. NCBI lineage: Eukaryota > Metazoa > Platyhelminthes > Trematoda > Strigeidida > Schistosomatidae > Trichobilharzia > Trichobilharzia regenti. The sequence goes on along the minus strand of OX235268.1, from coordinate 19,364,903 downwards.
TTAAAAGATGGGCAGAGCATTGATCTATCGAAGATTAGGTAAAACTCATTTGGCAGAGTTGACATAGTTTAGATTATCTACAGCTTCACCGGCACTCTTTACCCCTTGCACTCATAGAGCATATTGCATATTGCTCTTATACCAAGTGCTTCTCATTAGGTCACCGTACACAAAGGTTTTAACAATATTATCTTAATGCGTATACACATATATATCGCAGAGCAGTGGGAAATTAAACATTACTAGAAGTAAAAGTCAAAGGAGTGTTCAGTGCTACAGAAAATTAAGTCATCGTCCGTTAAGTAGAATGTCATTGATGGTGAACATTGATAAGACATTCAGTGAATGTGTTTGTTCGAACCAGTTTCCTGTTCGTCGTGGGCGACAATCCCTGTCGTGGCTAAGACATCTGCTCACTGACAGAAAAGCGGAGCAGTACGACTGGAAGCTCTTTTAATGTGGTGATAGTAACTGGCGGTGAATCAAATAACCAAACTTCCGTGTAATTTATTTGCTACACTGATGAATACTTAGTGGACCGATAAATTTTAGAACTAACGTCTGTCTTTTAATTCCATTGGTTCAGACCAAGTTAACCTCCAAAAGCCTGAGGAATTTAGGCACAAGGTCTGTGATATTCACTATCGTAAAAGTTTGTTCGTTTCCCAGTGAATGGAAAAAAAACGACAATGCTTTGACTGACTTTCTGCTATTTGATGCTTACAGCTTTTGTCAGCAAAGTCCCATAAACCGTTAATGCCCAGCTCTCGCTACGCTCGGGCCCACGCTGTTCTTAGAAGATTTCTCAGAAACGCTTAGTTATAACGGACGCAAAAACCAAAACACCGATCTGCCGTTTGATATTTGTTTATTGTTACACCAACATATAAAAGGAATAAGCGAACTAAGCAAACTAAGGTCTGAAAACAAATATTACAATAATAAATCGTTATGTTACTTCTGACGATGTTTAACTCTTCTTTCTGAACAGCGACCGATGAGACGATGACTGTCGTATTGATGCCTCCGCGAAAATCGAGGAAGTTGATTTTGAGCAAACAACCAAGAATTGATCGTTCAATCTTCAACTCCATTGACACTCCCCGGCAAAAAAGGGATCCAACCCTTTTTTCCTTCACGACCAATGCACGTTGACTTGGATGCCATTGCGAGAACCTGGGTCACACGGACAGAGCTGAAATGGAAAACAAACAGAAAAGCCAACACACCACAAGCATACCCACAGCACAATCTCACACATCAATGACGACCTGCGCCTCCAGACAGAGACCTCCTCTTGACATCTTGCAACACAATCGCCACTTGCTAGAATGACTCTTGCAGAATGCAACGTGACCATGGCACCAACTCACGATACTCTACGCACATCCTCTTATCTACTCACTACCAATTACCACTGAAATCGCTTGTCACTCATTCTGCCTCAGTTCTAGTAGCGGTGACGCATGCGAGCCTCAGTCGTTTACACTCTTTCTCCCCGGCGTGTCGGACCGCAGCTAACAATTATCTCCGTGTGCATTTCATTCTCAGCAATAGCCTAGCCTCCCCGGCGTATACGACCCATCTGCTGTCCTTAACATCAATCAATTCATTCATGGATGTAGAAGACTCGAAACAACTTCAGAAGTAATCACGACGAAAATTTTAACAAAATTACGCAATAACAACAAGACACGAAAACAACAAGTAAACACAATGAATCCAAAATACACCAATTGATAGAACACACCACACGTATATACAAACAGTACAAACAACCTCGCCGATCATGTCTTGATGGAATTCCTTTGAAGAATTGCAGGACTTACACCAGTACGCCTGCAACCCTTCACAGGTTGACGATTGTAAGTTGTGGAATGTCCGGACACAAACAAGATTAACCAACAATTACATCAATTGGAACTCACACAACTATTTAACACAAACATATGTACAATCAACACATCAAATGTTGTGGATTCTGACACGACAAACTACCCTTGAAGAACTGTAGGACTTACAGCAGTACGCCTACATTCCTTCTCAGGTTGATGATCCAAGTGGAAGTCGTCCGGACACAAACAGAATTACCAACAGCTAGATGACAGATGATATCAATTCAGTATATACAATATGAACATATGTACAAAATCACACACCAAGCACATTGGACTGCTCATTGATGCGCTACCCTTTGAAGAATTGTAGGACTTACAGCAGTACGCCTACAACCCTTCTCAGGTTGACGCCCTAGGTTGGAAAATCGTCGCAGAGTTCATTTGCTAACTTCCTTCTATCAGCTATATCCTCAAATCTGAACGGCAACACGCCCATGTCATTGTATCGTAGAATATAGATGACCAACAAACACACGACATATCTCATCAACCAAGTATAGAAACAGAGTAATTTACACCAAAGATAATAACATTCAAATAGTAACTTGAAACTAGAAATGCCTTTATTCGTGCAAGTCAATTTAACAATTACTCTCTCGTTTACACTTGGCTTATCCACACTAAACTGACCATTGATATTCGTCCTTTCAAACGAACTGATACTACCATAGTCATTGCACAAGATACTTGAGTTGATGGGTGTCTGTTTCATTGTGGATGACAGCACCAACGACGACTGATTGATATCAGTTGATGAACTTAGCGGTGGATCAAAAGCTGTTGTTGCTCGCTTTTCAGAAATTTGTCTACCTGCAAGACCACCACCACTGCTGTCTTTTACTATCAGCTCAGGTTTAACACTAGCATCTGATGATAGGTGGGCTACATGCTGATCACTCCCACTGACGGTCTTACAAGTATGCATGCCTTCTGCAACTGCATCTGCATTTATTTCTACTTCACGTTCAAGTTGTACAGAACCTTTATTTAACTTAGCAGTAGTAGGCATTCCCTCCATTTCATCATGATCAACCAAAGACAAATCTGCACTATCATGATCATTATCACAAATATCCAATTTACCGTCAACTTCATCATTTTCAAACTCTTTAATAACAGAAGTAGACAATTTTGGTTCCTCCTCAAAAATCATTAAAGGTTTTACATCTTCACTCTGACTAGTTATACTTTGTAAACTTTTGGAGTCAGAACTCCACTCTGAAGCAGTAACTCTATTCTGTGACACTCTATTCAGCAACGGCTTACCAGTTGCAACTACAGACTTCTTCACAACAACGTTATCGTCACACAATTCGGAGTCAGGCCTGGAGTTTACATTTAGCTTATCACTGAACTTGCTCACTGGTTCACAGTTCACTTCTGTATGCACCTCTTGCACACGTGTAGAACAAAGCCGTGTTTGTCTTGCATCTTGTAACTTATCTGTTGAGGATGTACTACGAAACCTGTTACACTCACTAGGTCTATATGCATTACTAGACATCATGGAGTCTTCTCGATATCCACCTCTCTGAGGCCTACTCGTCATCAATGAGTGCGTTTTACCCTCAGACTGCTCTATTCTAGGGGTGAGATCTAACAGACTGGAAAACTTGCTCATAGATTGATTGACACTAGTATTTACCAGTTTCAGGATATCATCAAACTTTGGCTCGATACCCTCATCCTCCATACGGGAGCTTATCTTCACCCACTTCCTTTGCAGTCGAGTAGGTAGACGTCTTGCTATTACTTCTAGTATAAAACTCGAGTTGAGGTCACTCATTCGATTCATCGAAATCATTCCATTCTTGTAAATTAGCAAATTATCTAAAAACTCAGTGAGTGCCTGGGAGTCATCCTGTAATTGACCACCATTACCCTTAACAGCCTCGAATAATTTCCCTGCAATCATCGAGGGTCTTCCAAACCTTTGACGTAATATGCTCATAGCCTCATCGTAGCCCTCCTTTGGCTTCATAAACTTACAGCACTGTATAGCTCTTGCAGCATCTCCAGTGCAATATCTCATCAAATACATTAACTTCAATTCATCATTTAATAGAAAACCACTCAACATGATCTCAAACTCCTTTACAAATTGTAAATAATCAGCCGGGTTTCCATCAAAACACCGTGGTTCTAATTTAGGGAGTTTGATGTTCCTATTATCCCTGAACGGCGAAACAGTAACATCAACCATGTCATGCTTAACATCAGACACATCGTTACAATTAACAGACAAGTCACCATGACTTACTTTCCTGTTTGCATCCAAGACACTCTGTCCCTTCTTTGACCCAGGCATTGTTGAACTTGACCCAATTCCAAAAAAGTTCCAGATATTGCTTGTTCAAAGAGGACTTGACCGGCACCAGGAAAATGAACGGCGACTATCCAAACTTTCACCAACTGTTTCAATCCGCCAGATCTGTTTCCATCGTCAGAAACTGTCAGCAAAGTCTCATAAACCGTTAATGCCCAGCTCTCGCTACGCTCGGGCCCACGCTGTTCTTAGAAGATTTCTCAGAAACGCTTAGTTATAACGGACGCAAAAACCAAAACACCGATCTGCCGTTTGATATTTGTTTATTGTTACACCAACATATAAAAGGAATAAGCGAACTAAGCAAACTAAGGTCTGAAAACAAATATTACAATAATAAATCGTTATGTTACTTCTGACGATGTTTCGCTCTTCTTTCTGAACAGCGACCGATGAGACGATGACTGTCGTATTGATGCCTCCGCGAAAATCGAGGAAGTTGATTTTGAGCAAACAACCAAGAATTGATCGTTCAATCTTCAACTCCATTGACAGCTTTACTAAAGTACTATTAAACCAGAATTTACAGAATCTCAGTTTACATATAGCAAATTATTCATCGTAGAGGCACATGAAGTGGTCATTTCATTATTAAGTTGGCCAACTAGTTAAGATAAAAATGCCAAGTGTAGAGTTTTGGATTTGATAAGCATATGAAATCGTGATTATATCATATGTTTACACAGTGGAATCGCTTATCACGTTCGTGTTGATTTTGTCTTTTTGCGGGATGGCGTGTGGCAACCAGGTCGAATCGTGCCCTAGTCTGTCATTCCCATTCATACAATTCCGATTTTATGCGATATGAAGTGCCTTAATATTAGACGTAATTTGAGCTTTCTGAAAATTTTCCGGGTGATTTCACTGGTCACAGGCAGATTTTGTGGCCTGATTGTATGCATGTAGACCTGCAGCTTGGTTTTTTGTAAGCTGTTCTAGTTCATCCGGGTTTCTTGGTGGCCGAATAAACGCCTTACTGTGTTCATTTCTTCTGATCTGCCAAAGTTTGTCTGGCATATATCACATAACTCTCTAAGCATTTTTTTCGTGGATATAAGTGGACTGAATAGTTTGGAGTTTGAACCTTTACACGGACAGGACGTTTTTGCAGTAAGTAGAAACGTGAGACTATATCAGGAGAGTGCCCGGTAAACACAAGGGCAGATTTTTCTTCAAAACATTAGACACACCACAAAGCAACCTTGTCCAAGTAAAAGAACAAGCCTAATGTCCAGCTATATTACGTGACGCATTCAATCAAGTTGCCGACTTCGTGATGTTTAGGAGTGAACTTTGGTAGAATTAGAGCTAAATAAGTCACAATCACTGGTCATTTTGGGTGGTTATGGAGGGACTTACATTTGTATTTCTGTGGTAAACAGTGGTAGTTGTGTGACATTGAACTGGCCTAGTTAATTTCTGAGTTGGCCTCTGAGGTTGCTGTTTAATATGATATAAAGATGTAATGCAAGCGACAGCCAAGAGTATACAGACTGTGGTTTGATTTATTTTAGTTGATAGGGTAGTCGTGCTGACTTTCGATGAGTTCATTTCACAGTGAGATGATGGCCTGAAAATGTTTTTAGTTTTTTAGGCTGCGACACCAGCGGATAAGTTGCTAGAACATTAACTAAAACCCCTGGAGGATAACTCCTAACTCATGTCTTTTTTGATATGGTTGTCAGTAGATTGATTGGGTAGGTGTGAAATGCTGACCAGTGTGCAGGAGATTTCCTCGACTGCTACTTTGGAGGCTTATGTGATGGAATGAGCAGATAGCCATACCCCCATTAAAACGGTCAGATGATGTAGGAAGTGATTTCAGTGAAGCTTGTGCACAGCCTGCAATTACTCATAAAGTAGTTGGAGTGGTCATGACGTTTTGTCACATTAGATGGCCAGAAGCGTTTATCAGGCCGTCCATGATTATGAAAAGCGTATGCCCTTGGTCACTGTTCTGAGAAGTAGCCATTACAGCTCATTATTATTTCAGTATGAAAAAACCTATGATGCATATCAATGGTGTAGTCAGTAGTGCTTGATTGACACATGAGGCATTTATTGATTGAGGCACATAACGAATCGACTTTTTATACATGAATTGATTGTAAGGTGCCTATAATCACACTGGCTAGTGAACTTCCGAAGCAGTACAAGACATCTGATTTAGCTGCAGTGAATGCGAAACATAAAAACGTAGGCCTGCCAATACAAGCGTCAGATAAGTATTATATCCAATGTAGTACTAAATGAATTGTTAAGCGACACCACCTAAATTTTGATAAATACAGTTTGGTCAATAAAGGGCTACTTCGTAGGCTACGAAATGATGAGGTAGCAAGCGTCTCATTTATGCATCCATCGCGAAAGCAAACAAATACTCCTCATGTTAAATTTGTCACTTTGGCTTCATAATGCAGTTTACCAGTGATATAAAACACATGAAGAGGGGCAGACGACCGTTTAGCTGTTGCACTGTCCAGAATGCATGTGAATACAGTGCAACAAACTACTGTAGACCTCAAAACACTGACCGGAAACCAAATGGATGATGAACAATCAAGGCATATCCTCATTGCACATAACTCCAGCTTCAAACTTAAACAGTTACCACGTCCAGTGGATGGCGATTCGATATACCGCCACACAACGCAAGATTCACCTAGGTCCTTCGTCCCTAAAATTATGCGAAAATCTGTATTTAGTAATTTTCACTTGTTATCACATTTGGATCGAAAGACTTAATTAAATTAATCTAGACAAGGAATATTCGGCGAAACCTACAACGCGACGTGCAGAAGAGGATGAGAGAGTGCATGGCATGCCACAGAAGGAAAACATGCAGGCGCACAATTTCCACATTTAAACTATTCTCTCAGCCGGATACTGATTTCACACATGTTCACATGGATTTGGTAAGCCTCCTGTAGTACTCAGACGGATCCACTTATTCACATGCATTGATAGGTTGGTCAGCTTCTGAGTGGCTGCACAACTTACTGGTACTACGGCGGAAGCATTAGCAAAAACCTTCTCTCAGCACTTGGTGGTCATGTTCGGTGAGCCTATAAAACAACAACTGATACGAGAGCTGAATTCGAGTCACCGCTGCTCGACGACTTGTCGACCTTCGTCAGATTATGCGTAATCCACTGCACAGCATACCATCTTTAGGCTAATGGGGTGATAGTCAAGGCCCTCTGCGACAATATATGCTATGCCCACTCGGATATGGTAAGTAACTGAGGAATTCTTGATGTTTGGGCGAGTAACCAAGTAAGAATTATGTCATTCATGTGGTTATATGCTGAACAGTGAATGCCCTCCCGTTTGTTTGGATAGCTATTCCTCACCTCACTTGCCTTCTGACGGGCTGAGGCAGAGGTTCATAAGTATCATTAGTCTCCAAAAACACCACAAGCAAATGGCTGGTAATTTGAGTAATTATTTCTGGTGTATATGCTACAAAAGACTTTATGATATCGGGATTTCTCATCTACGTGCAACATTCGCATGGCGAAGTTAAACTTTCGACACCACTAACTACCTATCAGCGAATTATCCAATGAAATTTACGAACGATGTCGAATTATCCAATGAGATTCACGAACGTAGTTCATTGTTGTAGAGCGTTTGATTCATTTCTAATGCGTGACCTTACAAGGTTACGGCTGCAATTCGAGGGTGTTAGTGTTTTCCAGTATTGCCTGGATTTAAATTGCTGTGTTGGTATCATGACTTTAAAAAGCTATAGCAGGTCAACTGGTGGGTTTGTTCATCGTTGTGCTATATGTTTGAAGCATGCTAATATTAGAGAGGGTAAGCTGATAATTTTAATATTTCGTGGGAAATTTTTCCGCTAGGTCACATCTCTCCCTAACCCAGATTTTGTATATCTGCAATTACTGGGTGTTGAAACAGCCGGTGAGAGCAGCAGCTGTCGAGACTGAGAATAGTCTTGTCTAAACAGTTTAGTGGTACCAGCATTGCAGAGATATTGCTTCGTGTAAAATAGAGACAATCACTTGTTTGCTGCTTGGATCCCGTTACGAGGACTCATACGAATTCCACTGAAGGGTTTTGGGGCCGCTTGAAAAACAAGATAAGGGCTATACATGGATCTGAAAAGGATCTCATCTACAGCCGTTCAAATGAATATAAGTACAGGATGTGCTGTGACTTCGCCATTGACAGTCACATGCTAAACTGGGGGATGTTTCTCTCACATATTTGAAGAAGATACTCCTTGTAACCGTTTTATCCTTCTTTATGCTTTTTTCTATAAATATGCGTTTCCATTCATCATATATGCCTATTTAATGTGATTGGTCCGTTCAAGGTCGTTTGCTGATTGGTTGCTAGTGGTATCGAAAGTTTAACTTTGCCATTCACATTTAATTATTTCCTCCAGATTTCTATTTGTTAATCTCTGTGAGATCAAACGAATTCGCTCGTCAATTGAAACTTGGCCATCTCTCCTCCACATGATCAATTTGTTTGTCTGTGCTGAGTGAAAAATTTCGTGAACAACTCCATCTACAAGGAACTTCAGAGAAGCTGAATCGTTGTGGTGAGGTTGCGTATCCCCATACTCTCTTTGTAATGTTATTAAAAAATATATACTGAAATAGCCGTAGGTATTATATTCTGTATTCGCAATTTGACCCGGCCGTTGGATTACGTGGACCAGTCCAAAGAGTTGGAAGGTAGTGTGGCTGTACTGCATGCCTAACCATACAGATAGTCACACAAAAACCATCAGCTTTATTTCCGGTTGAAGCCGACCGTAGAGCGAGGTTGAAGTCGTTCAAGTGATGTAACTTAATGGCTTCTCCGAATCCTTCATTCGTGAACCATATATCTGTGTGATTTGTTAGTCTTCTCTTGAATTAGTCTTAATTATTTGTCTTTGTGTATCTTAGAGTTATGCTGGTCAGAGTTAAGGACCAAAGTTTTCCATGAACCCCCATGCATTCCTGTAAAATGGATTCGAGATCTGTGTTACTGAGTTTTATCTGCCTGCTGGATGTCAATCAAACAATTGAATTCGTGCTTCGATCCAAGAAACGCGATGTTATCTGAAAGTAAAAAAGTGCTGAAAAGTCGTATTCAAAAACATGGTGATGAAAGCGAATAGCCTATGTAATTGAAATTTGTGGGCCATAAACTTCATGGCAGAGTAGGAAAATATTTGACATTTTCCGTATTTCAAGTCTCGCGCTGACGACGAATAACCTACCTCTATGCATAGCTGGATATTTTATTTCTTGAGATATCTATGCTTGATTTAATTTATTTACAGTGGGTCACTGCGTAGCAGAAGATTGCAAAAAGGTGATGTTCCTTAAAACCGCAACCACATTCTCCCGTTCTCTTCACGGTTTTATATTTCTCAGTACTCATGTCAATGTAGTTGAAGATTGAACGATCAATTCGTGGTTGTTTTCTCAAACGCAACTTCCCCAGTTTTTCGCGGAGACATCAATACACCAGTCATCGCCTCATCGATAGCTGTTCAGAAAGCAAGTACAAAGCCGTCAGAAGCAATATTGTGATTTATTATTGTAATATTTGTTCATAGACCTTAGTTGTATATTGGCTATATGTTGGTGTTACAATAAATAATTCTCGAGTCGCCAAACTGGGTTCTGGTTTTTGCGTCCGTTCGTACTAAGCGTTTCTGAGAAGCTTCAAGGAACAGCGTGAGTCCCAGCGTAGCAAGAGCTGGGCATTAACGGTTTACGAGACGAGGCTGACAGTTTCTGACAATTTTGAGTCAGTTTCTGGTGGATTCGGACAGTTGGTGACAGTTTGGATAGTCACCGTTCATCTTTCCTGGTGCCGGTCAAGTCCTCTTTGAACAAGCAACATCTGGAACCTTTTTGGAATTGGGTCAAGTTCGACAATGCCTGGGTCAAAGAAGGAACAGAGCGTCTTTGATGCAAACAGGAAAGTAACTCATGGTGACTTATCTGTTACTTGTAACGATGAGTCTGATGTTAAGCACGATATGGTTATAATAATAATAATTTTTATTTCTGTAACAGAAACCAGCCATTTTTACAGGCATGAACATATGTACACATATTACAACTTATGGAATAAATAATATGATTTGTTAATTAAGAAATAAGTTGAATACTGGTAAATGTGAGAGAAACATTTAAAATGAAGTGTACAAATAAGGAAATAGATATAGCGTCAAATCTAAGCTGTGACTGAAAAAAAACGTATCAATTTCACGCAGAAATCATAAATGATTGCGTTAGTTGAGGAAGGTAAGTAGCATTGTTGTACAGGTGCTGACGTTATACATAAGAGACGCAGAATAAACAATAATTATCAGCAAATGATTCATAAAGTGTTTCAAAATATATAAAACTTCAAATTCACCCGTAAGTACACCATATTTGTGACATTTCCACTTGCTTATGAGACCGACTGTGAACTTGTCACCAGATTTTATAATAAGGGCGGTCCCGTTATTTACCAGATGAGCTAGGAATATCACGAATAAATGGAGAATAGCAGCGCTGTATCAGTACCTTCGTTGAAGGCAGTACCTTTGAAAAGAGAAGAAGACAGAAGAAAACCGACAGAGAGGTGCAGAAGTATATAAAAGGTGTTAATAATTCGAAATATATAGCAGATATGGGTTTCATCATTATTTGTATTGTTTTTTTTTCAAGAAATATTATTTTCCCTATATTCTACAGTCTTTCCTGCGAACAATTAGTTTAAGTGAAAGACAGGTGATAATTTCACCTACTTACGAGGTTTAAAAGGAGTTAAACACATAAGTCAGCGTGCGTTAGGTATGTAAAAAGAAAGTGAGGGTCAAGTAATATATGTTTTTCTGAAGTATACTGTCAATCACGTCTCATAAACCGTTAATGCCCAGCTCTCGCTACGCTCGGGCCCACGCTGTTCTTTGAAGATTTCAGAAACGCTTAGTTATAACGGACGAAAAACCAAAACACCGATCTGCCGCTTGATATTTGTTTATTGTTACACCAACATATGAAAAGAATAAGCGAACTAAGGTCTGAAAACAAATATTACAATAATAAATCGTTATGTTACTTCTGACGATGTTTCACTCTTCTTTCTGAACAGCGACCGATGAGACGATGACTGTCGTATTGATGCCTCCGCGAAAATTGGGGAAGTTGATTTTGAGCAAACAACCAAGAATTGATCGTTCAATCTTCAACTCCATTGACACTCCCCGGCAAAAAAGGGATCCAACCCTTTTTTCCTTCACGACCAATGCACGTTGACTTGGATGCCATTGCGAGAACCTGGGTCACACGGACAGAGCTGAAATGGAAAACAAACAGAAAAGCCAACACACCACAAGCATACCCACAGCACAATCTCACACATCAATGACGACCTGCGCCTCCAGACAGAGACCTCCTCTTGACATCTTGCAACACAATCGCCACTTGCTAGAATGACTCTTGCAGAATGCAACGTGACCATGGCACCACCTCATGATACTCTACGCACATCCTCTTATCTACTCACTACCAATTACCACTGAAATCGCTTGTCACTCATTCTGCCTCAGTTCTAGTAGCGGTGACGCATGCGAGCCTCAGTCGTTTACACTCTTTCTCCCCGGCGTGTCGGACCGCAGCTAACAATTATCTCCGTGTGCATTTCATTCTCAGCAATAGCCTAGCCTCCCCGGCGTATACGACCCATCTGCTGTCCTTAACATCAATCAATTCATTCATGGATGTAGAAGACTCGAAACAACTTCAGAAATAATCACGACGAAAATTTTAACAAAATTACGCAATAACAACAAGATACGAAAACAACAAGTAAACACAATGAATCCAAAAACACCAATTGATATGACACACCACACGTATATACAAATAGTACAAACAACCTCGCCGATCATGTCTTGGTGGAATTCCTTTGAAGAATTGCAGGACTTACACCAGTACGCCTACAACCCTTCACAGGTTGACGATTGTAAGTTGTGGAATGTCCGGACACAAACAAGATTAACCAACAATTACATCAATTGGAACTCACAACTATTTAACACAAACATATGTACAATCAACACATCAAATGTTGTGGATTCTGACACGACAAACTACCCTTGAAGAACTGTAGGACTTACAGCAGTACGCCTACATTCCTTCTCAGGTTGATGATCCAAGTGGAAGTCGTCCGGACACAAACAGAATTACCAACAGCTAGATGACAGATGATATCAATTCAGTATATACAATATGAACATATGTACAAATCATACACCAAGCACATTGGACTGCTCATTGATGCGCTACCCTTTGAAGAATTGTAGGACTTACAGCAGTACGCCTACAACCCTTCTCAGGTTGACGCCCTAGGTTGGAAAATCGTCGCAGAGTTCATTTGCTAACTTCCTTCTATCAGCTATATCCTCAAATCTGAACGGCAACACGCCCATGTCATTGTATCGTAGAATATAGATGACCAACAAACACACGACATATCTCATCAACCAAGTATAGAAACAGAGTAATTTACACCAAAGATAATAACATTCAAATAGTAACTTGAAACTAGAAATGCCTTTATTCGTGCAAGTCAATTTAACAATTACTCTCTCGTTTACACTTGGCTTATCCACACTAAACTGACCATTGATATTCGTCCTTTCAAACGAACTGATACTACCATAGTCATTGCACAAGATACTTGAGTTGATGGGTGTCTGTTTCATTGTGGATGACAGCACCAACGACGACTGATTGATATCAGTTGATGAAGTTAGCGGTGGATCAAAAGCTGTTGTTGCTCGCTTTCAGAAATTTGTCTACCTGCAAGACCACCACCACTGCTGTCTTTTACTATCAGCTCAGGTTTAACACTAGCATCTGATGATAGGTGGGCTACATGCTGATCACTCCCACTGACGGTCTTACAAGTATGCATGCCTTCTGCAACTGCATCTGCATTTATTTCTACTTCACGTTCAAGTTGTACAGAACCTTTATTTAACTTAGCAGTAGTAGGCATTCCCTCCATTTCATCATGATCAACCAAAGACAAATCTGCACTATCATGATCATTATCACAAATATTCAATTTACCGTCAACTTCATCATTTTCAAACTCTTTAATAACAGAAGTAGACAATTTTGGTTCCTCCTCAAAAATCATTAAAGGTTTTACATCTTCACTCTGACTAGTTATACTTTGTAAACTTTGGAGTCAGAACTCCACTCTGAAGCAGTAACTCTATTCTGTGACACTCTATTCAGCAACGGCTTACCAGTTGCAACTACAGACTTCTTCACAACAACGTTATCGTCACACAATTCGGAGTCAGGCCTGGAGTTTACATTTAGCTTATCACTGAACTTGCTCACTGGTTCACAGTTCACTTCTGTATGCACCTCTTGCAAACGTGTAAACACAACCGTGTTTGTCTTGCATCTTGTAACTTATCTGTTGAGGATGTACTACGAAACCTGTTACACTCACTAGGTCTATATGCATTACTAGACATCATGGAGTCTTCTCGATATCCACCTCTCTGAGGCCTACTTGTCATCAATGAGTGCGTTTTACCCTCAGACTGCTCTATTCTAGGGGTGAGATCTAACAGACTGGAAAACTTGCTCATAGATTGATTGACACTAGTATTTACCAGTTTCAGGATATCATCAAACTTTGGCTCGATACCCTCATCCTCCATACGGGAGCTTATCTTCACCCACTTCCTTTGCAGTCGAGTAGGTAGACGTCTTGCTATTACTTCTAGTATAAAACTCGAGTTGAGGTCACTCATTCGATTCATCGAAATCATTCCATTCTTGTAAATTAGCAAATTATCTAAAAACTCAGTGAGTGCCTGGGAGTCATCCTGTAATTGACCACCATTACCCTTAACAGCCTCGAATAATTTCCCTGCAATCATCGAAGGTCTTCCAAACCTTTGACGTAATATGCTCATAGCCTCATCGTAGCCCTCCTTTGGCTTCATAAACTTACAGCACTGTATAGCTCTTGCAGCATCTCCAGTGCAATATCTCATCAAATACATTAACTTCAATTCATCATTTAATAGAAAACCACTCAACATGATCTCAAACTCCTTTACAAATTGTAAATAATCAGCCGGGTTTCCATCAAAACACCGTGGTTCTAATTTAGGGAGTTTGATGTTCCTATTATCCCTGAACGGCGAAACAGTAACATCAACCATGTCATGCTTAACATCAGACACATCGTTACAATTAACAGACAAGTCACCATGACTTACTTTCCTGTTTGCATCCAAGACACTCTGTCCCTTCTTTGACCCAGGCATTGTTGAACTTGACCCAATTCCAAAAAAGTTCCAGATATTGCTTGTTCAAAGAGGACTTGACCGGCACCAGGAAAATGAACGGCGACTATCCAAACTTTCACCAACTGTTTCAATCCGCCAGATCTGTTTCCATCGTCAGAAACTGTCAGCAAAGTCTCATAAACCGTTAATGCCCAGCTCTCGCTACGCTCGGGCCCACGCTGTTCTTGAAGATTTCAGAAACGCTTAGTTATAACGGACGAAAAACCAAAACACCGATCTGCCGCTTGATATTTGTTTATTGTTACACCAACATATGAAAAGAATAAGCGAACTAAGGTCTGAAAACAAATATTACAATAATAAATCATTGTATTACTTCTGACGATGTTTCACTCTTCTTTCTGAACAGCGACCGATGAGACGATGACTGTCGTATTGATGCCTCCGCGAAAATTGGGGAAGTTGATTTTAAGCAAACAACCAAGAATTGATCGTTCAATCTTCAACTCCATTGATATATACAGTTCGGTGGCCTTCTGAAGTAGCGGTCTCATACCATTTACTTTCATTCGGGAGTTTGCATTTAAACTTTGGCTCTAGGCAATTTTCAACTTCTATTTCTTTTTTTCTTAATTTTTTAAAATTTTTACTTTTTTATTTATTTTCATTTTGCAGAAGCCATCTGAACTCAGGAGCCTTAGCAATCGAGCGCTGTCCCACAGATAAGGGTGGTTCTCATATGTCCCCACCATCATATCCACTAACTAGCAGTCACCACCCTCCCACCTCTTTTGTGCAAGGCCCTGGCGGAATGCTTCATTTTGATGTCACTGTTTCGCCGTTTAGGGAAAATAAGGGCTAAAAACTAACTAAATTCGAACCTCGATACTTTGATGGAAACCCAGCTGATTTTTTACAGTCTGTAAAGGAGTTTGAAGTCATGTTGAGTGGGCTTGCAATAAATGATGAAATGAAGTTGATATGTTTGTTGAGGTACTGCACTGGAGTCGCTTCAAGAGCATTACACTGCTGTAAGTTTATGAAGCCAAAAGAAGGATACTCTGAGGCTATGAGCATACTGCATCAAAGATTCGGAAGACCCCCGATGACTGTAAGGAACGTATTCGAGGCTGTTTAAGGTAATGGTAGTCAATTACAAGATGACTCCAAGGCACTCACTGAGTTTTTGGATAATCTGATGACTTACAAGAATACGCTGATTTCGATGAATTGCATGAGTGATCTGAACTCAAGTTCCGTCCTAGAGGTAATAACGAGACGCCTACCTACTCGACTTCAAAGGAAGTGGGTGAAGATAAGCTCTCGTATAGAGGATGAAGGTATCGAGCCAAAGTTCGATGATATTCTGAAACTGGAGAAGAAAGTATCAATCAAGCTATGAGCAAGTTTGCCAGCATATTGCATCCCACCCTTATAATAGAGCAGTCTGAGAGCAAACCGCAATCATTGATGACGAAAGGGTCTCAGAGAAGTGGATATCGAGAAGGCTTTATGGTGTCTAGAAGTCCATATAAACCTAATGAGTGTGACAGTTTTCGTGGGACATCCCCAACAGATAGGTTACAATTTGCGAGACAAAAACGGTTGTGTTTTACACGTTTGCAAGAAGTTCATACAAAGGCGAACTCTGAATCAGTGAGCAAGTTTAGTGGTAAGCTAAATGTGAAATCAGCGTCATCAAGGTCTGGCTCCGAATTGTGTAACGATAATGGTGCGGTAAAGAAGCCTGTAGTTGCAATTGGGAAGCCATTGTTGAATGGAGTGTCACAGATGACACCACAGTTTGTGCAGGAGAAGAGAGTTACAGTTTCAGAGTCCAGTTCTGACTCCACAAGTTTACAAGGTATTACTAGTCAGAGTAAGGGTATAAAACCTATAAGGATTTGTGAGGAAGAAACCAAATTGTCTACTGCTGTTATTAAGGAGTCTGAAAATGATGAAATTGACGGTAAAGCGAATATTCGTGATAATGATCGTGATAGTGCACATTTGTCTTTGGTTGATCATGATGAGATGAGAGGAATGCCTACTTCTACTGAGTTGAACAAAGGTTCTGTACTACTTGAACGGGAAGTAGAATTAAAGGCAGATGCAGTTGTGGAAGGTATGGATATTTGTGAGACCGCCACTGTAAATGATCAGCGTGTACCCCACATATCGACAGATGTTAATGCTAAACTGGAGCGAATCAATAAAGATAGCAGTGGCGGTTATCTTGTGGTTAGACAAACTTGTGAAGGTCGAACAACAACAACAGCTTCTGATCCACCGCTAAGTTCATCAGCTGGTATCACTCAGTCGTCATTGGTGTTGTCATCCACATTGAAGGTGACGTCCGTGAACTCAAATGACTTGTGATATGACTATGCTAGTATCGGTCCGTTTGAAAGAACGAAAGTCAGTGGTCAGTTTAGTGGCGATAAGCGAAGTGTGTACGATAGGGTAATTGTTAAATTGACTTGCATGAATAAAGGTATTTCAAGTTCCAAGTTACTATTTGAATGTTATTATCTTTGGTGTAAATTACTCTGTTTCTATACTTGGTTGATGAGGTATGTCGTGTGTTTGTTAGTCATCTATATTCTACGATACAATGACATGGGCGTGTTACCGTTCAGATTTGAGGATATAGCTGATAGAAGGAAGTCAGCAAATGAACTCTGCGACGAATTTCCAACCTAGGGCGTCAACCTGAGAAGAGTTGTAGGCGTACTGGTGTAAGTCCTACCATTCTTCAAAGGGTAGCGCATCAATTAGCAGCACAACGTTCTTGGTGTGTGATTTTGTACATATGTTCATGTTGTATATACTGAATTGATATCATCTGTCATCTAGCTGTTGGTAATTCTGTTTGTGTCCGGACGTCTTCCACTTGGATCATCAACCTGAGAAGGAATGTAGGCGTACTGCTGTAAGTCCTAAAGTTCTTCAAGGGTAGCCCGTCAAGGCAGAATCCACAACATTTGATGTATTGATTGTCAACACGTCTGTGTTAAATAATTGAATGGGTTTCAATTGATGTAATTGTTGGTTAGTCTTGATTGTGTCCGGACATTCTAAAACTTACAATCGTCTACGTGAGATGGGTTGTAGGCATACTGGTGTAAGTCCTGCAATTCTTCAAAGGAATTCCCCCAAGACATGATCTGCAAGTTTGTGTGTACTGTTTGTATATATGTGCGGTGTGTCATATCAATTGGTGTTTTTTGGATTCATTGTGTTTACTCGTTGTTTTCGTACCTATTTGTTATTGCGTAATTTTGTTAAAATTGTCGTCGTGCTTACTTCTGAAGTTGTTTCTAGTCTTCTACATCCGTGAATGAATTGATTAATGTTAAAGAGAGCAGGTGGGTCGTATATGCCGGGGAGGCTGGTGCTGAGAATGACATGCACACGGGGATAAAGAATAGCTGTGTAATCGATGGTTTAGAATGAATGTTTCTATTTTGGGCTATGGTCTCACACGCCTGGGAGCAAGAGTGTAGACAACTGAGGCTTTCATACGTCACCGTTACTAGAACTGAGGCAGAATGAGTGACAAGCGATTTCAGTGGTAATTGGTAGTGAGTAGATTAGTGGATGTGAGTAGAGTATGATGAGGTGCCGTTATGGTCACGTTGCATTCTGCAAGAGTCATTCTAGCAAGTGGCGATTGTGTTACAAGATGCCGAGAGGATGCCTTTTTCTGGAAGGCGCAGGTCGTCATTGATGTGTGAGATTGTGCTGTGGGTATGCTTGTGGTGTTTTGGCTTTTCTGTTTGTTTTCTATTTGAGCTCTGTCCGTGCTAACGAGTTTCTCGCAATGGCGTCCAGGTCAGCATGTATTGGTCGTGATGGGAAAAGGGATAGATCCCTTTTTTGCCTGGGAGTGTCAGTGTAGTTGAAGATTGAACGATCAATTCGTGGTTGTTTTCTCAAATGCAACTTCCCCAGTTTTTCGCGGGGACATCAATACACCAGTCATCGCCTCATCGATAGCTGTTCAGAAAGCAAGTACAAAGCCATCAGAAGCAATATTGTGATTTATTATTGTAATATTTGTTCATAGACCTTAGTTGTATATTGGCTATATGTTGGTGTTACAATAAATAATTCTCGAGTCGCCAAACTGGGTTCTGGTTTTTGCGTCCGTTCGTACTAAGCGTTTCTGAGAAGCTTCAAGGAACAGCGTGAGTCCCAGCGTAGCAAGAGCTGGGCATTAACGGTTTACGTGACGACGCTGACAACTCACTTCGCGTGGCTTAGTAAATATGTGATATGAATTCCATTCCACTCTACCACAGTGCACAAGTTTTATTCTTATATCAATGTGATATGAAACCCTACATACTCAAGTGAGATATTGAGACCTTTCAAAATAAGGCAGTTTTTTCTCAATCTTGAACATGTTTCTCTATACAAATGCAATCCTGATATTCAATAAGTGCATTCCATGTAGAGCATGAATTTAGTGAAAATGATTTTCTCGTTTCTCTAAAATACGCAAAAAATTATTTCACTGCCATTTTAAGTGTAGGATGGCGGCTTATATTGGTATCTGTTGAAACTCACACCAGTTTAAATAACATGTTTCAGAAATGGCTGGTAGAAATAATGAAGTACAGCGAAATAACCGTTCGAAATACAATTTTTGACACGTATTTAGGGTCTGAATTCACCTACAGACATTTTGTTTTCTTTATCAGTGCTGACGATACAGAGTCTAGACCTCAATATTGTTAAAACTCAGGTGATTTAACGTAAAACTAATGTTTCTGAAATGTAGGATAAATAATGAAATCGCACATGGGTAACAATACGAAGTTAACTATCCTTCAAGGGAGGACAAAGGCATACCAAACATTATTGGTGTGTTGTACAGAACAGTTAGTGAATTACATTTACGAACATTTAAGAAATAATATATAATACTCATCCAAGGCCAACTCTCTATTATGGGAGTTTATATTAAAACATCCAACAATCACGTGAAAATCACGAGGGTCAATGTCATTTCATACAGATCAGTGTAATACCATAAAGTCTGTCTGTCAGAATTAACAAATATATTGTTGTTAAACTGAGATGAGTATTTACCAAAGCGATGATCGCGATCCAGTAGCTACAGTTAACCAGCTGGTGTGCTAAATAGCGACAGTTCCGAAACCAGGGCCTTCAGATCAATGAAATCGTCAAACCATTGAGAGTCACCTGGAGAAAACCAGCCACACTTCAGATGTGAATTATTAACTACTAGAGGAACTCTCAGGGATGGTATCTGCATAGAGGTACATAGAAATTATTTATTTTTGATTTACGTCATACGCATCAATACCAGACAAGTTGTAATTTTATATTCATGATATCATTAAAGGGTTGTAATGCTGCCTAACACCGTGCAGGCAACATCCCTGTATCGGTCTCTTGAGAAAGTGATCGAAATCTCTGACAATTCTGTCAAAATATGCAGTGACTGAAACTGCTGGCTGGCTAATACGCCATCAGGAAAATAATGATTAGTTGAACGAAATAACATTCTCTAACCATAAAGATTTTCTTTCGTATGATTATATGGTGAAATGATCCAATATCCAATATCCAATATCGTTTTTACGAGCTAGTATAAACCAATTTGATTTCTTTGTGCTCGCTTCTTGATTGTGAGGTATAGGTTCTTGATCTTCGGTAAACTTCTGCGTAGCTTGTCCCGCCACTCGACTGTCGTAGCTTTGGTTGACTCCAAAGGGAGTAGTGCTGGGATTAATTATATGTGGTTTGTAGTATGAGGTATGTTAAGACTGTTACTACTGTGATTGGAGTTGATCCTTTCGCCAGTTAGTCCTTCGGTATTGTCGACAAGAGAAAAGAGATAGTAATAATAATAATAATAATAATAGTAATAATAATAATAGATATAATTAGTGAAGCTATTCAGACTAAGAGACAGAAACGAAAATAGGAAACGTAACAACAGTCAGCTCATGAAGTTTGAAGAATAATATGTATATCAGTAATAGTAATAATAATAATAATAATAGTAATGATGGCTAACTGTAATAAAGTTCTGTATTCTCTTTGTAATAATTGTCAGAAAAGTGTCTTTTATGCAACTTAAAATATTTTGTTATGTTGAGAACTCAGAATCAAAGTATCACTAAACGATTGGAGCTATTGAAGGATTTGTCACCCGGTATTTGTTTGACTCCTTCAAAACTGTGTTCGTCAACCAACACACAATTCCAAAAAATCGCCCCTTTGCAGATGTGTACTTGGTGGCGTATCGTTGTTGCTTTTCTTTTGATAGTAAGCACTTATTTATGTGTTTAGTTTAATGTTATGGTAAATTCTGACAACAGTCGTGTCGCTCCTTTGCTGTAAAACTTTGGCGGTTGCTTGTGATTGATTTAGATCCAAAGATTTGGGTATTCTAAGTTTTGAAATATTCGTTTTATGTGAGATAAGTTTTGCATGTTTGCAACACGGTGGATTGTTTCTAACATATATAATCCGTAAGACCAAAATCTTATACTAAAAGCCTTAGCACCTGAAATAGTGACTAGTGCACATGCACGTGCAGATGTGCACGTCGTCATATAAGGTAAGCAAATGAGGGACATAGCTTCACATAGGAAATATGTATGTTATTAATCATGAGTTTTTATAGAAAAACATATATTTTAGATTGAGCGGAGTACAAAATCACATGTTTTAGAGCATCTGCAAACAAGAATGAGCAGCAGTCACAATCAAATCATATAAACATTCCATTTTAACAAACGACTGGAGCTTCTGTCGATCTAGGATTGACTTGACAGATATTTTCAGTCTTCCGACCTTTTTTCAGATCCCCATGATATTTCGGTGGTCTTAACATAATAGTCTTTAGTTCAGGCGGTGCTTCCTCACTTTATGTTAGTGACTCACGTGTTTTAATCCTACGTAGCTTATTGAGGTTCAGTCTGATAGGTGCTTGCAAAAGCCAAAGTACCATGGGTGTGGTTCATCACATGTGTAAAGATGAACATGGCAAACTATATACATTATTTATCCGGAAATTCAAGATGTCATTTTAAGGAATCATTTTAGCAGACAGTTTAAAGTTAACAGAATATAGAAACTATTTTGATTTGTTTTTGTTACTGTGGATTGCTTTTTACTGTGTAAACACTCACTCTCGCAAATCTCAATTACATACTTATTGTCAAGAGGTAAACCCAGATATTACCAAGGTGTCTTATAGAGAAGGAAGAATAAAAATTTTTGTCCTAAAAAGTATAGTGAAGATGAAAACAAAGGAAGGTGTTAGTGGGTGTGAGTCAGTGAACTAATGCGCGGTTAATCACGATGTTACCTGAGGACAGTAGATCAGCCTGTCGCTTATGTTATTGCGAATGGTGATTCTCTGTCAGTTAATAATTAACACCCTGTTTGTGATTTCTCAACTGTTCTATTGCTTTAACGCATTTTAGTTATTGTTTTTCACTCTACGACCAGTGATGCTGACATTATGGAACGAAGTTTTGAAAAAGGCTTGTAGTATCAACTGTTGTTAATTAGTCAAATGCATAGGAACTAACATTAATTTTCTCAAGTAAAAAGATAAAATGAGCAGGAAATCAATGAGATCTATTTTGTTCTAGTTAGTAACAGACGTGTACTTAATGAATGCGAAAGTCATTAGAATATGAGTTTGTCATGATTTCAGTATAAATTATAACTGATGCAGTGTAAACAGAATCATATATGGTATGTTTGAGTGATGTTTGTGTTATAGAGGTGTTCAGTTCATTTCACTCTAGAAGGTAATGGCTGTGTAATATGCATTAAAAACTAATAATGATTGTGTTCTCTCATGGTGCGGGTATTATTTACCAAAAGAGGCACGACTGCTTAATAGATGTCTTAGGGAATTACAGTCGAATATAAAGAGACTTCTTGTTTACGGAGTATTCCTTTTCCGCTTTGTCGTGTGTTGCTTGATAAATTTGTCGGGATAGTCATTTTCAATCAGAGTATCATATACAATGATTAATTTATCTTCATTCACTTCTTCTGAACATATAGCTCTAACTCTGTGGCTGAGGGTCTTTACTAAATATCTTTTGTACCGGAGAGGAGTAAAGCTTTGAAAATGTGCATATTGTCTTGTCCATGTACTTTTTCTGTGCAAATTTTTTTTTATGCTACCCTCTGGTCTTCCTGTAATTAGGACATCCAGGAGGGCAATTCTATTTTGCGATTCCTCTTCGCACGTGAATTTCATAGCAGAATGTACTTCATTGAATTGAGTTATTATTGTGTTCCTATCCGAATCATTATCACAAAGAATGAAGGTGTCATCCATATACCGGCAATAAAATGAGAACTTTCTAAGATTGTTTAAGGGTTCATCTTCCAGTTTACTTGGAAAGAAATCTGGCCAAATGGGACCCGATGGAGAGCCCATCTCCACCCCGTCCACTTATCTGTAAAGTGTGCCATCAAATTTGAAATTTACATTCATGGCACAGCTCAATAGCTATTCTTTAGGATTTCTGTTGGGATGCCAGTATTTATCGACTGGTTATACACTTGTTCACATATGTGGCTAATCGTTTCTACTATAGGTATATTTGTGAATGAAGATGTTATGTCCAAAGATATCATGCTTTTGTCCTTGATATTAATATCTTTGATTTTGTCTACGAATTCTAATATATTATAGAATTTAAATGCAATGCTTGAGTAGTAAAATGTTGTCTGAGAGACTCCATGGTCATATTTTACTTATATATTACTGAAGGTCCCGCAACTAAGATGCAGCTATCTGGTGCTAGTACTTATGTAAACTTATTTGAAAATCAATCCCTTTAGATTGTCAGGAGGTCATTTATTTATTGTAAATCTGTCTTAAATGTTGAGAGGACTTTGAACATCCGTTTTATTTGTGATCTCCAGTAGCTGGGGGGGGTCCACACGTAGTAGCTGGTCTCTTGTTGTCGAATGTTAAAAAAGACACGTAGGGAAGAACAGATGAATCTCTGTGTAGGATTTCAGTACTCGTTATTAAACTGTTAGATTTGAAGTAATCGGTAAGAGCTGCAGCTGGATAACTGAGCTTTCAATTTATAACTTATCAATTATTTCACTGTATTATCTTCTTACGTTAGTAGGGCGTATCTCTAGACTAAATTTCTCTGAATAAATATTTTATAAGCTCTAAATCAAACTAGTTAGGCTGATATGTTGTGTATTTAAAACCTACAGATTGATTTAGTGCATTCTATCATTTTGTGACACTTCTACATTAAATATAACATGTAATGTTGAATATTAACTTGTTTTCAACAAAAAACATAACAATAATTTGTGTTTAAGTTGTATTGATAAGCATGTATGAAGCCTTTGACTGTTCGTTTAAGTTTGTTTAGAGAAGGATAGGTTGACTCCTTGAGGTTCTCAGAACGCTAAGGTTCAATAGCTCTAGTCTCTCGGTGGCATGCCACTCTACTCGAGTTCATGCAATCGTATCGCAGCTTATGGAGAATTGTCATTTCTTTACCTTTATAATATATGGTAGCTTAAACTGCTGCATTTCTGTGTAAAGTTGTAAGTTGAAAACCCAATTTTTAATCCAGTCAAAATAGTAAGCGTATCTTTGGCACACCTGTCAATTCTGAAGAGTGAGTATTAGGAACGATCGACCCCAAAAATTGTACATCCATACCACTTCAAAGAGACCATATGTGTGTGTGTGACCGGTCTCAAATAGTTGTCCCTCTGATCTCTACTGTCACGCAACACACTAAGGTCTTATCTGTTTCAAATGCTCCAAGAAATTAGTCAGTAAGCTAATATCTTTACTACAATTTTATATTGAAGTGTTAATTGTATATTTTTCTCTTATTGATTTTTTCATTCCCTCTTGTTTTATTTATCCTTTTCTTTTCACAGAATTCAGTTAAGTATTGCTTTTCCGTTGTACTTGTCGGAAATGATTCTAACTTTGATTCACTCATAAGTAAGATTTTATAGTGTCAATTCATTCTTTTCAAATCACTTCTGTTACTAGCTGGATATGAGTTGACTCTATTGAAATTCTCAGCAGAATGGTGTCATTTCAGTCAAATGTTAGCACCAGTCTTTGAACAAGCCTCAGAGAAAATTACAGAGTTGACTAAGGTAGACAGTCTTTTGTTCTAAGAGTGAATCATTTACTTTCCTTTAAATTTTGTAGAATGGTAAAGCTGCTTTCATTACAATAGACTGTGAATCAAGTCGTGAGTTATATGATTTACTATATATATATATATATATATATATATATATATATATATTAATATTCAGCGTTTACCTCCTTTAATACATGTTAGTAAAGTAGAAATAAACTGAATTACAACTAGTAGTTTTGAGTAGTTTAAGAGAGATCTGGACTTCTTGAATGATTTGTCTGGTATCACGCAAACTAGAAGATCCACAGAGGAGAATCACCAAACTGTCAGAAGAGGCAGCAAAGACAGGACTTTCGGAGAACATGTGGAAAAAAGAGGTCATTATGATAGCTAACCAACAACAATAAAAACAAAAACACGAGTCATTATCAATGGGAGAAATCTACAGGTAGTCACCATTTCCACTTATTATCTGAGTAGCATCGTTTCAACTGTATACGCAGACAGTACAGATGATGATGTCAAAGGTAGGATAGAGAAAGCGAGACAAACCTTTATCACTCTAAAATCAGTTTGCACATCTACTGCACTAAGAGTACAGATAACAATATCTCAATGTTTAACACGTGTCAAGTCAGGGTTTCTATATGGGGATAGGCCACAATGCAAGTTCAACACTCAAAAACTGAAGGACACAACCACAAAGGACACTTTCACTGTAACTGTTAGAGAAAAGCAGGAATCATTACGTGACATCATGGAAGAATCATGCGTGGAAGACCATCGGAACTCTCTGAAGGTGATTTTTAATGAAACCTGTTCAACGGTTTTAGGAAGAAAGAAAAGGTAAGATAAGGAATGGCTCTCTACGGACACTTGGAAGCTAATAGAGGAGAGAAGAATGGTGAAAGAGAAAATGATTCAATGCAAAGACGGACAAGAGAAGGAGACGCTGAGCTCAACTTACACAGCACTGGACAAAGAAGTGAAGAAGAGTCCTAGGAAGGACAAAAGACAATTCTACGACAATCTGGCCACTGAAGCTGAGAAGGCAGCAGGCAAAAGGGACCTGAGGACATTATATCAGATAACCAAGTCTCTATTCGGGAAGAGATCAACACAAGCGAAACCTATAAAAGACAGCCAAGGGAACCCAATTACCAAGGAAGAAAGACAGATTAAACAATGGGCGAATCACCTCAAAGGACTCTTGAACCGACCACCGTCCAGAAATACCAACAACAGCGCATACACAACTGCAAGTTGACACCAATCCTCTAACGAAAGCTGAAGTCTTGAATGCAATCAAGCTTCTGAAAGCTGGAAAAGCGGCTGGACCAGATGGAATACCCCCTTAAGCACTGAAAGCGGACCCAGAGACTACAGCAGACATGCTGACTCCATTATTGCAAAAAGTCTGGAAGGAGGGAAAGGTGCCTACTGACTGGAGGAAAGGTTACCTCGTGAAACTACCAAAGAAGGGCGACTTCGGCCTCACTCTGCAAGAACTGGCGAGGAATCATGCTCCTGTCGACGCCAAGTAAAATCCTGAGTCGCATCATCCTGGAGAGAATTAAGGACGCACTGGATACAGAACTCTGACCAGAACAAGCTGGATTCAGGAAAGGCAAATCATGTTGTGACCAAATTGCAACTCTACGCATCATCATCACAGAACAAAGCATGGAATGGCAATCAAACCTCTACCTCAACTTTATAGACATTGAGAGGGCCTTTGACAGCGTTGACCGTTAAGTAATTTGGAAATTACTCGAGTACTACGGCGTACCCAAAATATTCATCAACCTTATTCAACAGCTGTACGACAACGACATGTCAAGTATCCACAACGGAAACTCAGCGAGGCGTTTGGAGTAAACACAGGAGTCAGACAAGGTTGCTGGCTTATTATCACCAATGATATTCCTAATTGTGGTGCACGACTTGATTATGCGTCAGACAGCGAGTGGGAAACGAGAAGACAGGGATATCCTGGACCGACGTGAAGAACCTAGAAGACCTGGATTTCGCGCGTGGATGATTTGTGTTTGATGTCACTGTCACAAAATCGAAGACTTACAAGCGAAAACCGACCAAACTGGTCGAAGAAGCAGCCGGCGAAGACAGGACTCCAGGTGAACATAGACAAGACGGAGGTGATGAAAATAACCAACCAACCAACAACAGCAGCAACATTTGGCGCCAATCACACGGGAGGGATCTGAAAGAGGTCACTTCATTCACTCATCTAGAGAGCATTGTCTCAACTGCAGGAGGAGGGACGGACGAGGATGTCAAATCGAGCGAGAATCGGGAAGGCGAGAAACATATTCATCAACCTGAAATTAATCTGGAAATCTTCGTCACTCACCATCAACAACAAAATTCGGTCGGATTTTCAATACAAACGTCAAGTCAGTCAGTTCTTCTTTACGGATCAGAAACTTGACGGGTGGGTCACAAAGAATATTTCCAACAGCCTGTTGCAGACCTTTATCAATAACTGTCAACTATCGTTCTATACTGAAGATCAGATGGCCGTGCCGGAAACAATCACCAACAAGAAACTATGTCTGGGAACAAACAAAACAAGAACCAATCGCCGCCGAAGAAATATGCAGGAGAAAGTGGAGATGGATTGGACACTCGCTGAGGAGGCCACTGGGTGACATCGCGTGCGCGTCAGGCGATTGCTCGAGTGGAACCCGAAAGGGAAGCACGTGGCGAGTGGGACGTCAGTGCAAGGGTGACATGGAGGAGATCGTGTGAAGAGGAGTTGAAAGGGTATGGACTAACATGGATGCAGGTGAAAAGTACAGGAGAAGACAGAAACAAGTGGAGAGGTGCAGTTGAAGCCCTGTGTTGCACTAGGAACCCAAGGGAACAATAGTAACAATAATATGGTACAGAGACTTGATGCGTCACAAACCAACATAACCATATGGCTGCTTTCATGCTTGTTGGGATCGGTCAACATTGTGGTGTTTTCCGATTCTAAAGACTTAATGTCGTTTCGGAGATGTTTGTAGTAATATCTTTAGTTGCTGGTGTAGGCGATGTAGCTTCGAATCACTGGGGGGGGGGTCATCAGTCCCTTCGAGGTCACAGAAACGCCTTGCTAATGAATGCCAAAAGTGCACGAAGCTTAGATCTAGAGTTTTTTTGCGCATTACCTTCACAGTGCCTAACAACTTTTTAAAGTTTCTTAAAACGGCAATTCGTCTAGATCGATCACAAAATTCTGTTAACATCAACACAAAAGACTAGAAACATGATATTGGTCACTTCTTGATGATCTATCGATGTACTGCTGTATTTTGTATACGAATAAGTTCATATTTGTTCCAATTACAGCGTTAGTGCTATCTTGATATTATTATTATTATTATTATTATTATTATTATTATTATTACTATCTGCGTTTAGAAAAACAGCATATTGTAGGAAATTAGAGTTTCTGTAATAATACAACATCAGGTGCAACCTTTAATTAATCAATCAATCAATCAATATGTTGTACAGAAAGTGAAACTGTTCTAATTATCAAAAAAAGATACGAATTATAAGACAATTGCTGAATTACTTGCTAGAAGTATATTACTAAATGAATTGAGTAGTTAAATGCTATTCTTAACACAAATGAATAATATTCAGGCATTAGTTTGCAAGGATTTGATCGGTTACAGGATTTCATTATGAAAATGACATTGGTACTGGAGAGTACTGCAAGGCTATTTCGTCCTAGTCTCTTGGGACTCTTCATCAATACACACCCACCACCGGGGTTGGAACTCAGGATCTTCCTGTAACAAGACAAGCCAGGTTGTAGACCATTAAACCACTGGGACCCAATCCAAAGGCCAATCTATGAACTCCAACTTTTGCCAGTTCACGATGTAGCGTGACCACCAGCCAATGCAAACCAACACATGAATATCAATCTAATGCTCACCTGCGACTGGCCCCATTCAAGTCGGTAGTTACCTGGGTTCTAGTGCAACCAGCGGGGTACAGCAGGTTGGATGTGAGGACAAATACTCACCACCGATGACACCGACCAGCGGGCGCGCTATATGGTGAATTGACAGAAGGTGTAATTCATGGGCTGGCCATTGGATTGGTTCCCAGTGACTAATGAATAGTCTACGAGCTTGCCTTGTAACCAGAAGGTCCTGAGTTCCAACCCCTGTGGTGAATGCATACTGATGAAGGGTCCCAAACTGGGAAAAAACAGCTGTCCAGTACTTTCAGGTTTTCCAATTGTCCTCCAACCGATGTCAGCTCATGATAAAACCCTGTAAACAAATGAAGAACTTTTCCCAATAGCCACACTAAAGTTGACTGTAAAACTATGTCTTATTAATCGGAAGATTTGAATACGAGTCAATTGGATCATTATTTGTTTAAGTCAGTTTGCATATATTCGATTCCAGTGTTTGGTCACCATCTACCAAATAACGTGTTAATCCCTCAGACATAGTCGAGAATTCCATACTAGTGGTGAGTACCTCAGTGGAGGCTGAACATTTTGGTTTAATCAGTCACAACTGGGAGAAGAAAATGGATTTAAACAAACACTAACCGATGCCTATTGCACAAAAGAGGTGACTGTTATGGCCTAGTAGATTTAATGGGTAACATTGACATTTGAAATGATGATCTCATTGGGGGTGGGGGGTGGCCACCATCAGTCATTGGGGATTGCAGATACATATTCAGAGGGCGAGTTTCAAATGGGACGAAATGTGTCTCCTGGATTCTACAGATAGTCATCATTCATTGAAAACAACTAAATCACTCACTGGCTTATAAAACTTATTACATTTCGTCAATTAACTTATCAATTTCGCAATGAATGTATACGGCATACATTGCACGAATCGTATTCCATATAAGATTCATCCTATATGTATATATGTATATATAGCATTGTTGCTTTCAAAATTGTTTTAATCTCCTGCCTTCAATATAATTTATTATGTTTCATTTACTTTTTTCTTCGTTTTCATCAACTTCACCCTGCCCCCCGTCCCTACGCAACACCTTCCGAAAAATCTCTAAACATCTAATTTAAAAACTATGGTAAATATGCCTTAGAGGATTTATGCAGTAAACACAATATCCGTAAATATCCTACAGTCAAAGTGACTAAATATGGTAAAATATTGAAACGTGAATATCGTGATCAACGAACTGTTGAAGCATTTGTGAAATTTGTTGAAGACAATTTAAAATTACCAGTCGATATTATTAATGGTAATCAAGCATCTCCTGATCGTATTCATGATGTAAGTTTCAGCGGTATATATATAGTTTTCTTTCCCTTCCCTTCCCTCTTTCTTTCTTTCTTTCTTTCTCTGTCTGCTTCATATGACAATTTATTATAACAATAATTATAATAAATACCCATTGAGGTATAGAAAAAGTGAAGACATTCAGCGAAGAGACTCTTTTTTTTCGACGGCGAATTCATTAACATAGATGTACAATCGCATTTGTGTATAATTATCTTTGTGTGTGTGTGTGTGTTTGTGTGTACATGAGGTTTGTCAGGTTTAGATAATTAATCAGGTAATACAAAAGTGATCTAATATAGAAAGAAGATTAATTAGACAGCAACTAAAGTAAAATTCAGTTAGTAAGTTAGATGACGTAATGTATGTAATTGACTAAAATGTTTCAACTTAGGTCAGGGTAGGAACAGAGAGAATTACAGGCAGAGATTGAGTAGAGGTGGGGCAGAGAATAATGCTATTCAATTTAGAACTAAAGTTGAACAAACAAGTCGGATGACGTAATATAAATGACTAGAGATTGAGCTTTGGTCAAGTCAGTAACAGTGGTAATCAGCTGTAGGAAATAAATCGGGTGCAGGTAGAAAACAGGAAAGTTGAAAATGTAAAATATTACAATTGAGAAGACAAATTAATACGAATGAAGTGACAGAAAGAGTGAGAGAAATAGAATTTACCTGTCGGATAATAAAATAGATTACGTTCATTGCAAGTGTAGTGATTGAACGAACTTCTTCTGTATGCAGAGTTCAGGATTTAGCAAGTGAATTACCATTGTTTCTGCAGTAAGAAGAAGTTTGACTCGTACACTTTTAGGAAGAATATATTAAATATATTTATTCCTTTCTATTTTATGTATCTGTACCGCATCGATATTTTTCTTTTTACTCCCTTCCTTTCTTCTCTCCTATTACGTAACAACAAAACACATACAATGTGTATATATATATATATATTGTTTAGCTATGGGTTAATAAAAGCAATGATAAAAATACTATATTGGCACTTGTCAACAATATGAAAGCGAAAAATTCTCATGTGGATATTTTCAAGAAAGTTGCCTCTATTGAACGAGATTCATGTGCCTTCGTTTTAATTTATAAGTAAGTTGATTCCTTTTTACTTTGCTTTTTCATTCGGGGTATTTTTTCTGAGAGAGAAAGAGGACAGCTAGTTAAGAATGTGTCTGCAGTCAAATTGCCTTTTTTTGGACTTGGGGTATTACCACTATGGTTATTATTACTATTATTTAAGTATTGGTTTTTCTAGGGATTGTGTTTTATTGGTTGGAGGGTTTCATCATGAGCTGACATCATTGAATCGTGTCCCAGTGGCTTAATGGTCTACAAGCTCGCCTTGTAACCAAAAGGTCCTGGGTTCGAACCCCTGTGGTGGGTGCGTGCTGATGAGGAGGCCCAAGAGATTAGGACGAAACAACTGTCCAGCATTATTATTGTTATTTTTATTATTCGTTCCTTGCATCTTGGGTGAACACATAGGACTTCATTAGTATATTTTTGATGTGGTTGTGTTCTCTGAGCTGGATAGTTAATTTGCGAAGCTTTCATCGCCCTACTAGGCGACATCTTCAGTGAATACTTCAATCTGTTGAAGTGAGCTTTAAGATTTCTCCACGAGTTTATTAGTCATCTCTCCTGATTGGTGGCCTTGGACGTGATTCGTCGTTTTTGTGTGTTTTCACACCTTCTAGGTTACTTGTATTGGGACTGATTGTTTCTTTGACCTGAACTTTGACCCTTTGTGTTTGAGATTTCCTTCTTATCGGTTGATAAATTTTGCCGATCTCGATGTGTCTATTGATTGATGATTCACTGGAATGCCAGCCAAGCTTCTAAAAATTCTCTATCATTCTTGTTGTTTCCTCTGTTGTCTAATATTTGAACGTTGTCCTAGTCGAATTGATGTCCGTGGTTGTCTGTATGTAGTGATATGAGGGAGTGGATAATCATGTCTTTTGACGGCTAGCTTATGTTCGTGTTCATTAGTGTGTCTTTATTGGTTTCAAGGTTGCTCGTAAGCTTTCATTTCCACTTCACACGATC
The DNA here is from genome assembly GCA_944472135.2 of Trichobilharzia regenti. Classification (NCBI taxonomy): domain Eukaryota; kingdom Metazoa; phylum Platyhelminthes; class Trematoda; order Strigeidida; family Schistosomatidae; genus Trichobilharzia; species Trichobilharzia regenti. The sequence goes on along the minus strand of OX235268.1, from coordinate 19,332,865 downwards.
TTCAATGTCATCCTTGGTTACCCAACCCATCCCGAGGAACTCAAACAAATAGAACTTACTTTGCTTAGCTTAATGATTAGAGAAAATTTATTTTAAATTAAGTTTCACAGTGTTATACAGTAGTAATATTTATTGATTACCTTTCGAGCACAATTCGCTGCTCTTAATCATATCAAGGTAATTAGGAGCATTAAATTGTGCTCGTAAGATCATCAGTAAATATTATTACTGTTAGACTTTATTAAAATGAATTTTCTTCATAATCGAATTCTACTCTACCGCCACAGTGCCCAAGTTCTATTCCTATATTAACGACTGAAGACATTTCGGTTTAATACTTTATCACTTCTATTGATTACAACCTTGTTCTACGACGCGGTTGAGTTATGTGTTACTCATACAAAGCTACCACCAAACACCTAAGCGTAGTTAGACAGAAATATCAATATGATAGAGGAGATTTGTAGCTCAGGTGCATGATTTTGATGTGGTTGTGTTCTCTGAGCTGGATAGTTTATTGACGAAGCTTTCATCCCCCTACTAGGCGAAAACAGAAAAATAAAATGCCTAATGGAATCTTCTGATCACTCCATCAACTCTGCTATCCAATTCCTAGAGAAAATCAGAGGCATCCAAAAATAGATGAACAAGAAATAATGATATCCTTCGACGTTACAACATTATATACCTCAATCGGACAAAAATTAGCAAAAGAAACTATGGAACAAATACTTAGCAATGGCAAACACCTTCCACAACAATCAAAAATGCAACACACAAGCTGGATGGAATGCATAAAAGCATGCCTAACAACATACTTCCAATTCAAAGGCCAACATAATATATTATATAATATATATATATATATATATATATATATATGAACAAGTGAAAGGAACACCCATGGGATCGCCAATATCAGGTTTGATTACAGAAGCAGTGATGCAAATGCTCGAAAACATAATTCTACGAAATATCAAAACCAAGATTTGGATACGTTACGTCGACAACACATTTGTAATAATCAAAAGAAACAAGTTAGGTAAAACACACAACTTAATAAACAACGTCTTCAACGACATCAAATTCACAAGAGAAGAGGAATCCGAGAACGTCTTAGTCAAGCGAACAACCACAGGGTAATTAGAAACTCAAGTTTATAGAAAATCAACTCACACAGAACAAATTCAGAATTACAACAGCAACAATCCAATAGCACACAAAAGGAATTGCATACAAATACTATTCAATAAGGCAAGGACTCATTGCAGCACTCCCACCTTAAGGAAAATTGAAGAAAAGTATCTCATGGACGTCTTCCAAAAGAATGGATATCCACGAATTTCATCAAAAGACATATATCCCCAAGCCAACCTATCAAACCAAAAGTCCCCAAGGAAAGCACAAAGAAAATCGCCTTACCATATATAACGGATGTCTCAGAAATCACTACAAGACTCTTCAAACCTCTAGGAGTTGACGTCGTACACAAATCAACAAAGTCACTTCACTCAATTCTATGTCAACCAAAAGACTCAACAGCGAACGAAGATAAAACCAACATCATCTACAAAATAAATTGTAACAATTGCGAAAAACGCTACATTGGCCAAAGTGGACCTCCCTTTCGTCTTCGTATCCATGAACATAAGCTGGCCGTCAAAAGACATGATTATCCACTCCCTCATATCACTACATACAGACAACCACGGACATCAATTCGACTAGGACAACGTTCAAATATTAGACAACAGAGGAAACAACAAGAATGATAGAGAATTTTTAGAAGCTTGGCTGGCATTCCAGTGAATCATCAATCAATAGACACATCGAGATCGGCAAAATTTATCAACCGATAAGAAGGAAATCTCAAACACAAAGGGTCAAAGTTCAGGTCAAAGAAACAATCAGTCCCAATACAAGTAACCTAGAAGGTGTGAAAACACACAAAAACGACGAATCACGTCCAAGGCCACCAATCAGGAGAGATGACTAATAAACTCGTGGAGAAATCTTAAAGCTCACTTCAACAGATTGAAGTATTCACTGAGGATGTCGCCTAGTAGGGTGATGAAAGCTTCGCAAATTAACTATCCAGCTCAGAGAACACAACCACATAAAAAAGAAATATCAATTTATAAAGTCTTCGAATCTAGGTTTGCGTGGTGTATACTTACCTGGCTGAAGGTCGCATTACATATTCGGATTAATTGTTCTATATGTCGATTCCGATAATTGACATGGGGCTCGTTGGCTTAACTTCTTAGACTCTTGGGTTCAGATCATGCTTCGTGTACTTCAGCCCTTACCCTCACACAATAATTGCGACTCACATCTTGGTGTACATGGGAGAGTAGTCTTCTGGTGGACAGCAACAACAACATTGAGATTTGGATCTGCCTCTAAGATAAGACAGGTATACAAGACAGGCGATTGATAAAGCAGAGTGGGTTATCAATCTCCCAACGCATATATACTAAGTCCTACAGAAATAAGTGTATTAGAAAAGGGACTAAATTTCAACGTATCAGTAGACAAGTTGAAACCTGAGGATATCATCCCTAAAATAGAAATAGAACTAACTGAGATAGAGAAAACAATGGCTGACGAAGTACGGGCACAATGTGCGCTTACATTAAAACGAAAAAAATGTGGAAAGCCTAACCTGATCCAGTAAATAATACTGTTTCACTCACTGTGTGATACATCTAATAAACAAACTAATATGGAATTATTTACTACCACAGTGCCCAAGTTTTGCACATATATTAACGGGTATACCTTAGTTACCTAATGACTAATTCATGTGTATAGTTTGTGGTGTGTCCACCGGGTGAAACCCATGTTGCCTTGCGCATATCCTTGTGTTTGTACACGCTACCTCCAACCACCAAATTATTGGAAACGGGGAAGTTTAAGAGGAGTTCTCCGTTTTTACTCATATATCCGAGAGCCATTCGATCTATGAATAATTCTCTTCCTGCATTATCTGCTCCCAGTCTAGCATTCGTATCACCCATTAGGATATTGATTTAGCTATTCAAGTTCTTATCCATTACTGTTCACAGTTGCCTATGGAAATCTTCCTTCTCCTCTTGTTCTGCGTTGTTTGTGGATGCGTGACATTGGATAATTGCAAGGGTTACTTCACTCTTTTTCGGCAGAATCTTGCTGTCATTATCCAGAAGGAGGAGACTCTAGTCCCTTCTGCATTAAAGCTTTGTGTACTGCTGGTGACATCATGATAGCCACTCACTGCTTGAGTGTGCTCTTGGTTGACGTTTGGGCGACTGGAGTAGAATACTGTCTCTCAAGTTAAGAATTTCGATGGTCCAGTCCACATCCATTCCACTTGCTTTTACAGATTCCTACCACTACTATACCATATATCTTCTCATTTCTTAGGTTACCTGAGCAACCTTCCCAGCCTCGTAAATTTTACGTACCCCCCTGTTCCCAATGCTTATTTTTGCTTTCATTAGAAGAAATCCGATTGGCCTGCTGACTTGCTTCCGGAAGGCTTTCACCAGTCCTCTGTATCATTTCGTCTCTCCGATTCCAGCGAAGAATAAGATCCTGTACAGAATACGTGCAATCATATGTGCTCATTATCTAGATCTGGTCTCAATTGCTTCATAGTCAATTCTTTTGAAGTCTGGAATAACTTGAATATAGGAAGAACGATAACATATTTGCAGGTTAATACGAACTCGTTTTATTTCGTCGTGGATTCTCTCCCTTCGAACTGCGTTCATCCTTAACAAAATCACACTAATAGTTGCAAAATGGTGTCTGAACATACTTTTTCTACAGTAATTTCAAGTTATAGATATAAAGTATAGGGGCAACATAATTTCAAAGATGATATCAGTAGAGACAGCTGTTTAGTGTTAAAAGGGTAACTGTTTATATAGTAATTAGACAAAGGGGGTACAGCTCAGATTCCACTTGGTAACAAGGATGGGCTAGAGACAAAATACACAATAGGACAACAACAGAGTGAATTTATACACATACTATGATGGAGAGTTCAGGAGGGTGGTCGGGGTGAATAGTGAAGTAAAATTCTAAAATAGACAAAATAGATTCAATAGTGTGAAATATTCCCATATTATGAATTAAAAGTCAATCTGAACGAAGAATATTCTTTTCAATAATTTCTCTTCAGGTTCTTACAATTATAAAATATAATATTTGTGGTCGTTACAATAATGATAGCCACATGTGCGGTGGATATATATTTAACGTAGAATAGCAGATCAGTTATCACAGGGTGTCAAAATAAATAGTCATATTTGTGTGACAAACGTGGTTCAAGTTATATAGGGCGCACGATTAGGTAGGTTCGTCTACGGGATCGAGAACACTTACCAGCTTGGTTCAGCAGGGGGGAAATTAAGTGCACAAAAAGCTCGATCCGGTCACACTTGGTCGATACTGGACATCGCATCGATGTCAACACAGCTTTCAGGGTTATATACCGAATTCCGAAGTCTATATAAGTGTCAAACTTGGGCACTGTGGTAGAGCATAACTCCATTATGGATAAGATTTTATTTTGATATATGACACAGTGGAATGGAATTCCGAAGTCGTTATCACGTACAGTTCGCTTATGTCTCCTACACATACCTGAAGCTGTTGCACTAAGATCGACTAAACCGGAACTGTGTATCTAAAAAACACACGTCCAGACGCTGTTCCTACCGTAGCCAACCTTGGATTGAAGATTTTTCTTCTCACCAAGAGTGCTCCTTCCCCTTAAACCTCTTGGTTTTTTCTTTCCTTTTTACTTTGCTTATTATTATAAATATTATTATTACAGTTATTATTATTCGTGATAATTTATGCCCTTCATGCAAACATTCCTTCAATACTATCGAATTTTTCATTTATACGGACGTATTATTAGTGATATTACCTGTTTTCTTAATATATGCCTCCACCTGTTTCATTTAATATATTCGTCATATCATTATGAACCTCGCATTGCAGTCTTACTATCTCTTGTTTAACTCAGATCACTTTGTACTAGCCACTCACCTGACCCCTTCAATAACCTTGAACTGACTTGTCAATTCTCCTACCCCATACCTTACAAATCTATTATGACTAATCACCACCATTGTCTCCCATTTTACCGAAATATTTTGTGATCGGTTTCAACACAAATATGACTATTTATTTTGACACCCTGTGATAACTAATCTGCTATTCTACGTTAAATATATATCCACCGCACATGTGGCTATCATTATTGTAACGACCACAAATATTATATTTTATAATTGTAAGAACCTGAAGAGGAGAAATTATTGAAAAGAATATTCTTCGTTCAGATTGACTTTTAATTCATAATATGGGAATATTTCACACTATTGAATCTATTTTGTCTATTTTAGAATTTTACTTCACTATTCACCCCGACCACCCTCCTGAACTCTCCATCATAGTATGTGTATAAATTCACTCTGTTGTTGTCCTATTGTGTATTTTGTCTCTAGCCCATCCTTGTTACCAAGTGGAATCTGAGCTGTACCCCCTTTGTCTAATTACTATATAAACAGTTACTCTTTTAACACTAAATAATTCATGCAAAATTCCCATTGGGACAAATAGAGGCTCACTAGTGACTTGCTACAGGATGGAGTTTCCTGGAGTTCTAGTGAGACATCGTGACCAGTGAGGTCCAATTAGATGTCACTTGTGTGCATGGATGTCCCACCAACGACAAGGGTTGGCGTCGCGCTAAATCACGAATTGGTAGAAGTTAGAATTCATGGGGTGGTCATTGAGGAATCGGGTCACAGTGGCTGAATGGTATACGACCTAGCTTGTCTTGTAATCGGTAGGTCCTGGTTTCGAATCCTGGCAACGGGTGCGTACTGACGATGATTCCCAAACTAGGATGAAACAGCAGCTGTCTGGCAGTACTCCAGTGCTGGTTTTCAATAGTTCTCTAACTGATATCAATCCGTGATCAACTCGTAAGAACCCTTACAAACCAAACTATAGAACATACAGAAAATTAAAGCAAGTGATTCAGCGGAGAATTTATTATCAAGCTGTGTAATCGTATATATATATATATATATATATATATATTTATATATATATATATATATATATATATATATATATATATATATATTCTGATTATAGTCAAATTTAAATGTCAAGCAGCAAAACGATTAGTGTCATATATAGAATAATTCATAGGATACTTTGATTGGACACTAGTCAGAGCCTAGTGTAGTGTGTCTAGTCCTTTGTTTGGTGTGGACTGAATTCTATCAGTCAAGTTTGCAATGTGGACCAGACACATTATAGTAGCCGCCAACTAATGTCCAATCAAAGGCATCCAATACAGTCCTACGGGAAGGAGATCAATCGTGAGCCCGAATAGCTCAATGGTCACGTCTTTGACTGCAGAACTGGGTGACGTGGGTTTGAATCCTCGAAGTGACATTAGTTCCTTCAAGGGTGGTGCAGACACACCTTGCTGACTGGTGAGTGCCAGCTAGCACGAAACCCCTAGGTCAAGCATGGCTTGGCGTGGCCGATTGCCTCCAACCACCTAATATCAGCAGATCTTAGGGTGTATAGAACTTGGAAGGAGTGTGAAATTATAGGATTAGTAGGCAACTAGAATAAAAAATAAAAACGTTACTTAACATTGTGGGAAATTTGATAGCATAGAATTTAACGTTGCAAAACAGAATTGATTTAGAATAACAAGTGTAACAGTATCGGAGATAATTCAAAGTGAGAATAGTAATAGTAACAATTGACGCAATAAAAGAAGAGTATACAAATTGAATAAACAAAACGAAAGATAGGTAGAACGCAAATTTGATAAGGGATTACTATACTTTAGCATTTTTAATGTATTTGTGCGTTGAAGTTTCTGTAGCAATTTAATTAATTTTTGGGGATGGAGTTGCTAGCACCACGCCCCAACCCTCCCTCTTTATCCGGGCTTAGGACCGGCTAGACAACTAGCGAGCTTGTAGTCTAGGCGAGGTTAAAAGCCTCACGAACGAGAATGGAGAAGGCGAGAAACACATTCACCAACCTGAAACAACCAATCTGGAAATCTTTGTCACTCAGAATAAACAACAAAATTCGGATCTTCAATACAAACGTCAAGTCCGTCAGGTATTCTATACGGATCAGAAACTTGGCGGGCGGGTCACAAAGAATATTTCCAACAGCTTGTTGCAGACCTTCATCAACAACTAACTGTCTTCGCTCTATACTGAAGATCAGATGGCCGTGCCGGAAAGAATCACCAACAAGAAACTATTGGAAGAAACAAAACAAGAACCAATCGCCGCCGAAGAAATATGCAGGAGAAAGTGGAGATGGATTGAACACTCGCTGAGGAGACCGCTGGGTGACATGGCGCGCGCGTCAGGCCATCGCTCGAGTGGAACCCGAAAGGGAAGCACGCGGCGAGTGGGACGTCAGTGCAAGGGTGACATGGAGGAGATCGTCTGAAGAGGATTTGAAACAATATGGACTAAGATGGATGCAGGTGAAAAGTACAGGAGAAGACAGAAACAAGTGGAGACGTGCAGTTGAAGCCCTATATTCCACTATGAACCCAAGGGAACAATAGTAATAATGCTTTAGCATAGAGGGATTAAGACCAGGAAAGTTGGAGGGATTGAAGGATCTTTTTCTGTATACAGACATCTGGTTTCTCTATTTCGATGGCATCAGCAATACAGATGAGTCGGGTCGGTAGTGATTTCAGCAGATTACTTTTCTCCTTGCAGTTGACTTTAAAGGTGGAGACTGTAGCGATAGGGTAATCATAATCGACTAGATGTTGGGTGATCACACTTCTTATTGCTCCACTTCAACCTCTTCTTAACCACGCGGGATAGTGTTTTTGCATCCTCTTGGACAAAACTCGAGTCGAACGACCGATATACCTAGCTCTACATGAGCAGGTGAATTAATAAACAGACACTTACATCATCTATGAAATTATGTTGTCCCTATGCTTTCTGTCTATAACTTGAAATCATTGTAAAAAAAGGTATGTTCAGACACCACTTTGTAACTTATAATTTGATTTTGTTAAGGATGCACTCAGTTGAAGAGAGAGAATCCACGACGAAATAAAATGAGCTCGTATTAACCTTCAACTATGTGCTTGTTCTTTCTCCACTTCAAACTTATCGAGTCAACCGGCTGTATGAAATTTCTTTTTAGTGTCTCATATAACTAACGATTATGTAAGCAAATAGAATAAGAATTTAGTAGTATCATAAAATAAATTAGAATAGACGTGTTCGTTAGTGATGAACACAACATTAACAGCTGGTATGCAGTGGATTTAACGTATTGGTTTAAGGTCAGGTCATCTCTCTCTATGTATGTGTTTCTGTGTGTGTGTGTGTGTGTGTGTATGCACATTTGGCTCACACTCGCCAATTCATAGGGTAGATAGTTATTAATGTTAATCTTTTCAATATTTCTGCATAAAACTGTTGACAGGACGTGATTTGTCTTGTACTCTGCGTTTTTGGTTCAACAAAATCAAAACAACAAAAACCAAAAAAGGTTTTATTGTTGGTTATTCTGTTTAGTGTGTGTGTGTGTGTCGTCAATGGATAAGGCCAATCAATCTTTTGAAATAATGATTTACTTTATTTTTTCCAGGGTTGTTTTGTCTTCCAAATTTGACCCCAGATTGATGTCATTTACAGAACCATTAAAAACCAGCTAGGAGTACTGGACAGTCTAGTTTAGCACTCACCGGCAGTGTCCAACCACTGCACTGAGGTTCGAACTCAGGACCTTCCGATTACAAGGCCTAGCTAGCTGGTAGACTATTCATCAGCCACTGGTACCTGACTCTTCAATGACCAGCCAGCCAGCCAATGAATTTGTAACTTCTGCCAATTCACAATTTTAGCGTGACTGGCACCATCAGCCCGACAGGATGGACCCCACTCACTGGTCACTGTGTTTCACTAGAACTCCAGGAAACTCCGTCTTTTCTGTCTCTCTGTTTTCAGCATAGAACTTTGCACCAATGTTCAGCAGTTCAAGTCGCCACACTCCATGTAGCGCACAAAGCAAGATGAGAAAGAAGAAGAAATGCATAATAGAGACAGTAGACAGGGATATGAGACAACGGGAATAGTAATAACGAAGAGCGATATGGTTTCATTGGAAATCATAAGTCACAAGGCGTGGATGAATCTGCGCCAGCCATTGAAATGACTTTGAGCCATATCACCTATTGTCTCTAACCTTCATTGGTTTTTACCGTCCCAAGGACTTCAACCAGTTAAGAAGTCTGCACCTTCCCACGTGGCTGGCTTAAACTAACTGTTGTGTATTTCATTGACTGGTGAAGCCATGTTTTGGTTTGACCGCCGCTAGTTCTTTTCCAGCCTGACCCTATGTCAGCTAACATTGATTGTCGTCGAGGAAGGCTCACCTGCTCACCTTATTATACCACATCACACGGGAGATAGAATGCAGGCACCTCTGATCAAAGACAACTAGCCTTTTCATGTCTTCCACTCTCAATGGCCAGGTCTCACAGCCAGCCATAGAGGAGGACGGAGAGGACTGCTGAGGAGTACACCCGCCCTTTGGTCGATAGTCGGATATCACGTCTACGCCAGAGACGGCGAAACTAGCCTTCTGTATCCGTGCTGAGATGAGATTTCGTCAGCGATCAACCCGTTGGGGATAGCTGATGCAACTTCCCAAATAAGTGAAGCGGTCAACGTGCTCTACCACTTCACTCCTTATTTCTAAGCTAAGAGTCAGTGTAGTCCAATGCAGTCCTGTAACATCATCTTACATTTGGCGGGAGCAAATCGCATACCAAATATTCGCAGATTGCAGCTCAAGGTGTTCACAAGACTATGCTCTATTTTGTCAGAGTCTTCACCTAGGAGGGAGGACTATATCATCTGCATATTCTAAGTCAAGGAGATTATTCCCTGGAAACTCCGTCCTGTATCCAGTGATTTGTAGTAGGCATTTGATCTGTTTTTTCAAGTTGGATCAAAATAATGTAACGATGATGCAGCATAGAATTTTCTCAGCTCAAAAAAAACAAACATTACAAAATTGATTTTAGCGCAACTATGTGGCATTGATAGTAACAATAAATTGAAAAAAATATATGCAAAAGTACAAAATGATAATAATAATAGCAACTAAAATTATAAAATTAATTGAAACAATGTCACCATGAATTTCAAATAAGTAAATATACAACAGTTACATACATGCAATCTGACTCATCCATTGAATTGTTTGACTACAAGGCTGTTATGTTTAGACTGTAGGTTGTGTTTTTTGTTGGTGTATTTAGATTTGGAGGAATTTCAATATAGATTTCTTTGACTGAGCACTAGTTAGTGGTAAGGGGTGTCATGTGCGTGTCTAGTGTCCTTTGTTTGTCTACTGCAGACTGAATTCTATGAAGTGATGGGTTCTGGTAGGGAATTTTGTTTGGTTGTTTAGAGGATTTTATCATTAGTTGACATCAGTTAGAGAATTATTGGTAAACTAGAACTGGAGTACTGGACAGCTGTTTCATATGTCTAGTTTGGGACTCTCCAGCAATACGCCCCCACCCCACACTACCAGGGTTCGAACCTAGGACCTTCTATTTTCAAGGCTAGTGAGCTCGTAGACCATTGATTAGCCACTTGGACCCGATCCAATGGTCAGACTATGAATGCTAACTTCTACCAATTCACGACATAGCGCGACCGCCATTGGATCGGGTCCCGGTGGCTTAATGATCTACGAGCTAATTGGCCTTGTAACCAGAAGGTCCTGGGTTCAAACCCCTGACGTAGAGTTCCAAGACACTAGGACGAAACAGCTGTCCAGTACTCCTAGGTTTTCTAATGAGTTCTCTAAATGATATCAGCTCATGATGAAATCCTGTAATGAATTCTATGAGTTAGTCAAGTTTGTAATTTGGACAGCATGTCACTAGGTGGCTTGCCATCATGGTACACTTTGAATTGTTAATATTAGATGGTTGGATGGTAAGATGGTTCTTCCAAGGTTACAGATTCGCCTTTATTGATTGGTGAGTGTCGACCAGCATGAAACCTAGGTGTAGTCAAGGCTTCCTGCTGACTGACTGACTGACTGATTGACTGTCGCCAAACATCTAATGTCAACAACTCAATTCATTCAAAGTGCACCATGATGGCTAGTCACCTAGTGGCATGCTGGTCACATTACAAACCTGACTAACTGATAGAATTCAGTCTTCAGCAAACATGCAAAGGACTAGGCACACACATTACACCACTTACTACAATAGCCATTTATTCTGCTAAATTATATAACAAGTTACAAGTTTCATGTAGAAAATCAAAACAAGTGATTCAGCGAAGAGAACCTTTTCAACGAATTTATCATCAAGCTATACAATCGTATATATATATGGTGGTTTTTAAGAAGTTATATCCGCTTAGGAGATTGAATCATAGGTGTGAATGCATAAAAATGATAATAATAGTTGTATGAAATGCAATTAAAAACTAAAATGTTTGTGATTATAGTCGTAGTTAAATGTCAAGCGGCAAAGTATATTAATGTCATATATAGAATAATTCATAGGATATATAGAACTTGAAAAAAGGGTGTGCAATTATAGGATTGGTAGACAAATCGAATAAAATAGAAACGTTACGTAATATTGTGTGGAATTTGATAGCATAGAATTTAGCGTTGTAAAAAAGAATTGATTTGGAATGACAAATGGAACAAGTGAAATAATACTGAAAGTGAGAATAGTAATAGTAGTAACAATTGACATAATAAGGAAGAGTATACAAATTGAATAGACAAAATGAAAAAATGAAAAATTGGTGGAGCTAAAATATGATTTAGGATTACCATACTTTAGCGTAGAGGGATTAAGACCATGCAAGTTGAAGGGGTTGAACGAAGCCCTATGTTCCACTGGGAACGTGAAGGAATGAAAAAAAAAACAACTTATAAGGTGTGAGTGATAGTTTTCACTAGTCTGTTTGTCTGTCTGTCTGGATTCAACATAGAACTTGGCACCGAAGTGCAGCAGTTCGAGTTGCCACCTTCCAAATAGCACAGAGGTAGACAAGAAGATGAGTGAAGAGAATCAATAGAGTTTGACAAGTATAAGAGTGAAACAGAATGGGTAATGGTATAAAGGAATACGAAAGATTACAGAGACTGAATACATCTGCGCTGGCCATTGACAACGATTTTGAGCCATGTCACCTATTGTCTCCAGCCATTGATTCCTAGAGTCAGTCCCGAAGGCCCCAACCCGGGCGTCTGCATCTCCCTACCTGACTCAGTTTAACTGTCAAGGATTTCATGGATTGATGGGGCCATGTTTTTGTTTGGCCACCACTGGCTCTTTTCCGACCTGCACCTATATCAGCTAGTAATGACCGTCGGGGGAGGCGGTGGTTAGGCATGCGCAGCACGTGACCTAGCCATCTTAGTCTATGTAACTTTATAGCCTCGTCGATTGATTTTCCCTCTTTGCCCAACACTCTACGCCTAACGTCAACATTACTTATCTTGTGAAACCACCTAACGTGAGACAGAGATTGCAGACATCTATGATCGAAAGCAGTCAACCTTTTCATGTCTTCAACGCGTATTGGCCATGTTTCAGAGTCATAGAGAAGGACGGAGCGAACTGATGAGCAGTACACACGTCCCTTGGTTGATAACCGGATGTCACGCCTACGCCAGAGATGGTGTAAGTCAGAGAAAGCAGCTCGAGCTTTTCGGATCCGTCCAGATGTCATGTCAATGGATGATGCGTAATTCTGCTTTAATCATCATTACATTGGCTGCCTGGATAGGTGTAGGTATTCTCGTGTCACACACACTGCTGTTCGACGGCCTCCCTAAATCATTGGGCTACCACAATTTTCTATCCATCTAGATTCCCAGTGTTTACTCTATTTCATATTGTGTTTCAATCATGCAATTATGTCGGAAAATCAATAATATGTACTCCGATATACTTTCAAGTAGGTGCCAACCTACTGCTACGAATTTTCTAACGCGAATGGAGGGGGATATTGTAGATGGTGGTTGGAGGATGCCACGGAGAAAACAGCATCGCTTCATTTGATGATATATGATTGTTTATTGTAATTACCTGAAGATTCTGCACCAGGAGTAAAAATACCTTGTAATAAGAAACTTGCTGCAAATTCTGTATTGTGTATACACACGAATTTTTCAGAATAAAGCTATTATTATTATTATAGTCGAAAAAAAGAAGCTTACCCACGACATTCATTGGCAGAAGTTTGAATTCATGGGTTTTTGAATTCCAGCTCCCCTCACCCCCCCTCCAGTGACTGTGAATGTCTAACGGGCTGTCCTCGTAACCTGGATTCGATTGTCGCTAAGATTATGGTTGGATAGCACTGAACAATTCCAGAATAACTAGGACTAAGCAGTGCTGTCCAGTACTTCCTAGTTTTCTGTGGTTTTTCTATTGATTTCAGCTCTTCTAGTGTAATTTGAAAACTATCAAATCCCTGCAAACCTACAATACTCTTAAAAATCCTGATCATACTGAATCGAATTAGATAAAAACGAGTAGAGATCGTGAAATGATGGTGAGATTTTCCGAGATAGTTTTGAAGTAGCAGGCGGTTATTGCTTTTGGTATTGATGATGGTGGTGGTGGTGGTTAAGCAGTTGAATCTGGTAACTCATTTGGTAGATTGCTAGACTTCTAATTTAGAGGTTGGCCTACTCGTTCCAGACTTCTTTCACCTTTAGGGATTGCTGTGATTAGATTAATAATACAGTCAATGGCTATGTCAGATTATATTCTCAATGGTTATTTACATTTAGAGGGATTTGTACATGGCACGGTGGCCTGCTTAAATCACTGAGCTACCATAATTTCCATTCATCAGAATGCTTAAACTCTTATGCATTTGATTGGCTGGAGGATTTCATCATGAGCTGATATCAGTTAGAGAACCATTGGAAAACCAGAACTGGAGTACTAGACGGCTATTTCGTAAATTTTGTTTGGGACTCTCCAGCAGTATGCACCCACCATAGGGATTTGAACCCACGACCTTCTGGTTACAAGGCTAGCGAGCTCGTAGACCATTCACTAGCCACTGGGACCCAATCCAATGGCCAGCCAGCCCATGAATTCTAACTCCTACCAATTCACGACATAGCGTGACCACTTCGTAAGGTCTTCTTCTATTAGTTACTGCGTCATCTTCAACCTTCTGTACCCTACTGGTCACCGTAGGCTAACTGCTTAAATAGAGCCAGTCTCTAGTGAGCATCAGATTAATTTTCAAGTATTGATTTTTGTAGGGATTATTGTTTGATTGGTTGAAGGATTTCACCATGAGCTGACATCAGTTAGAGAATCATTGGGAAACCAGCGCTGGAGTTACTGGATAGCTGTTTCGTCAGCCCAGTTTGGAACTCTTCAGTAGTACACACTCACCCCACTGCTAGAGTTCGAACTCAGGACGTGCAATTATATCAAATGACGACTACATGAACTTGCGCGCATATTCAATTAACTTTCCACTAAATACTGTGCACTTCTTGAAGGAAATGAAGAGAAATTGTACAGAATTGGTTATCTTCCTGTCTCTTCATATATGCAACAATGCTAAGTCAGATGACATACTTCAAATTATTACTTTACATATAAATGCCGTTGGAAGAGGAATATTTGGGAGTAAATACTCTGGGAATTTTTGTACTATTTGTTCACATGTTGTTTGAAATAAAGCGCTTTATTTGTATTATTATTATTATTATTAGCAGTAGTAGTAATAATGTCGATTTTGTTTTGATTTCTTTTGAAAAAGGGGATTTTTATCTTTTGGTTTTTTTCACCTTTCATTTTTAGCCTTACAATGAATGATGAACGACTTTCATTGTATGATCGTTTAGTAAGTGATATTAGTGAATTTCTTCTATTTATAGTATTGTAATTATTATTTGTTCTTGACGATCTGTTTTTCATTATTAATAATGTATAAGATCATTTGAAACAGAATTGTTGAAATGTACATTGAATGTCCACTTGTTTATTTTATAAGGAACCATATATACAAATCGATGGTGTGGCAATGAGGTCACCACTAGGACCTATTCTAACCGACATTTTCCTTGCGAAACTAGAAAATGGGCCTTTGAAAGGTGTAATTGATGAGCTTGAATTCTTTTGTCGGTACATAGATGATACATTTTCAATTATGAATAATGAAAACGAAGCAAAGAACATCGTGGATAAATTTGACGACTTTCATCCTGCAATAAATTTTACTATTGAGAAAGAAAAAAAAAACTAATATTTCATTTCAACACGTCTTTATGACTAGATTAGAGGATGGCACAATAAGAAGAAATGTATGTAGAAAACTTGCATCAACTGACTGACTGTCAGTATACTCATTTTTTCAGTTTTGTGCCCTTGAAATACAAACACAATCTGGTAAAGTGTTTAGTTCACAGAGCAAGAGCATTATGCTCGGATGAATGTCTTGATGAGGAATTGAATAATATTAAACGGTTGCTGGGTGGAAATGGTTATCCAGAGAAGTTTATTGATAAGAATATGAATCTAAAATCGTAGCAGCTCAAGGTACCGACAGTTCCTAAAAAGGCCTTATTTTTTACAAATTCAATTCCTCGGGTACAACATCAGCGAGATACTAACACAACGCCTTGAAAATGCGGTAAAAATAGCATTCCCTGCTGGTGACTTACGCTGTATCTTTAAAACCGCTCCTCTTCTGCGTTCGAGAGTAAAAGATAAACTGTCTAATTTCGCCTCTTCCATGTATATCTACTAATTTAACTGCTCCTGTTAGTTGCATAGGCCGTGCAATCAGGCGTGTTTCCCCGTTGGGTTTCCGAACATCATCCTGCGTGGTAGTTAAGTAAAGGACAAAAATAAAATCTATCCCTAGCGCTATTCTATCTCATCTTGTGGATACATAACACAAGATTAATGTCAACGAGGTTTTCAAAGTCATTTACCACATACCAACAAATCTTAACTTCGCCTTGAGAGTTCATTTACCAAATAGTGCCGAGGCCGGATGTTGGGATCCACATTAAGAAGCCTAATTTATGCGTCCAAAACAAGAAGCTAGTTCAGACATTGTCCTTACCTTGGCCATCTAGGTTCGAATGATCCTTAATTTTCCGTAGAAATTTCCTTAATTTTAGTTGATATTCTATTTGTTACTATATTATATATTAGTATTATCAATCAAATACAATCAAATGGGAAATAAGACGAGTGTTATAATGTGAATTGAATACATTTTAACGTTATTTATTTATTATCCTGTGATTTGACTGGTAATAACCATATCTCTGGTATTTGCATGGAGTCACTTCTGTTGCATGTGTTGTGTTGGGATTAGACTCGATGAACAAAGATTCAGTGATCAACCTCTCTCTCTCTCTTTCAACCTACCTATATTACCCTTTAGAATTGTAACTCTGTCCTGCCATATTGTCTGCACTCAATGCAACTGTTCAGTCTTTTCCTATACTCCTTATCTACGTGGAGTCAATCATTCTAACCTTAACTAAATTCGTATGTTCTGTCAATCTGACTACCCGCACCGTGTGTACTGGTTTGACCTATGTAGTTGACGTCACTCACAGTCATTGCAAGGTATTTTGTAAATTATATTATTTTGTGTAATTGGGTCAACCTACAGGGTTCGATAGCCCACAGAGTTTGTTCTCCCTGAGTGAGTTTGTAAGTTTGAATGCAGCCACCCTAATTCCTGTTTTATTGATAATCCTACCACGTAGGGCCTCAGATGTCCCCTGTCTCCTTATATGGTATAACAGTAGATGACTTATATTCTGTCTTATTTATGTTATCATTATTAGTTTCCCGATTATTTTTATTTTGTCCTTGACTTTTTCCAGATCTTCCTAATGAATTTTATAGGCTAGTTAGTTATTTAACACCAACGCTTTCTCTTCTTCTATCTGTTTCATTTCATCTAACTTCACAGCTATTTCTCCTTGTTGATTTTCTGATTCAAATTTGAATTTTATTCGCTCCACTAGTGAGTTTATTTATGCATGTGTCAAGAAGCTAGACAGAGATATGTTCTGTTTTTAACACAGTGAGTGAATGTGTCATCCACACATCTTCACTAAATTTTGGGAGTAGGATTAAATGTATTAAGAGCAATATTTTCCCAATTATCTTCCATAAAGATATCGGCTACCATAGTGTCCAAGTTTTATACTTATGATCAATAAGGATAAAGTCCTGTTTGATGAAAAGTTGTATGGCATATCAAAGCTAAGTATGTTACAGTTTTGAATATTTTTAAAGGAATCTTTTACTATATGTCTACTGCAATTCTATCAGGCATCAATCGATTAAGATGAATCCAGGCCTCGAACCACACTCTCTTATCAACTGACTGACAATAAGTGTCTATCTTATATACTAATGGTAGTATATATCATAGCAGACACAAATAATAAATCGAAGACTTGAGTGTGTTTGATGACGATCATTGATTGTCTAAACCCAATGAATGTGTATAAAGTTACACACACACATATCGATCACACATAATCTAATGTAATGCTATGTAATGTACAAACGGTTAAATTTTATATATATATATATATTCGATAACAGCATACAAAAAAGAAAGAAAAATAAAACGGTACGTGTTTTCGTATTTTCTCCCTTTATCTCTCCCTCTCTCTCTCTGTTCACAACTTTAGTGTGATAACCTATGAAAAAAAGTTTTTTCATGTGATATATCACTCGTATAGATTTTTGAAACTATCTCTATCACTTATACTTTTCGGGTATTTGGATATGTGTGTTTTGCTGTAGAAACATGCCTAGAGTACGAATGCGTATATACCTCTATCGCTCTTCATTAATCTTTCCTGGGCTTCTCAAAAAAGACTATATCATATTACGAAGAGTATTAAATGCTCTGAGTAGGGCTTGTGGTCTGCCACTGCGTGAGCTCGCCAATACTATAGTCTAGAGGCACATAAATTCCTGTAACAAATGGGCAAAGGCTATACTGTCAGACCTTCTGCATCCCCTTTATTCACACCTATCCCCTTGTATCTCATCAGGTAGGATGAGAAGTCAATATAAAAAGTTATATGCTCGTACCACTAAGTATAGAAATTCTACAATACCCTATTTAGCCCGTACTTTATGTGACGAAGACTATGTTAGACGTGAAACATAAAAGTTACTATGTAATTAGCACAGTAAATCGACCCTTTCATTGTTCATCTTTCTGTATTATATGGTGTCACACTTTCTATCGTTTAATTGTTACTCTGCTATTTTATTTTAGTTGCTATTACTTTTATTACTACAATTTTGAACTTTATGCATATTTTTCTCCGTATTGCATACAGTAATTTGCTATGTAGCTACATTATTATTTTGTAATGCTTACTTTTATAATACTTTTTGTCGTTTTTTGAGCAAATTAGAGATGCAATATTGTACTGAATGCTGAAAATTCCTTGCTGTATGTATCATTAGTTCTGTTTTTGGCATAGAGCAAATTATCATCATCATCATCATTATCCATCTGTTCAGTTTTTATTTTTGTAAAACATTTCAATGCTATAATCACAAATATGAGTGTGCGTAACGCGCCGATATTATAGGGACTTGAATAGATCTCATATTCGACCACCATTAGTGGGAGAATCACTGGAAACCATAAAAAGATGATTGGATAGCTGTTTTCGACCTAGTTTGCGACTCTTCAGCGGTATACACCCACCGAGGTTTAAACATAGGGCCAATGGTTCAAGGATGGAGTAGCTGTCCAGTACTCCCTGCAGGTTTTCCAATGGTTCTGTAACTGATGTCAAGTTGTGCTCAATCCTGGAAACCACCAACACTTGAAAATGTGTTTATTTAATTCATTAGTAATTGTGCCTTTGAATTATAGTTTACTAGAGTGTTTAGTTGTTTATTCTCTCCACGTACACACATATAGACACACACACACGGAAAGCAAAATGACCAGTTGTCTTTGTTTCTATTGTATTTTCTTTGGCACTGAGAGGAGAACAGAAATTGACACGTTTTCAGTTACCAATAGTGCAAAGTCGTTTGTTTTTTATATTTTATAAAAATGAAATTAATGAATCAATATTTGGTTGGTTGGAGGGTTTCATCATGAGCTGACATCAGTTAGGGAATCATTGGAAAACCAGAACTGGAGTACTGGACGGCTATTTCGTAAGCCTAGTTTGGGACTCTCCAGCAGTACGCCCCCACTCCACTACCAGGGTTCGAACCTAGGACCTTCTGGTTACAAGGCTAGTGAACTCGTAGACCATTCATTAGCCACTGGGACCTGATCCAATGGCCAGACCATGAATGGTAACTTTTACGAATTCATGACATAGCGTGCTACACGGAATGTGGCGACTTGAACTTCCGTACATTTGTGCAAAGTTCTATGTCGAAAACAGACAGACAGACTGGAACCCCAGGTTAACTACTTAAATAGAGCCAGTCTCTGTCTGTGCGTCTGTTTTCGACAGAGAACTTTGCACAGATGTGAACCAGTTCAAGTCGCCACACTCTCTCCATGTACTACACAAAGCAAGAGAAGAAAGTAGAAGAAATGCATAATAGAGACAGTAGACAGGGATATGAGACAACG
Source organism: Trichobilharzia regenti (assembly GCA_944472135.2). Classification (NCBI taxonomy): domain Eukaryota; kingdom Metazoa; phylum Platyhelminthes; class Trematoda; order Strigeidida; family Schistosomatidae; genus Trichobilharzia; species Trichobilharzia regenti. The sequence goes on along the minus strand of OX235268.1, from coordinate 19,313,150 downwards.
GGAATAGTAATAACGAAGAGCGATGTGGTTTCATTGGAAATCATAAGTCACAAGGAGTGGATGAATATGCGCTAGCCAGCCATTTAAAACGACTTTGAGCCATATCACCTATTGTCTCGAGCTGTCATTGGTTTTTACCGTCCCGAGGACCCCAACCAACCAGTTAAGAAGTCTACACATTCCTACGTGGCTTAGACTAGCTGTTGTAGATTTAATTGACTAGAGCCAGTCTCTAGTGAGCATCAGATTGGTTGGTTTGTGGGGATAGTTGTTTGATCGGTTGGAGGATTTCATCATGAGCTGATTTCTATAATAATAATAATATTAACAGCTTTATTCCAAACGGTATTTGTGATACAGGTATGGAATTTTCAGCGTGCATAACAATATATTGCATCTAATTATCTCATAAATTTTATAAGATTTTTAAAATCAAAGAAATAAATAAATAAAAACCAACGCCAAAAAAAAGAAAGATAAAAAAACAGCGTAGCATTTACATTTCAAACAATGCACCACAGAATATGAAATATAAAATTAGTGTGTAATAGAAGATGTGAACAACAGTGTAATAGGAATGAAGGAAGGAAAACAAGAACTAATGGGACTATTTGTTAGAGTTCCGCAGTAAGTTGATCGTGTCATACCTAACGGATTTCTTATCACACAACAGTTGTGCCAGATATAGTATTGTGGAGTTTTTGTATTTGGTAGTCCTAGCATATAGCCAGCCTCCTATAGCTGCTTCTAGTTCTACCAGATGAAATGCAAGGAGACAGCTGCGTATATAGAGAGGATGCTCGTGGTCTGACAATATTGTATTCGCTAGTTTCTTACATGACATAATATGTCTATCCACAATAGTGTTAACCAGTTGGTTTAACGATATCCCACTTGCCCTACTAACAGCATTCAGTGCCTGCCCTTCTCAGCAAAGCAAAGCAAAGTCTTTCTTAAGTAGTCCAGGAGGTCCAGTTAGAGGACCATTGGAAAACCAGAACTCTGGAGTACTGGACAGCTGTTTCATTGAAGGATACAAAAGGGCGAAATGACTAGTTGTGTCTCTGTTTCTACTGTATTTTCTTTGTGACTGAGAGAAGAACAGAATCTGACACGTTTACAAAATTACCAATAGTGTAAAGTTGTTTGTTTTTATATTTTATAAAGTTGAAATGAATGAATCAATATTTTCTGAAATTTACATCGTGACACGATAAAATACAGCTTAACTGTAAACAATCAATAATCAGTCTCTTAGAGATGCTTCTATCTACAAAAAAACTTCGTTTACTCTAAAGATAAATGTTGTGATTTTATCTTGGTAAAATAGTCTTTTTTCTATAATTGTGTGTAAACTATTAAAAAATATAATTATACTTTATTTGATCTAATCCACAATGCTCAAACTTTTTACTGATATTAAGTCTTTTTTCTCTCTTTCTTTTTACACTGATTGTCATTGTCATAGAAACATCAAATTGGTTATATGCAAAATGGTACAGTTTTCGAAATGAGACGATAGCATTTTATAGTTTCCTTTCGGTGACGAAACTCTTCACATTTCATATCGTAATGTCATTTGGGAGAGATATGTGATAAAAAAGAAAGATAATAGTGAGGGAGTGGTTGCGTTTGTGTAACAACAGAAGACAAGGGCCAGCAACAGATAGTTTTCTTACGGAAATCAACACGTATTTATATATATTTCCTATACATTATTATAGCTTATTCAAGGAGACAAACGCAGTCATCTGATTGGTTGTTTCTGGGAAGTTAAGTAGACAAACGCAGGCTTCTGATTGGTTTTTTCGGGTAACCATCGAGAAGTGGAGCCATCTATCTGCGAATCATATTTGCCCACGTTAAGTTTGCTGTGACTGGTTGTTGAATCAGCCTTGTTCATATTTTCTCACGGCCAATATTAGTGACCTAGATATTGACGTTGACTAATGTCTACCAATTGGCTAGCAGCCTGCTCTGACCACATGTGTACCACCCATATCAATCAGTTGGGCTTGCTAGCTAGAACGAAGTATGCTTGATCTTAATACCCAACCGGTGATTGTCTCGTTTGTCCCCTATATAGACAATATCCTGTTTTTCAGTGCTAATTTCAAAATGAAGTTAGCTTTTGGAATGATTGGTGGTAGTTTGTCTATTTATTTTAATCCTTTACGTCCCTAGTGGAACATAGGGCGCCTTCAAGCTAGAGCTTTGAAGTTTCGGTAGCACTGTGGTGTTTTACTTTTTATTTTTACGGAGTGGGGTTGGTAGCCTCATGCCCAACTTTCCTTCTTTACAGATCTTATTACCGGCTTGCCGAGGTTTGAAGGTACGTCGGCGGTCGCGAATCGAACCTTGGACCATATGTGCGTGGTTCGCCAGCACTCTGCTGTTAAGTCACTGACGCATTGAATGGTAGTAAACTAAGCGTAGTTTCTGATATCCACTTTGACTGTAGTTGGATTGACTCTAGAGACTTTTTTTAATAGAATGGTTTCTGAACAAAGAATATTCTTTTCGATAAGTTCACCATCAGGTTCTACAGTTATATATCCATCCATAATTATAGTGAATGAATTGGCGTTATGAACAACATTAATGCTGTTTAAATAACATCGAATCAATAATAGTATTAATGGATTATAGTTAAGTAGCATCAACATAACTATAAACTGAATGTCAGAAAAATTAGGAAAGATAATATTACAATGAATTCATGAATTTATAGTCTCCACTGAAGGCCAATCAGGGCAGTAGTAGCTGGCTTGGCTTGCTTCTTTAGCACACAAAGCACTGCTTGTTTCACGCGAATTTTGATATCCTCTGTGGTTTGAAGCATGCGGTGCCTCGATATTTTTGGCAATTTATTAGCCACTTGGTAGATGATAGAGAAGAATTCTTCATCAATGATGGCTGTGTGGCCAATTACTTCGGACCAGGCGGTCTAATATCAAACTGTTGATGGATTTTACTACACCTATTCTTAGCCATACCGGGAGATGTTCCCGAGCGAGCACGAAAAATCAAGTTCCTAGATCAACGGCCGATTTAACTCGCTCCACAAGCGCAGTCCAATTGGTAGATACAATTGGAAGTGGTCAGCTAGTCTAGGCACTTCATGTTTTGACCGAGGAATCACCATCGGTCGTGTAGTCTGTCTGTTTTCGACATAGAGCTTTGCACATATGTGCGGAAGTTCAAGTCGCCATACTCCCTCCATGTACTACACAAAGCAAGAGAAGAAAATAGGAGAAATGCATAATAGAGACAGTAGACAGGGATATGAGACAACGGGAATAGTAATAACGAAGAGCGATATGGTTTCATTGGAAATCATAAGTCACAAGGAGTGGATGCATCTGCGCTAGCCAGCCATTTAAAACGACTTTGAGCCATATCACCTATTGTCTCCAGCCATTGGTTTTTACCATCCCAAGGGCTCCAACCAGTTAAGAAATCTACACATGCCCACGTGGCTGGCTTAAACTAACTGTTGTGGATTTCATTGACTGGTGAAGCCATGTTTTGGTTTGGCTGCCGCTAGCTCTTTTCCAACCTGACCCTATGTCAGCTAATATTTCCCGTTGTCGAGGAAGGCGATGACTAGGCGTACATGCGTAACACATGTCCTAACTATCTCAGTCGATGTAGCTTCACAGCCTCGTCGATTGATTTCCCCTCCCACTTACCTAGCACTCGCTCACCTTATTATACCACATCACACGGGAGATAGAATGCAGACACCTCTGATCAAAGACAACTAGCCTTTTCATGTCTTCTACTCTCAATGATCAGGTCTCACAGCCATAAAGGAGGATGGAGCGGATTGATGAGCAGTACATCCGCCCTTTGGCCGATAGCTTGTCGGATATCACACGTCCACGCCAGAGACGGCGTAAACTGGTTTATGCCGAACCTGGCTTCTGTATCTGTGCTGAGATTTCGTCAGAAATCGACCCATTGGGACTGACGGTGTTGTTGTTCCTCTATATTACTTACTATTCTTTTTCCCTCACTCCCACTTCTGTTTATTATCTCTCTCTCTCCCTCTTTTGAATCCCCCTTTAATCTGTTCTCTTTCTTGGTGTGCTACATGGAGGGAGTATTTTGATGTGGTTGTGTTCTCTGAGCTGGATGGTTGATTTGCGAAGCTTTCATCACCCTACTGGGTGACATCTTCAGCGCATACACTTCAATCTGTTGAAGTGAGCTTTAAGATTTCTCCACGAGTTTATTAATCATCTCTCCTGGTCGGTGACCTTGGAAGTGATTGACTGTTTCATTGTGTGTTTTTTCACACCATCTAGGTTACTTGTATTGGAACTGATTGTTTCTTTGACTTGAACTTTGACCCTTTATGTGTGGGGTTTCTTTCTTATCCGTTGATAAATTTTGTCTATTGATTGATGATTCACTGGAATGCCAAGCTTCTAAAAATTCTCTAGCATTCTTGTTGTTTCCTCAGTCTAATATTTGAACGTTGTCCTAGTCGAATTGATGTCCGTGGTTGTCTGTATGTAGTGATATGAGTGATGGAGTGGATATCATGTCTTTTGACGGCCAGCTTATGTTCATGGATACGAAGACGAAAGGGACGTCAACTTTGGCCAGTGTAGTGTATTTCGTAGTTGTTACAATTTATTTTGTAGATGATGTTGGTTTTATCTTCGTTCGCTGTTGAGTCTTTTGGTTGACATAGAATTGAGTGAAGTGACTTTGTTGGTTTGTGTACGTCATCAATTCGACTGGGGCAACGTTCAAATGTTAGACTGAGGAAACAACAAGAATGCTAGAGAAATTTTAGAAGCTTGGCATTCCAGAGAATCATCAATCAATAGGCAGATCGAGATAGACAAAATTTATCAACCGATAAGAAGGAAATCTCAAACACAAAGGGTCAAAGTTCAAGTCAAAGAAACAACCGGTTCCAATACAATTAACCTAGAAGGTGTGAAAACACACAAAAACGACCAATCACGTCCAAGGCCACCAATCAGGAGAGATGACTAATAAACTCGTGGAGAAATCGTAAAGCTCACTTCAACAAATTGAGGTATGCACTGAAGATGTCGCCTAGTAGGGCGATGAAAGCTTCGCAAATCAACCATCCAGCTCAGAAAACACAACCACATCAAAAGCATCCACCTGAGCTACAAATCCTCTCTATCATATCTAAATCTTACGGGAGGGAGTATGGCAACTCAAAGTACTGCGCATATGTGCAAGACCAGTCAGTTACTCAGAGGGCCCTATATATATATATATATATATATATCCGTGTAATGCAGCACTCATAGTTGTATAATGGTTTTTCTCAGACCCATCTAATAATTCTATGATTTAACTTAACTTAGAAATTGACAGTACATTACTAGAAAAGTTTATATGAGGTAATAGAAGAAATTCAGTCGTCACATCGGACGTTGATAAATAGTTTAAATAATTAAATAAAAACAAAGTCAATTCTTATTAACATTACTCAGACCTAAATGGTTTGGTTATCTGTGTTTGTTATTTTGTGTGTGGGTGTATGTGTACTTCTGTGTAAGTCACAAGGTCATAATATACTACTAAATAATGATAAACCAATGAGATATAATCATACAAAATGATTTAAATATTTTTATACATTGTATGTTCCTTTTACACAAATTAAAATTACTATAAGTATGAAGCAGTATCTTTCTTTTGAAATATTATTGAAATCATAGTCGGTTTCTTCACCAGCACATCAATATCACTTGGAAAGTACCAGTGTAAACACCTTGCATTACTGAATAAAAACACTAACGACTAACACAGTGACCTTGAACCAGTTATAAATTGTCTCCAACAGAACATCTCCACTTTGTTCTATTTTCTGCCGTCCTCTTCAACTGGGTCCATGATTACCCATAATCTCTCATCTCCTCCTAGGTAAACAGGGGAAATCAGTCGACAAAGTTGTGAAGCTACAAAGACTGAGATGGTTAGGACATGTGTTACATATGCCAAGCCATCGCCTCCCTCGACGAGCTATGTTAGCGGATATAGGGTCAGGCTGGAAAAAAGCTAGCGGCGGTCAAACAAAAACTTGGCATCAGTCAATGAAATCCACAACAGTTGGTCTAAGCCACGTAGGAAGGTGTAGACTTCCAGGCTGGGGTCCTCGGGACGGTAAAAATCAATGGTTGGAAACAATTGGTGACATGGCTCAAAATCGTTCTCAGTGGCGCAGATGCATCCACTCCCTGTGACTAATAATCTTCAATGAAACTGTTTTGTATTTCTTTATTACTCCTTTGTCTCACACCTCTGCTCACTGTTTCTATTATGCTTTTCTTGTACTTTCTTCTCTTGCTTCGCGTGCTACACGGAATGTGGCGACTTGAACTTCCGCACATTTGTGGAAAGTTCTATGTCGAAAACAGACAGACAGACAGAAAAAACATTAATATTGTTATTGACTACTATTCTAGAATATTCTATGTATATAAACATGCATATTTAATTGTAGAGCCAGAAGAGGAAATGATCAAAAGGATATTCTTTGCTTAATTATTACATATATATATTTTTTATAGATGTCTGAATGAATATTTTTTTGGTTTAATAATCCAACTAATTTTGACTCGTGATCTAATTTGAAACTAGCAGATTCCCTACAGATCAACACTTGGATAGAATGCGTGGCCTTCTTCAAAGCAGTCCTTGACCAGTAGAGTCCACCAAGTAGTCATGTATGAATAAAAGCACTAGCCAATGACATTGACTGGAGGTGTCGGTAAATATTGCTAGCTGACAGAAGTTAGAATCTCATGAACCAGTCATTAGATTCCATCACCAGTAGCTGGATCCTCTATCGTCTTACCTCTTTAACTAAAGGTCGGTTGTTTGACCTTTGATTGGATCTGGATCGTGCACTACTAAAGAGTTCCACAAAACTAGGAAGCGACACAGATGTCGAATACTCTCTAGTGATCATTAGTTCTCTGCATAAAGTCAGTTTGTTATCAAACTTGAAACAAAATTTCCTAGTTATAAAGCCTACTACTTATCAGAATATACGCTTGTTATTATTATTATTATTATATCCTTTAATTCCTAGAGGAACATAGGGCTTCAGCCCCACGTGTCTCCACTTCCTTCGGTTTTCTGCCAACTTTTTCACTCCGCCCCAAGTCTGCCCACATGCTTTCATCTCCTCTTCACATGACCTCCTCCAAGTCACCCTTTCACTGACGTCCAACTCGCCGCTTTCCATTCCACCAGGTTCCACTCGAGCAATGGCTTGTCTAGTGATGCCACTTGATGGCTTCCTCAGCGTGTGGCCAGCACATCCATCTCCATTTCTTCCTGCCTACTTGTTTCACAATCGGTTCCAGTTTGGTTCGCTCATCGCAAAAAATCCCTCTTGCTGATCTTCCCTGGCCGGCCATCTGATCTTAAGTGGTATTGAGCGAAGACAACTGTTAATGAAGGTCTGTAGTTTGTTTGAGATGCTCTTTATGACGCGCTGGCCAGGTCTCTGATCCGTATAGCAAATAGCACTGACCGACTTCACATTGGAGTTGAAAATCCGGATGTTATTTTTGATGGTGAGTTGTGCTGTTGACCTCCTGCACACAGACTTGAGAGTAATGAAAGCTTGTCTTGCTTTTCCGATTCTGGCTTTGATATCCTCATCAGTTCCGCCCACCTGTAGTTGAAACGATGCTTCCCAGATAGGTGGGTAGTTGAAGGAGGTTGTTTCTTTCAGGTTCCTCCCATTTATGCTGGCTGATTGTTGTCTGTTGTTGTTGTTGCTGTTGATGTTGGCTAGGAATCTTCATCACCTCTGTTTTCTGTATATTAACCTGAAGTCCTATCTTTGATGCTTCTTCTGCCAACTTGTTGCTTTTCACTTGCAACTCTTCCAATTTGTGGAAAATCAGACATATATCATCATGGGCGAAGTCCAGATCCTCGACGTTTTCTGTTGTGTGAGTTCGTTGGACCAACGCCCACTCGTGTGGTGAGAGCAGGCTGCTAGCCGATTGGTTGGCACTAATCTACGTTAAGGTCTAGGTCACTAATATGGGCCGTGAGAAAATATGAACAAGCCTGAGTCAACAACCAATCACAGCAAAGTTAACGTGGCAGAATATGATTCGCAGAGAGAACTCTATTTGTCAAGGAATCCCGAAACAACCAATCAGAAGCCTGCGTTTGTCTACCTAAACAACCAATCAGATGACTGCGCTTGTCTATAATAATGTAGTTGAAAGATGTATAAATACGTGTTGATTTTCATAATAAAACGATCTGTTGCCTGGCCCTTGTCTTCTGTTGTTACATTTGGTGTCGCTGCCTACCGACAAATGAAAAGCCTATACCCTGCAGTTTTTGATGGAGACATATGGATCTTCGGGCAGGACTTCAAGGCTTCTGCGCAGTTGAGTGGCGTTCAAGATCTGTCAGCGATGGAGCTGCTACTTGAGACGCTGCTGGGAGGTCGGGCGAAAGCAGCATATGAAGGTGTGGGCCGAAGTATGGACGAATGTTCGACAGGGTCAGGCAAACAGTTTCCAAAGTGGGAAGGACCATATATGGTCACTTCGAGATGGGGTTACGCAGACACAGTCGCAATGGCGAACAATGAGAGGCGCGTGAACGTCAGCGAGCTCCAGAAATGGATACAGCGAGACAAGCCAACGATGACGCCTGCACCAAGTAGATCAAGCCGACTTCAGTCGCACGTATTTGACGGGGGGACGAGTGTGGTGAGAGCAGGCTGCTAGCCGATTGGTTGGCACTAATCTACGTTAAGGTCTAGGTCACTAATATGGGCCGTGAGAAAATATGAACAAGCCTGAGTCAACAACCAATCACAGCAAAGTTAACGTGGCAGAATATGATTCGCAGAGAGAACTCTATTTGTCAAGGAATCCCGAAACAACCAATCAGAAGCCTGCGTTTGTCTACCTAAACAACCAATCAGATGACTGCGCTTGTCTATAATAATGTAGTTGAAAGATGTATAAATACGTGTTGATTTTCATAATAAAACGATCTGTTGCCTGGCCCTTGTCTTCTGTTGTTACATTTGGTGTCGCTGCCTACCGACAAATGAAAAGCCTATACCCTGCAGTTTTTGATGGAGACATATGGATCTTCGGGCAGGACTTCAAGGCTTCTGCGCAGTTGAGTGGCGTTCAAGATCTGTCAGCGATGGAGCTGCTACTTGAGACGCTGCTGGGAGGTCGGGCGAAAGCAGCATATGAAGGTGTGGGCCGAAGTATGGACGAATGTTCGACAGGGTCAGGCAAACAGTTTCCAAAGTGGGAAGGACCATATATGGTCACTTCGAGATGGGGTTACGCAGACACAGTCGCAATGGCGAACAATGAGAGGCGCGTGAACGTCAGCGAGCTCCAGAAATGGATACAGCGAGACAAGCCAACGATGACGCCTGCACCAAGTAGATCAAGCCGACTTCAGTCGCACGTATTTGACGGGGGGACGAGTGTGGTGAGAGCAGGCTGCTAGCCGATTGGTTGGCACTAATCTACGTTAAGGTCTAGGTCACTAATATGGGCCGTGAGAAAATATGAACAAGCCTGAGTCAACAACCAATCACAGCAAAGTTAACGTGGCAGAATATGATTCGCAGAGAGAACTCTATTTGTCAAGGAATCCCGAAACAACCAATCAGAAGCCTGCGTTTGTCTACCTAAACAACCAATCAGATGACTGCGCTTGTCTATAATAATGTAGTTGAAAGATGTATAAATACGTGTTGATTTTCATAATAAAACGATCTGTTGCCTGGCCCTTGTCTTCTGTTGTTACACTCGTAGCTTCCCATTGATATTCCACTCAATCGATGACCTACCTTGTGAGTGATGTCATTCGACGGCCTCCTCAGCGTATGTGCGATCTATCCTTCTCCATTTTCCCTTACATATTTGTTGGAGCAGTCGACTATCACCTGTTGGTTTTTTCTCAGCCAGCCAGCCAGAGTTTCTTGTTACTAATTCTTTCTGACCGGCCGGCTGGCCATTTGAACTTCAGTGTAGAGCCAGTGAAAGTATGAAGCTGCTGATAAGAGTCTGATGTGGCCCGTTTGAAGTGCCTTTCGTGACATGCTGGCCAAATTTCTGACCCACCTAGGAGAACTGATTAACTTATCATTTGTGTTGAACAGAATCCGAATGTTGTTGTTTATGCTGGCTGGGTGAATGCAGAAGATTCCTAAACTGATTTCAGCTTGATGAAGGCGTATCTTGCCGTTACGATTCTGAATGACTGGTTGGCGGGTTGGCGGGTTTGACACCTTCATTCGTTCCACCAGCTGTGATTGAAAGGATGCTTCTTGACTGGATAAGTAAAGGAAGTGTAACCTGTATGGAATTTCTCCGGTTGAAGGTGATTGGTGCTGGTTGTCGTTGTTGTTGTTGTGTTGGTTGGTTATCTTCATCGCCTCCATCTTCTCCATGTTCACCTGGAGTCGAGCCTTCGTTGCCAGTCTGTTCAGCGGGTTTGTTGGCTTTCACCTGCAAGTCTTCGTATCTGAGTGACATTGAACATGAGTAAGTCATCGACGCGCGAAATCCAGAACATCTAGAGTCTTCTTGTTGATCAGAGTAGCGTATTCTTGCCTTCTCACTCCCCATACACAGTTTGGACCATAATCCAGCCGACCACAATTAGGAGTATCATCAATCATATTAGACAGGCAGCCAGCCAGCCAGCCAGTCTTGTCTTACTCGTTTATTGACTTCAAAGGCTTCTTCTCTGAGTTTTCCGTTGTGGACCACATGATACCTGCAGGCATCCAACAGCCGTTGGCTGTATATATATATATATATATATATATATATATATATATATATATATATATATATATATATATAATAATTCAAGCAAGCACTACTGGTTGACATGACTGGTATCCCACTATTGTGGAGGAAATTGTTTTTGGTTAAGTCTCACAGTTTTATACAGCAATATTTACTGATGACCATGTTTTGAGCACAATTTATTGCCTTTCGTAATCATATCAAGAACACTACTCACACAACTTTCTAACTTCGTTTACATAGTTCCAGTATTTTCTATCGCTTGATTTGATTGATAGTAGTATTTTCCATATTTCCGGTATGAGTGATGAGGCATTCTTCTTGCACGTGTTGGGTGTAGACTCAATGAACAAGGATTCAATAATCAATCTCTCTCTCTCTCTCTTCCAACCTACCTATATTACCTTTCAGAATTGTAACTCTGTCCTACCTTATTGTGTGCACGCAGTTCAACTGTTCAGTCTTTTCCTAAACTCCTTATCTTTGTGCAGTCAATCATTCTAACCTTAACTAAATTCGTATGTTCTGTCAATCTGACTACCCGCGCCGGTTGTACTGGTTTGACCTATGTAGTTGACGTCACTCACAGTCATTACTAGGTATTTTGTAAATTATATTATTTTGTGTAATTGGGTCAACCTACAGGGTTCGATAGCCCACAGAGTTTGTTCTCCCTGAGTGAGTTTGTAAGTTTGAATGCAGCCACCCTAATTCCTGTTTTATTGATAATCCTACCACGTAGGGCCTCAGATGTCCCCTGCCTCCTTATATGGTATAACAGTAGATGACTTATATTCTGTCTTATTTATGTTATCCTTATTAGTTTCCCGATTATTTTTATTTTGTCCTTGACTTTTTCCAGATCTTCCTAATGAATTTTATAGGCTAGTTAGTTATTTAACACCAACGCTTTCTCTTCTTCTATCTGTTTCATTTCATCATTTAGCTCTTTTCTTGTACTACTTAGTGCTACTGCTTAGTTTGTTAGACAGCACTTAACTAAGCCGCCTGCATTCACAGACAGATAACGGATGAGGTGATGAATTAAAGTCTAAATATCTAATCGAATGTGTAATATTATTTCTTTCAGTAAAACAATTTGAAAGACTCATTGAGATGTTGTTTCCACAGATATCAAACCTCTAACTAAGTAACTAACTAATCCGTTCTTCAAGTGTTCGTTTTTAGGGATTTGATTGATGTAATTGAATTTTTGATTTTCCCGTTGATTGATTGGACCGAAGTGTTCGGTCTCAGGTTGACATGTCGGCTTGTTGTGCTGATGGCCCAAGTGGTAGAGTGGATAACGCTTTGGCGTTTGAAACTATGGACACTGGGTTCGAGTCTCGGTGGGAACATCATCACTCACTGAGGAGTGCAAGTTCAACCAGATGACGAGTCTCGAATAGGAGGAAATGCGCTTTATCCTGGATTCCACTGCTAGTCAACATCCACCAATTAAATTTGATTGATTTGTTACCGAATTTCATCATGAGATGACATCGATTAGAAAATTACTGTAAATCCTTGGACCCTTGAGTGGTACGCACCTACCACGGGGTTTCGAACCCATGACCTTCTGTGTATACAAGGCTAGAGAGCTCGTAGATCATTCACATTTGCCACTGGGACCCAATCCATTGGCCGCCCATGAATTTCACCTTCTGCCAATTCAGGACATAGCGCGACCACTAGCCAATGTTCTTCTTGCCTTCCCAATATTATTTTCTATTTATTAATTTTCACTTATTTCTTTAAAAGTGTGTGTGTGTGGCGAACTCACTTCAAAAATTTATGTTATAAATACAATTGGGCATCGAATTTATTATTGATAATCATTTTATAAATATTAGAATGTATTCAATTTTTAATCATAATAATAATAATAACAAGTTTCACTTACTACTTATTCATTGATTAAAATATAGGGATTTCTTTTCAAATCGTCAATTAAGAAAAATTTCTACTTCATGTATGTGTGATATCGAACTTTTAAAAAAATTAGTTTACTAAGTAATTTGTTATTGAATTGTACTCAAACGAATAAGGTTAAGCATTTGCATTTCGATAGTAATTTGTGTTGTAATAAATTTCGATAAAGCAATAGAAAAAGACGTAATTGATTCGAATTGTGTAATGGTGTATTTGTGGAACACATTTCGAACAATCTGAATTGTCCTAGGAATACACATGTATGAAATTGATAAAGAGGTTAAGAGGTGAGAAAATAAGTTTTGGTCATGTTAAAAGCCGCCTATTGACGGTCAAAATAACAATGAAGATCACTGAACCAAAGACGTCTTTGATCATAGTAGGGTGCCTGCGTTCTATCTCCCCGTGTGAAGTGGTATTATTGAGTGAGCGATATTGAGGTTAGGCGTCGAGTGTTAGGTAAGGAGGGAAAATCAATCGACGAGGCTGTGAAGCTACATCGATTGAGATGGTTAGGACATGTGTTACGTATGCCTAATCATCGCCTTCCTCGACGACGGGAAATGTTGGCTGATATAGGGTCAGGCTGGAAAGAACTAGCGGTGGTCAAACCAAAACACGGCTTCACCAGTCAATGATATCCACAATAGTTAGTTGAAGCCAGCCACTTAGGAAGGTGTAGACTTCCTGGTTGGGGTCCTCGTGACAGTTAAAACCACTGGTTGGAGACAATTGGTGATATGGCTCAAACTCATTGTTCTCGGTGATAGCTGGCGCAGATTTATCCACTCCTTGTGACTTATGGTTTCCAGTGAAACTGCTTTGTTCTTCGTTACTACTATTCTTTTGTCTCACACCTCTGTTTACTGTCTCTCTTATGCATTTCTTCTACTTTCTTGTGTTGCTTTGTGTGGTACATGGAGGGAGTGTGGCGACTTGAATTGGTGCACATCGGTGCAAAGTTCTATTTTTTACGAGTTCTATGTCGAAAACAGACAGACTGAACCAAGGAATGGAGATAGTAGTACATCTATTCTGGCTGCTATCCAAACAAAGTTGACCACAGAAGGCTTAGCGTGATGATGACGAATTGTGTTTTGATTTGAACGCGTAAAGGTGGTTTAAACTTTCTTAATTGTCAGCTAGGGCTTCCACAAACTTTAGGATACGCCCCCTCCCCGAAACACTTCGTAGATACGTTTAAAAGACGAGTGGAGACATCCTTTTTTAAGTCCTGTTTCCTCTGTAAAATGTTTCGAAATAGAGATGGGTCGTCGCCTTTCTCAACAATAATAAATTTCATTTATTCTTAAAAAAGTATTCGCTTTACAACTTAATTAAAAGGCCTGTGAAATTTGCACGAGTGATACATTCACTGATGAACTCCAGTGCATTGATTCAATTCACTTGCAATCGCGTAGACATATATGTATAAAATCAACAGATGTATTAATTTCCTGTCACACAATCAATATTTTATGATTCGTCAATAGATTCTTTCGCATAACTTTAAATTCTAAGTTCCTAAAAATGACTGAAGCACTTTTGGGGGTTAATCATATACATCTCAAATTATGTGTAAAGAGGGACAATAGATTTTAACCCAGTACTCACCCTGAACTGCCAACTACCTTTATTGAACTACGATTAGTAAATAATATAAACTTTTTATTATATATTTGACGAATTAATTGTCAAGTATTTTATTATTTGATTGGCTGGACCATTTCATCTTGATCTGACAGCGGTCAAAGAACCATTGGAAAATCTGGGGGTACTAGACAACTGTTTCGTCAGCCTAGTTTGGGACTCTTCATTGGTATGCACCCACCACAAGGTGTCAAACGCATGATTTTTTGGTTTCAAGGCTAGTGAGCTCGTAGACTTGATCCAATCCTCCAACCAATCAAACAATAATTCCTACAAATCCAATACTTAGCAATTAATCTGATGCTCACTAGAGACTGGCTCTATTCAAGTAGTTAACCTGAGGTTCTAGTGAGAAGCAGTGACCAGTAGGACCAGCAGTTTAAAGGTGAGAAAGTAACTCATCGAAGAAGACATTGGGAAGTGGTCGCGTTATGTCATGAATTGACACAGGTTAGAATTCATGGTCTGGTCATTGGATCGGGTCCCAGCGGCTAATGAATGGTCTACGAGCTCGCTAGCCTTGTAACCAGTAGGTCGTGAGTTGGAATCCCTATGGTGGGTGCGTAGCGCTGGAAAGTCCCAAACTAGACGTACGAAATAGCCGTCTAGTACTCCAGTTCTGGTTTTCCAATGATTCTCTTACTGATGTCAGCTCATGATGAAATCCTCCAATCAATCAAACAAAAAAATCCCTACAAAACCATTACTTGAATATTTTTAATTATTGTTAATCATTCTAGTTGTAACAGAGGATTATGGCGAAACGACTAAATGATGATATGATCTTCTAATATTGGTCTAATCGATACCTTCATTTTCCCTTCATGAATATATATTCAATACTTACTCTATGCACTGGAGATGTGAATCATTGGCTAAAGAATCCAATTTTCAGTCTATGCCTCCCAAGGTTCGAATCTTACTCTGCCTACTTCAGTATAAACAACTGGATAGTAATAGTGTCTGCCTGTTTCAGTCAACTGGCATATTCATATTCTATAGGTTTTACAATGTGACTAGTAAGATTATCCGTGTGTGTGTCACTGAAGAGTACAAAATTGGGACGAAGCGGCCGTCCTCTTCTCCGTTGTTTTCAGTAGTTCTCCAACCGAAATCATGAAATCCTGTGATCAATCTTAAATCCCCGCAAACCAACACTACTTAATTCCTTTCTGATTAACTACTGTCATCTAATAAGTAGGCTGGTGTGAAATGACGAAACAAATAATGTGGATAAACTGGAAAATCTGGTCTTATTTTAATAACTGACACTCATATTGCACACTAGTTAGTCATAACGGAAAGCGCTTTGACGTTTGAAATTGTCTGTTCTGAGTTTGAGTCTCAGCGGGGGGGGGGGGGGAATACCATCACTTGCTTATAGAATGCCAACACATACAGTTGATGAATTGCAAATAGACCAGATATTCTGAACATTCAAGTGATCAATATTTTGGGGCTTTGGTGTGCAGTCTTTGCCTGAATTCGATTAGTTAACCACTGAAAATTGAAAATCTTTTGACGCTTTTAATGTATGTATGTATATATGTTGTGTCCTCTGAATCTTCACATTAATAAGGTTGACAATTATCTCGTGGTAGGAGGTTTTCATCATGAGGTGTGACATCAACTGGACAACCACTGGATAGTTGTTCCGTCAGCAGCCTAGTTTGGAACTCATCAGCAGGACGAACTCACCACAGGGGGGTTCGAACCCAGGACCTTCTGGTTACAAGGCTAACGAGCCTGTAGACCATTAATCCACTGGGACCGGTCCAATGGTCTGTGGATTTTACATTCTTACCTCGGTGGGTGTGTGCTGATGAAGAGTCCAAACCAGGCGAAACGACCGGCTGTCCAGTACCCTCAGGTTTTCCATTGATTCTCTAACCGATGGCAGTTCATGATGAAATCCTCCAACCAATCAAACAAAATCCCTACAAAACCAATGCTGGAAAATATCCCATGGTAGATTTTTCCTGTACCTAACTAGTAATTTCAATAAGACTCTGAAGTTAATATTCGAACGTGTAATTGCAAGTGAGTGAGCAAAAGATAATGTTATTTCAGATATATAATTAAAATAGTGATACAAAAGAATATCATGGAACTTATTGAATTCTTCAAAATTGGATGTGGAGTTTTTGTTTGATTTCTTTACATTCCAAATGGAACAAAGGTGTCCAATCTAGAGACTTTAAGTTTCACTAGCAGTGGTGTTTATTTGTACGGGATGGGTTTGATAGCCTCATGACCAGCCCTACCTCTTAACGTCTTATTACTGGCTTAGCAAGGTAAATATATGTGTAAAACTTGGGCACTGCGGTAGTAAGTAATTCCATATTAGTTTGTTTATTAGATGTATCACACAGTGACTGAGACAGTATTATTTACTGGATGTCATTTCGAACTAAATTTATTGTTCATAATCATATCAATTGTAATCACACGACTTTGAAACATGAGTTTTATAGTTTTCTCCTATTTGTCGTTGGGTAGTAGCATTTTCCAGATATCTGGGCCAGGTGTTGAATCATTCCTGTTACGCACGTGCTCTCAGTTGATTCGATAAACAAAGCTTCTGTTATCAATCTCTCCCTCCACCCTGTGATATCAGATCTTAAAACCGTCATCCTATCCCATCCTATTGTATGTTTGTGTGTGACTGCATGTAATGCTATAGCTGAACTATTCTCCACATTTCTTATCTTATTCGGGTCAACCAATCTAGATTTTGCTAGGTTTTTATTCTCGGCTAGTCTGACTGCCCCTGTTCTACTAGTTTGACCTATGTATTTGACCTGACAATCATTGCAGACAGGGTATTAGATAAACTAAAGTGTTTTGTTTTAAAGGCTCTACACGATCCTTCACCGACAAAGCTTGTTTCTAATCGAGTTTGTGGTTGGTTTGAATGCCAGCCACTTTTATTCCTGCTTTGTTCAGAATTCTGCGTAAGGCTTCCGAGGTTCCTTCCTCGTATAGAATTACTGTTGATGATTTAGATTCCTTGTTGTTGGTGTCGTCATTAAAATTATTATTTTTACTGTCACTATTATTATATTATCATTATTATTATTATCATCATCACTATCGCCACTATCATTATTTATTATATTTTTACATTTTCTTACATATTTCCTGACTAATTTATCCGGGTAATTATTAAGTTTCAAGGCTTCTTTTATGTGTATCACTTCCTGTCTTAGATTTCCCTTGGTACTACATAGTTTTTGTGCTCTGTCATTTAAACATTTCACCAATCCTATTAGCCAAGTAAATCAGTGCGTTGGCCAGGGTTGAACCCCCAACCACATATATGTGGTCGGCCGGGTGTGGAATCTCATTGGTGTTGTTTATCTGTTTAACGTACGATTTAAATTCTGACTAACAACAGATTATCGAAGTATTCCGTGATTGCATATAAGTAATGTATTTCAAGATTGTGGATCGTATTATATTATGTCATGGTGAAATTATTAGCGCTCAATTACCTGTTTTTAAGTTCAATATCATGTTATTCCGATTTCAAATTATCTCATTAATAATCTTCATCCAGAAATTAACAAAATACCAAAATTCACCGAAGAGTCGTCTCATCTTTCCACGGCGAATTCCCTCAATCTCTCAATCGCAATCATTTATAATTATTCTGTTTTGTACGTGTGTGTGTGTGTGTTTGTACATTAGCTTTCTCAGACAAAAAGAAAACTTAGTTTGGGTTGTTGTTTATGCCATCAAAATATTCCCCCCCCCCACCCACCCACCCAAAAAAATGTGATGAATAATCGAATTGCAACTAGAGAGCAGGGAGGATATGAGAGGGTAGTGGTGGTGAGTTGTCAGTGTTCGTCAATGCATAAGAGAAGAGAAGTTGAGCGAGTGTACTGTAGTTGCGCAGTAGGATAAATAATATAATCGAGTGAGTTTTGATTAGGATATACATAAAAGTAAAGGAAAATATGGAGTTATGTAAGAGTTGTGAAGACATACAAGAGTTATAAGGAGTTAAAAAGACAGGCATACAAATAGCAAGTGAGTAGAAATCAACGCGGTACTGATCATATCTTCACCCTTCGACAGATTCTAGAACACAGGAATTCCTACCGGCGTCCAACAATCATAATATTTCTTGACCTAAAGGCGGGATTCGATTCTGTCGACCGAGAGGTTCTCTGGCGATGCTTGGCTGTAAAGGAAATGCCGAGAAAATATATTGTACTGATCGAAGCACTGTACTTGAACTCATGTTGTCAGCCAGGTGAGGGCTTACGGTGAGTTGTCATCTGAAATGGTGTCCATTATCCCCATTTCTATTCAACTTCATCACAGATGCACTAATGGACTTAACCCTAAGTGACTTCAGCGACTCGGGGATTGACTTGCTACCAGGGAATAATCTCGTTGACTTAGAATATGCAGACGATATAGTCCTTCTAGGCGAGGACGCTGACAAAATGCAGAGTCTTCTGAACACCTTGAGCTGCAATCTACGAATGTTTGGCATGCGATTCGCTCCCGCCAAATGCAAGATGATGTTACAGGACTGGACTACATCGACGCCTAGTTTAGAAATAGGAAGTGAAGTGGTAGAGCACGTTGACCGCTTCACTTATTTGGGAAGTACCATCAACCAGTGCCAACGGGTTGATCTCTGACGAAATCTCAGCACGAATACACGGGGCTCGTTTCGAATTTGCCAGTTTAAGCCGTCTCTGGCGTAGACGTGATACCCGGCTAGCTATCGACCAAAGGACGGGTCTACTGCTCATCAGTCCGCTCCGTCCTCGTTTATGGCGAGCTGTGAGACCTGGCCATTGAGAGTGGAAGACATGAAAAGATTAGCTGTCTTTGATCATAGGTGCCTGTGCTCTATTTCCCGTATGAAGTGGCATAATAAGGTGAGCAACATTGAGGTTATGCATCAGTCGAGTTCTAGGTAAACAGGGAAATCAATCGACAAGGCTGTGAAGTTACATCGACTGAGATGGTTAGGACATGTGTTACGTATGCCTAGTCATCGCCTTCCTCGACAACAAGCAATGTTAGTTGATATACGGTCAGGCTGGAGAAGAGCTAGCGGCGGCCAAACCAAAACATGGCTTCACAAGTCAATGAAATCCACAACAGTTAGTTTAAGCCAGCCAGCCAGCCACGTAGGAAGATGTAGACTACTTAACTGGGTTGGTTGGGGTCTTCGAGATGGTGAAAACCAATGAAGTCTAGAGACAATAGGTGATATGGCTCAAAATCATCGTTCTCAATGGCTGGCTAGCGCAGATGCATCCACTCCTTGTGACTTTTAATTTCCAATGAAACTATATTGTTCTTCTTTATTACTATTCCTTTGTCTCACACCTCTGTTTACTGTCTCTATTATATATTTCTTCTAATTTCTTCTCTTGCTTTGTGTGGTACATGGAGGGAGTGTGGCGACTTGAACTGGTTCACATCGGTGCAAAGTTTCATGTCGAAAACAGACAGACAGATACTAAACGCAGATCATTGGATTTAAGTCAATTGTCTAAACGGTTACATACTCTATGTATTAACATCTGTCATCAGTTTTCTCGTTGATTGAAATCAAACAAATTTTCAACAATACAAAACAAAATGCACCAATTGAAGATGCTTCACTGCTTATAATAGCATACATAAAGGTAGAGATTTGACTGAATTAAAGAAATGCAAAGAAACTGTAGTAAGCAGAAATGTGCATGCAGGAGAATAATGAAAGTTTAATCGATCGAGGAGATCACAGAGAATCAATGCATTTATTTCATTGGAAACGATATTACCAGCAGTGTCTGCATGTGTGTATTACTTCTTAACATCTCCACTATCCTAACAGACTTTATGGATCGATTGATTGATGGATTGATTGTTTGATTTCAGGTTTTCACTTGACCATTTTTAACTGTTTTGCAAAGCTTGTCAGCCAACATAACTCGACGACAGTAGCAACAAATAGCTTAGCACACGATTCCAGTCGATTTAATCGGACAATCTCATCAAAGCGATTTTCCCTACTTACTCAGCACTCTGTTCAACCCCATTATTACTATTTATATTAAAACTATTTAACGTGATAAAAAAAATTACTAGCCTCTATTATATCTTCCATTTATAATGGTCTGATATCTCCCAACTGTAAAAAACAGGCAAGTAACTAAAGTATTATTGATATAAGTATAAAACTTGGACAGTGTGGTGGTAGAGTATAACTAACTCCATTATGAATAAAATTTTATTTTGATAAAATCACACAGTTTTATACAGTAGTATTTACTGATGACCATGCTTCGAGCACAAATGATTACCGCTCATAATCATATCAAGACACTAATCACACAACGTTTTCCTTCATCTATATACATGACTGGAATTGACCAGATATTTGAAGAAAGATCAATATACGATAATGTACATTCAGAATTAATGATACGAGTGTTATTGATCAATTACAATCAGATGGGAAATAAGACGAGTGTTTTTATAGTCAAATAAATAAGTAACTTGTTAGAATGTTATGATGTAAGTGAATTGAAGTAGAATTTTAAGATTATTTATTATCCTCCTCTGATTTGACTGACTGGTGGTAATAATATCTTCCATATTTCTGATATTTGCATTGAGTATATTGTGTTGCATGTGTTGGGTGTAGATTTTTCGATGAATAAGGATTCCGTAATCAACCTCTCTCTCTCTCTCTCTCTTTCAACCTACCTATATTACCTTTCAGAATTGTAACTCTGTCCTACCTTATTGTGTGCACGCAGTTCAACTGTTCAGTCTTTTCCTAAACTCCTTATCTTTGTGCAGTCAATCATTCTAACCTTAACTAAATTCGTATGTTCTGTCAATCTGACTACCCGCGCCGTGTGTACTGGTTTGACCTATGTAGTTGATTTAACTCACAGTCATTGCAAGGTCTTTTGTAAATTATATTATTTTGTGTAATTGGGTCAACCTACAAAGCTTGTCTTACCTGAATACGTTTGTAGATTTAAATTTCATATCATAATTATATCACTTTGATGTGATTATGAGCAACAAATTGTGGTCGACACATGGTCATCACTCAATATTACTTTGCAACACTGTGTGATTTTATTTATCAAAGTAAAATCTTATCCATAATGCAGTTAGTCAAAGTATTCACAAACCGAAGTAAATCATCTGTCAATTTCCCATTTTCTTTTTGTTGTGTCTTGTTTTTCTGTAGAAATCGGGATGATAGATAACTTGTAAATAATTTCTGTTTCGTGTATGTGTGTGTTCCCCTTTTCCCTTTTTAGGCAAATAAAATCACAACAAGAACAATTTTAAAAAATGCTGATTTACCAGCAGTCCATAATTGGGTAATCAAAGCGTGTACAAGTTTAGTACGTGAATTAACATTTGCTAATGCTGAAGAGATAACTGAAGAACGTCTACCCTTAATGTTATTGTTTTATCATCCAAAGAATAAAACAATAGCTGATCGTTTCACTGAATTTGCTAGAAATCATTTATCACACCTACAAGGTAAGTTTTTATGTTTATATATATATATAATATTATATCCTTTAATTCCTAGAGGAACATAGGGCTTCAGTTACGCATATCCATTGCCTTCAATTTTCTGCCAACTTTTTCACCCCGCTCCAAGTCTGCCCTCATGCTTTCATCTCCTCTTCACATGACCTCCTCCAAGTCACCCTTGCACTGACGACCAACTCGCCGCCCTCTTCCCTTTCGGCCTGGTTCCACTCGAGCAATGGCTTGTCTAGTGATGTCACTTGATGGTTTGTTTTCTCAGAGTATGGCCAGCCAATCCATCTCCATTTCTTCCTACCTTTTTGTTTCACAATCGGTTCCTGCTGGGTTGGTTCGCTCATTGCCAGAGATCCGTGTTGCTGATCTTTTCTGGTCGGCTATCTGATCTTGAGTATTGAGCGAAGACAACTGTTAATGAAGGTCTGTAGTTTGTTTGAGATACTCTTTATGACGCGCTAGCCAAGTCTCTGATCCGTATAGCAAGTAGCACTGACTTCACATTGGAGTTGAAAATCCGGATGTTATTTTTGATGGTGAGTGATGTTGACCTCCTGCACACAGACTTAAGGGTAATGAAAGCCTATCTTGCTTTTCCGATTCTTCCTTTGATATCCTCGTCAGTTCCGTCTTCCTGTAGTTGAAACGATGATTCCCAGGTAGGTAGGTGAAGGAGGCTGTTTCTTTCAGGTTCTTCCCACTTATGCTGATTGTTGTCTGTTGTTGTTGTTGCTGTTGATGTTGGCTAGGAATCTTCATCACCTCTATTTTCTCTATGCTAACCTGAGGTCCTATTTTTCTCTGGATGCTTCTTCTGCCAGCTTGTTGCTTTTCACTTGCATATCTTCCAGTTTGTGAGAAATCAGACATATATCATCATCGGCGAAGTCCAGATCCTCCAAGTTTTTCGTGTGAGTCCATTTTATGCCTGTTTCCTCACTGCCCCTGGCCCGTTGTCTGTCGCATTATCCAATCTACTGCAATCAGGAAGAACATTGGTGATAGTAGACAGCCAGCCAGCCTTGTCTTACTCCTCTCCTCACTTCGAAGGTTTCCGTAAGTTCCCCTTTGTGGATTGCTTGGCATGCAGCATTATCGTATAACTGTTGGATGAGATGTGTAATTGTCGATGGGACCCCTTGGTAGTAGCGAAGCAGTTGCCAAATCACCTCTCGATCGACGCTGTCGAAGGCCTTTTCAAAGTTGATGAAGTTTATATATATATATATATATATATATATATATATATATATACAGCTTCATCGGCACATTTCCACTGCACTCAATTCTGTGTCATCACTTTCACCAGGTTGATTCTAGGACCATATATAAGTGTATTCATTCCCTCCTCACATTACTCTTCTTTCCATATCACTATTGGACCCCCAACTCGTTGATTATCATGCCATGACCCGGCGTGTGATCTCACTCATTGGTCTCTTCGACGCATTTTCAAACCATCTGCATTTCAGTTTGCCATACTTTTGAGCAATAGAGTTGTTGATTGATTGTTCTGTGCAACATTTTCTTGTTGCTTAATTCGTTCTAGTCATCGTAACTTCAGTATCTTGCTATAACGTGTGTTGAGTCCTGTGTATCTCTACTACACCGACTTCAGTGTAATAAACGCTTGTAATGGTGTAGTTCTTCTGTCTGAAGAAACATTTCTGAACTTTGAGTATGCAGATAATATTTTCTCGCTGTTCAGTTGCATACTAGCTACCCAAATCACTTTGGTATTTAATGTAAATGTAATGCTGTGAAATTCGCAGGATCTTGCGCTTGATTATATCGTGTACATGATTAATTTGTGTGGCTATCAATTGAAGTGTAGTGGATGAAATTTCTCACTGCATAGTGAAATCCAGAATGGTATACTCCAAAGTGGGCTACTTCTGTGTACTACTACGAAGTTTTCTAGCCAATAAACATTAAGGTTACAATGTTTCGATTCCTGAAGTTTTGATCTACTCCTGTGAACTCAACTCTAAACTTTCTGAGCTAAGGATGTATGATGAGTAAGTGTTTAGTCTTTGGCGTCCATAGAATCGCTTGCCCCGAGTGGTATTATCGTGTGAATAATCTTAGGTCCCGATGGTGAATGTTTTGTCGTGTTGTCGATTGTCTTTCAGTGAGTGGCATTATCTGTAGACACCCAGTTCGATGACTTGGATATGTACAACTAAATGCTACCCACTGGCTTCTATATTCTTCATTGTGTGGTAGCCCTTGAAGTGTATATTATTATGCCACTCATCAATAGTCCAAAATGTTTAAATGACATCATGGAGATAGTATCACTAATCTATCTTCCATGTGTATGAATCACTATGCAATATATATATATATATATATATATATATATATAATTTTGAATCGATAATTAGTGAATAATTTTGTCGCAGACATGTACACACGTACACAAATATATACATATATCACACTTCCGGTATCTATGAAAAAACACGATAAGTTTCATATTTATTCTCCATCGAACATGAAAGTTAATTACTGATGGTGAATTACTGTAAACTAATTTCAAGACTTGATGACTAATTGACGTCAGCTATAAAAATATTGAAAACCGGATAATACTAGAAAGCTGTTTCTGTTACACCAGTTTTATATTTCGCGATAGCATTGAAAATGAGATTGAAGTGCCAAGTTAAACACAAACACGGTGATCACGCCTTATCGCTGATTAACCCCATCATTGTATACAACAGTTGTCTGTTTCTTTAGCCTTCAGTTTCGTCGTAGTTTGAACCCTTTATCGGTGCTCACTCCATTTGCAACTGAACTCAGGACCTTCAATCTCCAAGAAGAGGTTACGTATACCATTGAACAGAGTCGAACATACCATCAATCCTAGCTTCTAGTCAAATTAGGCGATATTTTTTAACACCGTCACCAATTATTGTCTTCGGTGAGTATTTGTTCATCCAACCAACTTGGTGGTCTCTGATGGCCACGACTGCCCACTAGGACTCAAAGCAAATTTCATACTGTATTCTGTCTGTTTTTGACATGGAACTTTGCACCGATGTGAACCAGTTCAAGTCGCCACACTCCCTCCATGTACCACACAAAGCAACAGAACAAATTAGAAGAAATATATAATGGAGACAGTAAGTTGAGGTGTGAGACAAAGGAATAGTAATAAAGAAGAACAATATAGTTTCATTGGAAATTAAAAGTCACAAGGAGTGGATGCATCTGCGCTAGCCAGCCATTGAGAACGATGATTTTGAGCCATATCACCTATTGTTTCTAGACTTCATTGGTTTTCACCATCTCGAAGACCCCAACCAACCCAACTAAGTAGTCTACATCTTCCTACGTGGCTGGCTGGCTGGCTTAAACTAACTGTTGTGGATTTCATTGACTTGTGAAGCCATGTTTTGGTTTGACCGCCGCTAGCTCTTTTCCAGCCTGACCGTATATCAACTAACATTGCTTGTTGTCGAGGAAGGCGATGACTAGGCGTGCATGCGTAACACATGTCCTAACCATCTCAGTCGATGTAACTTCACAGCCTTGTCGATTGATTTCCCCTGTTTACCTAGAACTCGACTGATGCATAACCTCAATATTGCTCACCTTATTATGCCACTTTACACGGGAAATAGAGCACAGACACCTATGATCAAAGACAGCTAATCTTTTCATGTCTTCCACTCTTAATGGCCAGGTCTCACAGCTCGCCATAAAGGAGGACGGAGCGGTCGTACTATATTCAGTCGTTAGTGAGAATTGAATTAATTTCCAAGGGAATTATTTTGAGATTGGTGTATCTGAATATTGTCATAATCACCAAATGAACAACTAAGCACTGATTTTAAATATGTTACCACATTGTATATGGTTATCGATCATTCATTCCATTCAGTATTCATGGCAATTTAACCAATAAACGGTTGATTTGCTTGGTTCTAGAGGGAGAGAGAGAGGGACAAGTAGGAGATTGAGTCACGTTGAATACTTCAAACAGCATTCAAATCATTTCATAGTTCTTTATATGTCTATTTCGTGAACATATTGAAGACAGATGTGAACGCGGAAAAAAGTATGAAAACCAACTCCTGGATATCTTGTCCGTTGACTTTATCTAACACCTGATTAATGTATTTCAATTATAGCGCTTTAGAAAAAGTGACTTTGGTAAAAATTATATATATATATATATATATATATATATATATTAGGATCGGGAAAGCAAGACAGGTACTCATATTATACTGGAATCAGTATAGGGATCCACAGTACTGATCGCTTCGGACTAGATCCAAATGTGCACTACCAATGCCGAATCAGTGCTACTATAAAATTCAGAGACTTGTTACACCCATGTCACTAAAAGCATTTCCAACACGCTACTGCAAACTCCTGTCAGCATCTGCTTTCACTCGATAATACTTAGGACGAGATGGGTGACTAGAGAGGATGAGCAACAGCGAATCAATCAGATAGCGTTTTACTGAACAAATATATATACAGAAAGAAATGAGGGTGTACTGAGCATTCAATGATGAAACTTTCAAGTGACATCATATGCACCAGGCTGCCGAATGGAGAGAAGCAACGGGTTGGGCATAGGACTGAGATTGTGTAAAAGGGCAGTAGTCATTGTATCATGTGGAAGGGATGGCAGAGGTTTGAACTCCTTGGAGGTATGCCACTGAGCCTCAATATTCTACTTAGAGGAACTCAAGGAATGGATAATATATACGCATGTATCAAACTGTAATTTTATTTTTATATTAAAAATATTATCTTGAGATTTTAAGCGAAGTGTTCACTTTTATGTAACTGTAATCGGGAAAAAATCAAGTGAAATAAAATTGTATATAACTAATTGTGTCATCACACGATAGGCTCTCGAGTGGAACGCGAACGGGAAGCGGCGAGTTGGTCGTCAGAGGGTGACTTGGAGGAGATCATGTGAATAGGAGGTGAGAGCATGCGGATCCCGGTGAAAACGTTGGCAGAGAAATGAACGCAATGAGACGTGAGGCTGAAGCTGCAATGTTCCTCTAGGAATTTAAGAAAACAAAAAATAATTGTGAAGTACATGATGCAAGACATCAGAATAAATTTTCTCCTTGAAATGTGATGAAATTGATTCTGTGCATTATCACTTTACCTCAGTAACTGATTGGCATTCAGGTGGTTTCAACTCATTTAACTCTTCAAGCCGAGTCTAAGACGGAGAATTGACACTGGCATTAACATCACAACCCTAAGCAAGCGAAATGACTATCTAGCGTTCAAATCACTTCGATTTAGCTAGCAAGCATTGCTCGTTAATGTGAATGATTCTCCAGCTTCTCCTATCAGTCAATTATGCCTATTTGGTTGATTGCCTATCATTAGTGATGGCATGGAGATCACATGTTGTGGTGATCTGAATATATTTTGGTTTTTCACGAAGAAAACTCCGGTGAATCTCCTCCTCGAACTGTGTATTTTGCAGTTCCACTCAGGAAACTACAATGAAGTCCCCAATTCAATTGATGTATGGGAGGATGACACAACTGCCAATATACAACACAACCTGGTCCCTCCACTACCAGTGGGATATGACGAGGCTGCGAACGGAACAGAAATATGCCGTCAAGAATGTAAAGCGTAAACAGAAGAAAGACCCCTCTCAATTAGAACAAAGAGAGAAGATGGGATTAAGTAAAGTGTAGAGAAAGAAAGGACGCGGTTAGATGAGGGCCAGGTTCATGGAAATTCCTTCCGAGTTGGGAAGGGTCATGCACTGTCACTGAGAGACATGGTGCCATTGATACCATCATAAGAGGAAATAAGCAGAAATGGGTTGACGTCATCTAACTGCAGAAATGGCTTCAATGGGATAAGGAAGCCGGGATCAAGGTACAACAAGAAGGAGTAAAACCAAGAAAGTCGGAGCGGCTCCGTTCAAAACTATTTACGATAAGGAGACGACTATCGCGTGCGCTACTGATACGATTTATCAGTAGTATATAAAGAGACGTTCATTGACATAAAAACATCACATAACGGAGAGATAAACTTGACTTCAGAGAAAACAAATGGTACAGCGTTGTGGAGATACATAAGATACATGAATGGAATACAAAGCGACACAATATGAAGGAAAGGCAGAAGTAGCACAACACGACAAATCTGTACAAATGGTGCATTGAAGATAAGGTGTACTCATAATTTGGCTATATACAGATACCGAATTCCAAATAAATATTCCTTCACCCAGTCTCTTATCTCCTACCATTCATTACACCGTTAATTTAACATTGAAGATTGCTTTCAATGAGATGAATTTCATATCATTTTGTTTTCTGTTGTCTTTTCTTTCTGTCTTGTCTGGAAATTATAGAAACAATCAACATCGTTACAGCTGATGGAGTGACATTTTCGCATCCATTAGCCCATTTGGGTAAATCAGAGTCAGATTTACCCTTCATTTGTTTGGATTCTTTTGCACATATGTATGTATATCCTGGGAGTATAGACACAGCATTAAGGTTAGTCAAATGATTTATTATTTTTTTTCTTATGTGTAGTTCACGTACCAGGTGATTATCATATTTCTATTTCTATTTTTTTAGTATTCTCTTTGGTTCCCAGTGGAACATAGGCTTTTAACCGGCAGTTCTTCGTTTCATCCTGTGCACTACATTGCTTTTTAGCTGACCCCAAAATTGCGTATAAGCTTTCGTCTCGTGTATGTCAACCATCGACGCCGAACTTATCTTTTACTGTGCGGATCCTACTACACGGCAGGGTCTGACGCGTCTCAGTATGCATACGATCCGTCTCCATTCCGTTCTGCATTTTTGTTGGGCGATAGGCTCATGGTTGGTTGGTTGGTTGACGGTGGCTGTTGATCGAAGTCTACAGCCTGTTTTAAGTAGGACATGAATTACACCCATTTTGGTGGATGACTCAGCTTCTTTTCTCCTTCATTTCTTTTATTATTCCTTGATAATTCAAGTGATGCATACCCGTTTCGTCCTTCCCCGGGACTCTTCATCAGTGCACACCCGTGACCCACCCCCACCACACATCGTACACAAGAATTTTATGCTACGAAGTGAGCTCGTTGTTCAATCAACCACTAGGACAGAGTCTAATACCCTATCAGTGCTATACATATGTAGTGCATCCGCCATCCAGTTATCCGTCAAAAATTTCAACTACAACTTCAGGGAACTTCATCCTGCGGTCAGTTTTTAGTGGACACTTTGTAAATTTTCAAGTTTTGGTTGGTGGGGTGAAACCTGCGTACAGATGAAGAGTGCAAAACGTGCGAGAAACGACTGTCTGGTTCTCCGTGATAATTTCCCGTGGTTATCTAACTGAAGTCATTTCGTGTGCGTCAGTGGACGTTCGCTGACCACACACACATGGACCGGGGTCCGATCCCCGGCCGACGCCATACCCTATATCAATGGTTGCCTTGCAAAATTTGAGCTACCGATATCACATGCTGAAAATTCCATACTTGTATCAAAAATACTGTGTGGAGTCAAGCTATAATAAAATAAAAATATCAAATTTGAAATTAATTACCTCTGTGCAGTCCAACCTTTGAAAATTCAAGTAGCAGTAATTTTTTGCGATCCACAACACCAAGTTTAATTGTATCATCCAGGGTTTATTTTATTATTCAAGAGTTGGTTTTTATGGATTTGATTGGTTGGTTACAAGATTTCATCTTGAGCTGACATCGGTTAGAGACCATTAGAAAACCTGGGCCAGCTGTGTCGTTAGCCTAGGTTGGAACTCTTCATCAATAAACATGCACCAGAGAGGTTTGAACCCAGGATCTTGTGATTACAAGACTAACGAGCTCGCAGACCATTCAATAGCCACTTGGATCCAATCCAATGACCCGAGTTCGAACCGCAGTGGGTGCGTACTGCTTAAGCAGTGTCCCAAACTAGGCAGACGAAACATCTGTTCACTACTCTCCCAGTTGGTTTTCCAATGATTCTCTAATTGATGTCAGCTCATGATGAAATCTTCCAACCAATTTATGAAAGACTTTATTCCTGAACAACTAAGTATGAAAACTAGAGGATACCTTATCTGTCATACATTTTATAGGGTGAAAAAAGTGCTAGTTATATAAAACTACTAACTTACTGTGAAACATTAAGTTGACATCCCTTCTTATTCTTTCTTCCATTATTGTTGTAATGTATTGTTCTCACTATATTTCCACACAATTTTAATTTAACATTCCTATTATTATTTACTTTATGTGTTATTAATGTAAATGCCCTCCTTATTTTAATTCTTTGGGGCCATATAATTTGAAGGGAAAATTAAATGCGATATTACACGTATAACACGTTGAAAATTCAACATTGTATCAAACATACCGTATGGAATATTATTATTATTATTATTATTATGTATCCTCAAGGTTATTATTATTTATCATTATTGCTCTCTTGGGTTCCTAGTGGAACATAGCGCTTCAACTGCACCTCTCCACTTTCTTCTGTCTTCTGCTGTGCTTTTCACCTGCATCCATGTTAGACCATACTGTTTCAACTCCTCTTCACACGATCTCCACCATGTCACCCTTGCACCGACGTCCCACTCATCGCTTCGCTTTCGGCCTGGTTCCACTCGAGCAATGGCCTGACGCTCGCGCGATGTAACCCAGAAGCCTCCTCAGCCACGAGTGTCCAATTCATCTCCACTTTCTCCTGCATATTTGTTGGGCGACCGGCTTTTGTTTATTCCCGTAGTTTCTTGTTGGTGATTCTTTCCGGCCCGGCCATCTGATCATCATTCAGTATAGAGCGAAAACAGTTGTTGATAAAGGTCTGCAACAGGCTGGCTGTTGGAAATATTCTTTGTGACCCGCCCACCAAGTTTCTAATCCGTATAGAAGAACTGACTGACTTGACGCTGTTTGTATTGAAAATCCGACCGAATTTTGTTGTTGATACTGTCTGAGTGACGAAGAGTTGATCTGTGTGAATTTGATTGGTTTTTCAAGTTTGTCCACGGATTGATGTCAGTTAGAGAACCTTTTAAACCAGCTGGGAGTACTGGACACCCAGCTGTTCCTTCAGTCTAGTTTAGGACTCACCAGCAGTATGCACTCACTGCACTGAGGTTCGAACTCAGGACCTTCCGATTACAAGGCTAGCTAGCTGGTAGACTATTCATCAGCCACTGGTACCGGACTCTTCAATGACCAGCCAGCCAGTCAGCCAATGAATTCTAACTTCTGCCAATTCATGATTTTAGCATGACTGGCAGCAGCCAATTTCATTGTCCTTCCTCCCGACAGGATGGACTCCACTCACCGGGCACGATTTCTCACTAGAACTCCAGGAAGCTCCATCCTGTAGCCAATGATTAGCAACCATCAGATTAATTTTTCAAGAATCGATTTTTAGTAGGCATTTGATTTGTTTTCTCAAATTTGACCACGGATTGATGTCAGCCAACCATTGAAAAATCTAACACTGGAGTTACCGGACACCGGTTCCGCTCTGTTTTGGGACTCATTGACAATATGCTGCACCCATTGGGTTTCACCTTTGTTTTTCTTGCTCAAATCTGATGAAAGGCTTATGCTTTGCTTTGTATGTTCCATCTTGTTATGGTTGTTGCTGCCTGCCTGCCTGTCTGTCTGACTGTCTGCAGTGCTGCTATCTCAGATATTTTTTTTTCCATTTTGTTTTACTACGGACTTTGATATTCTCTGTTATCATTGATTGATAAATATGTAGAGATATTGATGTGTTCGATGTTCTAGTGTATGGGTGTGTGTACGTGCATGTCGATTCTTCAATATAAAATATCTTTCTTCATTCAATTCATTATTTATTTATTTTTTGCTTTTGTGGAAGAGAAAACAGAAAGATACTTCTAATCTAAAGGAAGCATATAGCTGGCTACTCTATATGCGTCATGTTTTTTTTTATTACAGCTTGATTCCACGCTGTATTTTGGGTACAAGTATGGAATTTTGCAGCATGTGATATCGGTAGGCCAAATTTTGCAAGCCGATCATAGATATCAGGTGTGCGTCAGCAGGGGATCGAACCCTGGACTGTATGCATGATCGACGAGTGTCATAACCGCTGTGCCACCGACGACGCACATGTTACAATGGAGATTCAATTTACTGGTTTTTTAATAGAGAATACAAACCGACTAGCTTTATAGCGAGGGGGATGGGTGTAATGCTCACAGACTTTGATATATATTCAGTAGTGGGATTGTGAACTCTGAACCCTTGAAAATACTCATCTAGTCTTGGAGGATAATAAAAGACAAATAATTTAGCTTAGATAGTCTTTTCTTCAGCGGTTACATTCACTTAGCTGTACAATATAGCAATTATTCATATTCCCTCCAGACTGTCCTTGGAGTAAAATCTGTGTGTGGTAAACACCTAGAGTTGGGCATCTGTCCATAGGCGGCATAGAAGAGAGATCATTTGCGTTGAGGAAAGTTAAAATGCACAAGCACCCATAGAGCCAGTTAGAAAAGACCTCAGTGACATGCTGCTAAAGATCAATCAACGTTCTACTCGGAATCCAAGGGAAGACTAAGTGTATTTTGCAGTTTCTGTAGCAAATGGTTTAATTTTTTCGGGTAGATTCGCTACCTCTCAAGCTCAATCTTCCATCTTCTCTTTTTTCGAGCTTTTAGTATCTTCTGGTAAACTAGTAAACAAAATAATACCTAAGAAAAACTATCAAACCAATAATAGTAATGATACCGAAAACTTGAAATTATGTCTATGCTAAAATAGGAAGGAGATGAACAATTTTCTTCTGTGTGCATTAATGTTTTTGCTTTCTACCGTTACAGAAATATCTTAATAATGTATCTTAATTGTTATAAACTATAGATTTGCAAGGATTTCGTGCCTTTTTTAACACTGTATCAAATTACAATTCGTACAGTAGCGATATGTATGTATAAGTGTGTGTGTGCAATTGTTTTCCCTGAATGCTACAAATAGATAGTAGGAATAAACCACTACGTTGATTGTTCACCAGTGAATAACTACGAATGTTTGGCATGCGATTCGCTCCCGCCAAATGTAAGATGATGGATGGTACAGGACTGAACTACACTGACTCCTAGTTTAGAAATAGGGGAGTGTAGTGGTAGAGCACGTTGACCGCTTCACTTATTTGGGAAGTACCATCAGCCCCAACGGGTTGATCTCTGACGAAATCTCAGCACGAATACAGGGGGCTCGTTTCGAATTTGCCAGTTTAAGCCGTCTCTGGCGTAGACGTGATACCCGGATAGCTGTCGACCAAAAGGCGTGTGTACTGCTCATCAGTCCGCTCCGTCCTCGTTTATGGCGAGCTGTGAGACCTGGCCATTGAGAGTGGAAGATATGAAAATATTAGCTGTCTTTGATCATAGGTATCTGCGTTCTATCTCCCGTGTTATATGATGGTATATAAGGTGAGCAATATTTAGGTGAGGCGTCGGTCGAGTTCTAGGTAGGGAGCGGAAATCAATCGACGAGGCTGTGAAATTACATCGACTGAGATGGTTAGGACTTGTGTTACGTATGCCTGGTCATCGCCTTCCTCGACAATGGGCAATGTTAGCTGATATAGGGTCAGGCTGGAAAAGAACTAGCGATGGTCAATTCATGGAACCAGCCAATGAAATCCACAACAGTTAGTTTAAGCCAGCTAGCCACGTAGGAAGGTGTAGACTTCTTAACGGGTTGGTTGGGGTCCTGGGAACTGTAAAAAACAATGAAGGCTGGAAACAATAGGTGATATGGCTCAAAATCATCGTTCTCAATGGCTGCTAGCGCAGATGCATCCACTCCTTGTGACTTATGATTTCCAATGAAGCTATATTGTTCTTCTTTATTACTATTCCTTTGTCTCACACCTCAACTGATGGTCTCTCTTATGCATTTCTTCTACTTTCTTCTCTTGCTCTGTGTAGTACATGGAGGGAATGTGGCGACTTGAACTGCCGCACTTGAGTGCAGAGTTCTATGTTGAAAACAGACAGACAGTGAATAACACTAACCCATCTCATGTGTCCACTGCTTAATATCGGTGCTTACTGACTGGATTCTATCAGTCAAGTTCACAATGTGGTCACCTAGCCACAGGCCAGTCATTATCGCACAATTTCTATACCTCGGTTTCCTGCTTGTACTGGCCATTCGCTAACAAGGGGTATCTGCAACCCTTAAAGAATTGATCACTGGTTGCATATTTTAACCCTGTGTCATCCAGTCATTGTGGTATATCCATTATGGTGAATAACAAAAAAACAGTTGCAGCGAAGAAAAGTTTCTTTCCGACGAAGTCACCGTCATCTAGGCTGTACATTCGTGTATTTATATCAAATGGATGGGAAAGTTCCAGAATAATTTCCGGTCAAGAGTCAAATTAATAAGAATTACAATTAGGAATTAAAATGCCATAATAAACAGGGGGTATGGATAAAACTCAAATAAAGTAGCATCATAATTATTGAGACGATTGATATATTGTGCAATTGGGGGTTAGAAATTTATAAATAACAAAAATAAACAGGATAGTTGGATAAAAAATCTAGTGGGATCATAACTAATGTAACGAATAATTGTTTATGCAATTAGGGATTAAATATGTACAAATAATAAAATAACGTGAATAAACTGGAAGTTCGGATAAGAAAGGTAATGGGAGAGTCAGTATTAAAAGAATTACCTGTTTATGATGGCCATGGCAGGGACAAGGGCTGAATGTATTTCCTTTGGATCTGAGTTTTTGGATAGCTAGTGCCTCGGCTATGCCCAGATGTCTTGATTTTACTCTTTTGATAGGTTTAATCGAATCTTGTCTATGATTTTGAAGGAATTTTCGAATGGCGCTTACTGTCCTGAATTGACCATATGTTCTGTCATTGAACTGTATACGCCTTTTAGTTCTCCTTTTACTAGCCAGCCTGGATAGTGTTCACGAGCGCGTTTTTCAAATTGGCGCATGGTACAGTCGATGTATTCAGCTCAAGCACGAGCAATTAAACTGATATATGCCCGTTGAAGTGGCCTAATGTGATAGCTTGTCTTTTGCATTCTCCCTGAATAATTTTTTTGCAGGAAAATGTCAGTCGTATCCTGGTGGCGAAGTTTGTTTTCCTCAGAGATTTGCAAAATCGTTTCCGGAGGATTTCTGCTTCAATGTCACCTTTGAATTCTAGATTAAGCAAAAGTATCTTCTTCGGGATGGATTAGACTTGTTCAGAAGTCTTCTTTGATTTTAGATGCTTGTCTATGAACCTAGGCAGAAAGCCGTTTTCCATCAAGATTCCTCAGAGATTATGTAGTTCTTCGTCAATCACTTCGTCGCTGCATATCTTCCGAATCCTTGAGGAAAGAGTGTATATAAAGTTTTTCTTTTTGCTGAGGGATATGAAGCTTTGGTAATTGATGAATTGTCCATTCCATGTGGCTTTTTTGTATATGGACGTTTTCAGAGAGTTGTCCGTTACAATTCTAGAAGAGAGTAAACAATAGGTTTATTGATGTTTAATTGATAACTGTAGCGTTCAAGTAGATTGAATACTTGGGTATAATGTTACTGAAATACACAATAGGCAACTCCACTGAATACCTAAGTACATAAATATCGTTTACTTCACTAGGATGTGAAAATAGCAGAAGACACTGGCCTGTTACTAGACAGTAATGTGTGTCGTATGTGTATACACTTCCAGCAATCACGCTCTCTCTCTCTCACACACACACACACATTCGCTAAGTAACCTAGTTTTATCAGTTGAATAAGGTCAAAGCTTTGTTATGAGGTAAAAGATTGTCTAATATATGTATACAGTTATGATACCTACATAACAATATAAATCTAAAATACAAAATCGCCTACCCCTGTAGGTAATAACTTCAAATCCTGATTCTAATTTCTTAAACCACTTTCTATCAATGTTAACCATATTACTCGTTTAAAAAAAATAATAATAAACAACTCACTTTGAAGAGAGTACTCTTTTCGATAACCCCTTCATCATCAGGCTCTACATTTATACATACATAATAGTGAATGAATGAATTAGTGTTATGAATACAACATTAATGCTGTTTAAATAACATCAAATCAATAATACTGATAGATTACAGCTTAATAGCATCAACATGAAATAAGCTGAATGTCAGAAAAATTAGGAAAGATAATATTACAATGAATTCATGAATTTATAGTCTCCACTGAAGGCCACCCAGGGTAGTAGTAGTGGCCCGCTGGATTTGCTTCTTTTGCACACAAAGCACTGGTTATTTCACGCGAATTGTGATAGCCTCTTGGTGTTTGAAGCATGCGGTGACTCGATGTTTTTGGTGATTTATTTGGTATCCAGTAGATGATGATATAGAATGATTCTTCATCATTGATGGCTTTGTAGCCGGCCGCTTTAGACCAGGCGATCTAATATCGAATTGTTGATGGATTTTACTACACCTTTACTTAGCCATACTGAAAGATGTTCCTAGAGCGACGGCCGATATAACTCGCTCCACTACATTTGCAGTTGAATAGGTTATTATTACTGTTCCTTTGGGTTCCTGGTGGAACATAGGGCTTCAACTGCACGTCTCCACTTGCCACTTCTGTCTTCCTTCTGCTGTACTTTTCACCTGCAGCCAAGTTAATCCATATTGTTTCAAATCCTCTTCACACGATCTCCTCAATGTCACCCTCGCACTGACGTCCTACTCGCCGCTTCATTGTTGAGGTTCCACTCGAGCAATGGCCTGATGTGCGCGCGATGTCACCCAGCGGCGACCTCCTCATCAACGAGTGTCCAATCCATCTCCACTTTCTCTTGCATATTTGTTGGTTGGCGATTGGTTCTTGTTTTGTTTGTTTCCAGACATAGTTTCTTGTTGGTGATTGTTTCCGGCCCGGCCGGCCATGTGATCTTCAGTATAGAGCGGAGACAGTTGTTGATAGTTGAATAGGTTGGTAGATACAATTGGAAGTGGCTGGTCAGTCTGTGTACTTCATCTTCCGATCGAGAAATCACCATCGGTCTTGTAGAGAATAAGACGTGTAGTTCGCCAGCATTAAAAATTCTTTGAACTGATTTTCTAAACTTTTTCATAATTATTTTGCTAGATATATCGCCCTTGCATTGCAGTCATACATGTATAACTGCTTCTTGTCTACGGATAGTAAGTAGTTCTTTTCTGCTTTCTTGGTCATGTGTCTCTTATTGCGTCATGTACAATCTTAAGTTCATCTTCAATTACTTCTTCTGAGTATAATAGCTATAACTCTGTAGCTGATGGTCTTTACTAAATATCTTTTGTAGTGGAGAGGAACGAAGCTGTGAAAATGTGTATATTGTTCTGTCCATATACTTTCCTATGCAAATTTTTTTTGTAATAATAATACACTTGTTTTATTGTTATTATCTTGTTATTTGATCCTCTCTATCTGTGTTGTGTTCATTCATCAGTGATCCAAAATATTTAAATCAATTTGTTGAAGACTTGAAATCTGGTAAACTTCACTTAGAATACCATTATGGATCAGATGCATTCACATCGACTGCTTCTTCAGCTGCTGCCGCTGAAACTGAAACACCAGTTAAAGTGGTATGTTTTTTTTCACACTTTCCATGTCTTCATTTTTGTTATTTAATGTTTTACTGTGGAAGTTTTTTTTGGCTTTCAGGTGGTTAATTCTCTTTTTCTTTTTTATAGTATTATTATTACGTCAGTGGGAGAATCATTGAGAAGTGAGAAGCACTAGAAAGGAGTTATTTCACCGTAGTTCAGGAAGCACCCTTCCTTGATTTGCATCTATGACTAGTCTATTATGTATCAAACCCAGGACTTATGGGTTATTTAAGTTTTGGGTTGTAGGGATTTGATTAGTTACAGGATTTTCATCATGAGCTGACATTAGTTAGAGAACCATTGAAAAACCTGGGAGTACTGGATAACTGTTTCGTTCTAGTTTGGGACTCTTCAGCAGTACGCGCTGACCGGGATTTGAACCCAGGACCTTCTGGTTATAAGGCTAGCGAGCTCGTAGACGATTAAGCCACTGAGACCCGATCCCATGGTCAGCCCATGAATTCCAACTTCTGCCAATTCACGGCAGAGCGCGACCGCTAGCCAATGTCTTCGGCGACTATTTGTCCTCACACCCGACCATGCACCCTACTGGTCACGATTTCTCACTAGCACTAGACAAATACTTAGTGACAAATACTCAATGACCTCCGTAGATCCTAACTTGTACCGATAGCGTTATCTCCAGCCACTAATATCATTGATTTGATTTTATCTAATGTTACACTTGTGGCCTTATACAGATAGATAGAGAGAGAGAATGGTGTGAACATTGTTCATCTTTGCAATTAGCTTTCTTTAGGCGATTGGGTTTTTTTGTACATTTTCTCATAGTGTTACGCTAAAAGACAAGAGACTTGGTGACGGAGAGTTTATTGGATAGCTCTATCACACTCCACTGACAAGATTTGTCAGTAGCACACGCTACAATACTACTAATATTGATATCAGCAGTAAAGCTTGCATTATGTGACGACAGAGTGTCATTTTTATATTCAAGTGTCAGTTTATAGTGACTTGAAAGGTTTCGACTTTGGTCACAGATTAATATCAGTTAGAGAACCTTTGAAAACCAGAAGGTATTGGACATCTGTTTCCTCCTTGTGTTGGTACACATCAGCATTACACATCCATGACCCATATAGGGACTTAGTTCTACTTCTGGTGGAGTCATGGGTGCGTACTGATGAAGAGTTACAAACAAGGAGGAAACTGCTACCCAGTATTATGTCAGTTTGTGTAATTGTTGTCATTTTCAGCGAAGAAAATTTTCTTTTTGTCGACAATATCATCTTCATAGGCTGATAGTTGAGTGCGACTTTAACAAGTATGAAGAGGATGAAAAAATGTACAAAAGGAACATGTGAGAGTAATATTACTGAATTGATTATTAATAAAAGTAAAAACAAACTAATCATTAAAATGAAAAATGAAAAATTTACACGAAACGACCAATGAAGCGGTTAAGACCAAGGTGGTCTGTCTGTCTGTCTGTTTTCGACATAGAACGTTGCACAAATGTGCGGAAGTTCAAGTCGCCACACTCCGTGTAGCACGCGAAGCAAGAGAAGAAAGTACAAGAAAAGCATGATCGAAACAGTGAGCAGAGGTGTGAGACAAAGGAGGAGTAATAACGAAGAACAATATAGTTTCATTGGAGATCATAAGTCACAGGGAGTGGATGCATCTGCGCCACTGAGAACGATTTTGAGCCATGTCACCAATTGTTTCCAACCATAGATTTTTACCGTCCCGAGGACCCCAGCCTGGAAGTCTACACCTTCCTACGTGGCTTAGACCAACTGTTGTGGATTTCATTGACTGGTGAGGCCAAGTTTTTGTTTGACCGCCGCTAGCTTTTTTCCAGCCTGACCCTATATCCGCTAACATAGCTCGCCGAGGGAGGCGATGACTTGGCATACGTAACACATGTCCTAACCATCTCAGTCTTCGTAACTTCATGACTTCGTCGATTGATCTCCCCTGTTTACCTAGAACTCGACGCCTAACCTCAATGTTGCTCACCAAGGTGGTATAAGAGGCTGAACAAACCTTTTCTGTATACAGAGTACGGGGTTGTATTGACGAACTGCCACCGCCTCCGCCATACACACAAAACCGAAACCGGATGTCCTTGGTACTATTTGACCTTACCTTGTAGATGATCTTGGCAGACGACTCTGGTGGAGCTACGTGGCTTGAGTGTTCACCAAGTGCTCGAGAATTGAGCTACTGACTGTCTTGTGTTGTCCTGTTGCTAACCATCTCGTCAATACAGCTCAGAAGTCTGTATGCAGAACAAGTTTGTCTAGTCTGTCATCCTACCATGATCTTAACCTCCTCATTAGTCGTTCGCTGTAAAAAATTTTATTTTTAATTTTAATGATTAGTCTCCGTTTTTACTTTTGTTAATAATTAATCGACTATGATCACTCTCACGTGTGCCTTTTGTACATTTTCTCACCCTCTTCATACTTGTTAAAATGACACTCTCAACTGTCAACTTTCTTCTCACTTAATAACAATGTCAACCTTATCAAATTTCTTAATGCCTTTCCCTCTTCTTTGTGGCGTTGAGTATTACGTTGTGTATAGCTCTCATGTTCAGGTTTAAAGCCACTTCTGAGTAATTATATCAGTTGTGTTACTCCCCCTCCCTCGTCCTATTAATCAATAATGGACTAAGAAAAAGGCAGAAACAGCGAAGAAAATTTTCAAGTGTTGATTTGTAGGGATTTGATTGGTTTCAGGATTTTCATCATGAGCTGACATTAGTTAGAGAACCATTGGAAAACCTGAGAGTGCTGGACAGCTGTTTCATCCTAGTTTGGGACTCTCTTTTGGATCGGGTCCCAATGGCTTAATGGTATACGAGCTCGCCTTGTAACTGGAAGGTCCTCGGTTCGAATCTCAGTGGGTGCGTACTGATGAAGAAGATTTTCTTTTCGACAATTCATTCTCATGAGCTGCTGTACAATCGTAATTATAATTAACAAAGAAATCCGTAGACCAACCAGATACTGGTAAAATTTTGTCCTTGAAAAATTGCATTACATAAAGGAAGGTGTAAGAAGGGATGACTAATTGTAAGTTAGAAAGGAGACAGAAGTTGGCATGACCTAATAAGTGTGAGATAATGAATAATCGATAAACTCGATGGGGTGCTCGATGTCCGGAGATGTATGGTTTCAGATCTCGAATAGCTAAAGCCGTCCCCCCCCCCACCACATGAATGATTCACAGTGTTACACAGAGTCCCTTAATATCGTACAAAGGGACTTCGCATACGCCATCTGTACATAGCTGAGGTATTAGCTATTCGAGACCTGAAACCAGACCTGTGCATACAAAAGCGATACATACATTCCCTGGCCCTACCATGACCAGAGTAAAGTTCTTACTACAATTTTGCTTCTTTCATTTATTATGTAAGTTCACTATTATTATTATTAATACTTTTATTATCAGTATTATTCCCATCATCCACATTTTATTACCACTCTATTACTGTTCATTAATAGCATTGCTTTTTCATACAGATTTTATACAAAAACACTTTATAACCTTTCCACTAGTTCCTGTCCATTTTCCACGAGTTTATTGATTAGTCATTATCTCACACTTATGACGTCATGCCAACTTCTGTCTCCTTTCTAACTTACAATTAGCCATCCCTTCTTACATCTTACATTATGTCATACAATTTTTCAAGGACAAAATTTTACCAGTATCTGGATGGTCTAAGGATTTCTTTGTTAATTATTAATTACGATTGTACAGCAGCTCATGAAAATGAATCGTCGAAAAGGGGTAAAATTTTCTTTGCTGTTTGTGCCTTTCCCCCACTATGGGAATATTTCGTTCATTCAATAATGGACTAGTATACATTTTTTTCTTTGTAAATATCAATACGACGGTATGTACAGCCTGCCTCTAAAGATGATTCCACCTATAAGGAAAATGTTCTTCTCTGAACCATTGTCTTGTATTGTCATTTTTATTACATGAAATGTTGTTTTCACTGCAATTTTTTTTGGTTTTTTTTCTTGTTTTTTCCCGTCTAGACCACACCGCATACTTCAGTATTTCAACGCTTAACACCATCACGAATGAGATATACAATAATTCATGATGAGTTTTAAATAAAAATGCCCGAAAAGGCAGCTCCCTATTTTTTTTGTCAATTTTTTGTTCTCTCTATCCTGGTGTTTATAATTGTATGTAATTAAAATACCAATGGGTTCATTCTGTGTAGAATGAAATGGTTTTGTTTGTTTATTTAATTGTTTGTTTGTTTGTGTGTGTGTGTGTTTTCATACTAATACCTACTGTGTACACAGAATGTATTCTACAGGATGAATTCTATTCTGTGCCACGCAAAATAGAATCTCTCTCTCCCTGTTTCTCTCGCTCTCTATGTGGGGGGAGGGGAGACCCCAGCGGGGGTACTTTTCTCTCTCGCTCGCTCGCTCTCTCTTTCTAGGGTCAGAAAGAGAATTAACCTGTATTTTGGTGAATTGTTGTGTTGTTAACCAAGCAAAATCTCGTTTTCTTCTTATCAAGCAAATGAGAAGCAAAAATGGAATACACGTGTGTAAAGTTCCTTTTGTGTGCACGTCTTCTTCTCCTATTTCACTATTTTTACACTTTCCCTTCCTCTTCTTTCTCTTGTGTGGTTATTTTTCCCTTGGGAAAGCCAAATAGGACTGTTTCTACTTACATTCTCCGTTCTTCAAGAGGTGTGCATACGTACGTGTGGATGTCTGTCTGTCTGTCTGTATAGTTTCCCCCTTTATTTTTTACATCGTTGTCTTTCAAAAAGGTGTTAAACTCTATTGGTGATAAAAACAAATATATATATAGGAATTAGTGTATTGTGTCACTTCCCTCCCTCTCTCTTACCATTCCCATCCTCACCCGCCCTCTTTCTCTCTCTCTCTCTTCAGTGTCAATGTGTCCATTGAATCAAAATAGTATGAAGTATCATTGCTTATAACCATTGTGTCTATTATTTTTTTCCTTATTTTATATGTATACTATGAAATGTACTGTTCGAGAAGATTGATTCATGTAATAAAATTAACCTCATAACTCCACTCACTGTATTCCTTCTTGTTGTTAATATCACCGCATTGTTTCTACTCATATCACTGGTATTGGTGGCGGTCACCTCATGCCTTTTCTCGATATTCTGATTAGTTTAACTCTGTTCTCTATGGTGATATATATATATATATATATATATATATATATATATACCCTGTCTTGTTTTGTTTGTTTTTTACACTTATGACTGTTCATTGAAGAGTTGACTACGTTTTGTTACTGTGCTAAAATACTACTACTGTGTGTATACTGTGTGCGTTGTACTACTACTACTCCTGTCTTTTCTCTCTCTCTCTCCAGGAAATTGTATTATTTTCTAAGGAGATGAGAGTTTCCCCTTTTTAAATTTTTGATAGTCTCATTTTTCTTTGTTTGAAATGAAGGGATAGATGATATACGTTGTTTCTTTTGTCTTTTTACACCATCCTAGAGCTTTGGAAAAGATTGTATTTATACATATCTATATAAGTGACTTCATATGACCAAAAAACAATGCTTGAATACATGCCTCTTACGCTGTGTGAAACAACATGCGGATGGCTAATGAACATGATAAACTAACTGACTTCTTGACTGACTGTCTACTTACTGATTAATCGATATAAGTAGTTTAAAAGTATTCAAGTAAAAAACACAGTGCTTTCTAGGCGAATTGAAGTGGTGTAAACCCTTGAAAGTTATTTCTCTCTTCTACGATGCAGAGGGTCAGAATTAACTTGGAGTGTTGAACTGTAGAATATTTTTGAAGCAAAAAGTACTTAGACTACGTATTGTGAAGCGGGTTGGAGGGAGTGTTGTATTGCTGTAAATCAAAGATTTGATTTGCATAGGCGTCGATAGAGTGACTGACTGATGTCAAATCTTTAAATGTTCCCAT
Organism: Trichobilharzia regenti; assembly: GCA_944472135.2. Taxonomy (NCBI): domain Eukaryota; kingdom Metazoa; phylum Platyhelminthes; class Trematoda; order Strigeidida; family Schistosomatidae; genus Trichobilharzia; species Trichobilharzia regenti. The sequence goes on along the minus strand of OX235268.1, from coordinate 19,269,634 downwards.
TATTAATATTGGAACAAGACGTATAAACGAACAATATTGTTGTTTTCAATTAGGTCTTCGTCAGGCTTTACTCTAGTTATATAGATTTATATGTAAAAATTTTAACCAATGATGGTGATTTTGTCGTTCAAATAATAATAATAATGTGGTAAATGTTTTGAACGTCGTTAATAACGATGATTATAATGATAACAAAAACTTATACTAAGGCTTATGCAGGTGGCTATAAGAATAACGAAGGCCAGATCTTAAAAGTTGCGTAATACTTAGGGTGAACAAATATCATAAAAGGACGAAGGAGATGGAAAATAAGAAAGGGTGCGTGGGAGGGTTTTGAATAGAAATCACCTAGGCGAAACAAGGCAGAGACAAAGGTAGAACAAACTTTTTTTATTGTGTGCAAAGATTAGGATTTTTCTCTCGAATTAATTTCCATAGCAGCTCCGGCTATGTGTAAAAGGCGGCTTCCAACCTGTTCAAAAGCATCGATGGAATGCGATAGATAACTTTGAAGGCACTATTTTTGTCCACTTGGTGACCACTATCAATCAAATGAGCCAAATAGAACTTCGTATAGATTTTATTTAACCTATTCCGAACCATGAAGGAAGATGCTCAGCGATGAGTCGTTTGTTAAGCTGTCTAGTTGTTCGCCCTATGTAGCTCTCTCTCCACGGGAGCAACTAAATTTGTAGATACACATAGAAGTGTCACAGCTAGGTAGCTTGTCTTTCGCTTCAGCAATCATAAATGGTTGGCAGCTGGAGAATGACAAACAAAGGGTGGTGGCAGTATAAGTTCGTTTTATCGCTCTCGATACTCAGATGTAAGACTTCGCTAGCTACGTCCCCTTTAAAGTGTAGTGTCATGAACAGTTGTTTCTTTTTAACTGCTGTCGGTTTCTCTTTATCTTACCTGGTGTTCATGCGTCTGCTTAGAAATCGACTATGATAACCCTTTGGACTAACGTATTTTGGATATATCCAAGCTCATTTTCTAGGAATTCATGCATACAGATACGTCTTGCTCTATTCGTGAGGCATCTAACCAGATGGATTTGTATCGGATTGGTGTTAAGATAAAAATTAGCACAAAAGTGCAATAGTTCAACATTAGTCCCACTTCATAATACCAGTGGTTACAATAGAGATATTAAATGCAATGAAACCTATAATAAACCACCATGTACATCAGAAAGAGTAATAATGATTTCTCTAGATGTAGACGGTCAAAAGCCTTGAAAACGTCTAAAATATTGAGAAGAATTATGAGTCATATCACCGGCGGGTAGTTCACATTAAAGACTTCTAGATATCAAGGTCATAGTGTAACGATAGAAGACAAGAGTCAGGCAAAAGCTCGTTTTTTGAAAAACCAAGAGATATTTATAGACTTTTATGTACATTATTATAAGTTATTGTTTACAGAGAAACAGCGTCTTCTGATTGGTTGTTCTCTAACTGAAACTTAATCTGTCATCTCTTTTTGGCCATTTGTTTGAAGGTCATACCATATATCCGTGAATCGTATCCGCCCACGCAAAGTCTCTGTTCTTCTTTTTCTCATGACCAAGATTTGGGGAGTAAACATTAGCGTCAGTTGCTGTCTACCAGTGTTGGCTAGCAGACGACAGCTCTCACAACAATAGGTGTGGAGGATTCCCTGGAATAATTCAGGCGCCGGGTTAAACTTAATTATTTTTAAAATTACTTCAAACAAAATAAGATTTTTCTGAAAGTGACTACCAAGATTTTGATGAATTCCGCTTAAGAATATCTGTGGCTTACACGGCAAAATATTGAGAAAAATCTTTTGTTATTGATTTTATGTAATTATAAAATGAGTCAGAAACTTTATTGATTGGTGTCATGTTTCAGTCTGATAACCTTTGTAACTATCAGCTATCATTTATCTCGTTGAGAAAGGCTGTAGCTCGACATGCATAACACATGTTCTAGTCATTGTAATCGACCCACTAACGATGTTCTTACTCTCTTTACTCAAAACTACTACAAGCCTTTCCATTCACTACCGTGTTTCTCCATGCAACACATTATTTTAAACAGAGGCATTCGTGGTAAAAGAAACATTCAATGACCATTTGTTGGCTGTGAAATCAGAATGAACTACTGCATAGAAGAAGGACGTTCTTTGATGTATTATTATTATTGTTCTCTTAGGTTCCTATTGGAACATAGGCTTCAATGCACGTCTCCACTTGCCACTTCTGTCTTCCTTTGCTGTACTTTTCCCATGCAGCCATGTTAGTCCACACTGTTTCCTCTTCACACGATCTCCATGTCACCCTTGCACCGACGTCCCACTCGCCTCTTCCCTTTCCGGTTCCACTCGAGCAATGGCCTGACGCGCGCGCGATGTCAACCAACGGCCTCCTCAGCCACGGGTGTTCAATCCATCTCCACTTTCTCCTGTATATTTGTTGGTTGGCGATTGGTTGGTTCTTGTTTTGTTTCTTCCCATAGTTTCTTGTTGGTGATTGTTTCCGGCCCGGCCGGCCATGTGATCTTCAGTATAGAGCCAGCGAAGACAGTTAGTTGTTGATAAAAGTCTGCATCAGACTAGCTGTTGGAAATATTCTTTGTGACCCGCCCGCCAAGTTTCTAATCCGTATAGAAGAACTGACTGACTTGACGTTGTTTGTATTGAAAATCCGACCGAATTTTGTTGTTGATTCTGGCTGAGTGACGAAGATTTTCAGAGTGGCTTCAGGTTGATGTGAATGTGTTTGTCGCCTTCGCAATTCTCGCTCGATTTAACATCCTCGTCCGTTCCGACTTCCTTAGTTGAGACAATGCTCCCTAGATAAGTCAATAAAGTAACCTCTTTCAAATTTTTCCCGTTGATGGTGATTCACGCTGGATGTTGCTGCTCTTGTTGGTTGGTTTGTTATTTTTACAACCTCCGTCTTGTCTATATTGACCTGGAGTCCTATCTTCGCCGGCTGCTTCTTCGACCAGTTCTTGTGCAGATGCTTCGACGATGTCTGGTCATTTAATTAGAATTTAATTGGTGGATGGTGACTAGCAGTGGAATCCAGGATAAGGCGCATTTCGTCCTATTTAAATTTCTAACTAGATGACCAGACATCGTCGAAGCATCTGCACAATAAGCCGACATGTCAACCTGAGACCGAGCACTTCGGTCCAATCCATCGACAGGAAAATCTAAAATTCAATTCAATTAACATGATCTGTTACACAAGAGGTGGCTCTCATGGCCCAGGTGGTCTAGTAGATAACGCTTCATCTGGCGTTGGAAATTATGCGCACTGGGTTCGAGTCTCAGTGGGAACACCATCACTGGCTGACTGGGGAATGCAGGTACATCCAATTGACGAGTCCCAAATAGGACGAAATGCGCCTTATCCTGGATTCCACTGCTAGTCACCATCCACCAATTAAATTCTAATTAAAGGATATTTAAAGCGTTTTAAAAAAAATGACCATAAGTAAAATATAGATTATTGAACAATAGATTTTCGTTTCAGTTGTAAGAATTCAATAGATTTCAGGGTAGAGAATGATTGAAACCAATCAAATCCTTGCAGATCAACCCTCGAAAATTATAAGAACAAAAAGTTCAGCAAATAGTCTCTTTTCGGCGACCAATTCATTCATCACTCAGCTGTACAATTGCATTTATATATAATTACTTTGTGTTTCTGTGCGTGTGTGTACATTAGGATAGTCAAACAAAAATAATTTTAGGGTTATTGCTTACGTCATCAAAATGTTTGAAAAATGTGATAAATAATCAAATCGTAACTAGGGGGGGGGAGCGGTGAAGATTGGTAAGTGTTGACAAGAGTTGCGTAATATGAAAGACACACAGAAGAGCATGGAGGCACATGTTCAAAATAAATTATGTTATAGGTAGAGAGTAAATAAAGGGTTCGTTAAGAAAAATCATGTTACCTAGGTGTTAAACAAAAATTCAAAAGAAGTATTATTAGCAAAGTAGTAGTGTAACAACAGAAGACAAGGGCAAGGAAACAGATCGTTTATTAAGGAAATCAACACATATTTATAGATTTTCACCTACATTATCTTATTGGTTCTAGGGGCTGTGCTCGTTTGTGTTGTTTTTTGGAATCTCGGCGCTCACTGATATTCACCTGTTTCTCTTTGTTTGCCATTGCGATTGTGTCTGCGTAACCCAATATCAAAGTGACCATATGTGGTCATTTCCACTTTGAAAACTGTTTGCCCTCCCACCAAGGTAGGAGGAGTGGGTGGATCGCCAAGGCCTTGGTAATGCACGGTATACGGAAGCTTACCGTTTAAGGGAGGCTTCTTTTGACTTTGTAGGTGACTTTGAATGAATTCTCCGTGCATATTGAGTGACCAGTGTTGATTATATGTTCAATTATAGCACTCCTTGTTGATCCACTGTTACCTTTCCGTAGACAGGCTGGATAATGTTCTGTGACTGTTTAAGATAAAACACGTATCGAACGACCTCTAGATATGACTGGTTCCGCATGACCAAGTATATTGGTAGATGCACATAGAAGTGATCGAATGCGATAGTTTATCTTTAGAGTTTTAGCATAGAATGTTCTTTTCAAGGCTTCAGATATTCTTCTCTTTAGGATGTTGCCTAGTAGGTCGCCTTTGAACGCCACATTGATGTATAGAATCTTCTTAGGCACAGAGATGGTTTGTTCTCTGTTGGTTTGCGGCTTTATATGTTTATTCATAAGGCGTGGTGGATAGCCATTCTCAAGAAGTAGCTTCCTCAATAGAGTGATCTCCTCTTCCACTGATTCGGGGCTGCAGATTCTACGGATTCTAGTCGCAAGAGATATTATCAGGTTCCGCTTGCAATTGATGGGTACCTAAATGTAAACGTTTGTCAACAGACCGTTCACGTAAGCTTTCAATATATTGATTTCTTTAGAGTCTCATTAGTCTTTTTTGTTAGTTGGACGTTCAGAAATGAAACTGTCTCTCCGGTTTCTGCTTCAATTGTAAATTGGCTGGGTGGCAGCTATTGAGAACCTGAAGGACACTGTATAGGTCATATTTTGTTATCATAATTGATAAAAGTGTCATCAAGGTACCTTTTGTACAGAGAAAAGTTGTCAGTGGTTGGTTTCAGTTGACCATTTTCCAAACTGGCCATGAAAACTTTTGTAAGTAATGAGCCTAAACATGTACTCGTAGCCACATCATCTTGTCGTCCACAAGTAGTACCATTGAATGTAAACTGAGCGTCCAAAATACATCTAAGTAGAAGTTCTTTTAACTGGGGTGTAAGTATTCCAATATTCAAGTCGTTCTCTTCCAACTACAAATCGTCCTCGTAATTGGGACATTTGTGAAGAGAGATTTGACATCGTCTGATATCATGTGGTTGTCGCCCACATTCACATCTTTGATACAGTCGACGTATTCAAACGTGTCTCGGAGAGAGGATTTTGAAATTTATTTTCTAATAGGCTGTAGGAGTTCTGCCAGCCATTTTGCAGCTGGATGCTATAGAGATCCGGACATGTCTAAAATAGGGCGCAACGGAAGTCCCTGTTCGTGAGTGTGTTTTTTGTTGAAAATTAATCTAGTGTTTGACTACAAGATGAAGTTGTCTAAGGTTGTAGTGAGGTATCCGCCGAGTTGGGTGTGAAGACAAATACCCTGTTGAGATAACATTGGCTGGCGGTCGTGCTGTATATATCGCGAATTGGCAGAAGTTAGAATTGGTAGGACATTGGATTCTGTTCCGATGATGACTCAGCGGCCAACATACTCTAGTTGGAACCTTTAGGTCCTGGGTTCGGTCGCTGGAATGATAAAAAAAGGACAGAACAGCCCTCCAGTGCTCCTTGACTTTCAATAGCGCTTCCTTGACAGAAGTTGGTTCGTGATCGATTTTGAGGTGATAATTTATAATGATAATGATAATAATAGTTCTACCTTCATTATGTACATTACAGAACTTACTTCCTATACAGAATCTTCGAGTAAAATAGTAGTCTTAGCAAGTCATTCTACTAAGTGTTCGTCAGTCTGGAACATGCTCAACTACCATAGGGATTTTGTCCTTTCAAAATATAGAGAGTAGTATGTATATTGAAAATCATTCGGAAAATACCCGTAACTACACATTTTTTTTCAAGGAGGGAATTAGATGGTTAAAACAATGTAGAAGTTGAGTGGAAATAATGTCTCATGTTCTACGATGAATTAGATAACCCAATGATTTGAGCGAACCACCTATTCACTTTCAACAATTATGTACCTAATCACATAAATTTATTTTTCTCTGTCATTCTATACTTTTTTCGGTAACGATGCATAGAGTTGCAACTTGATCAGCAAGTGGTTTGCTTTTTCTAAATCCAGCTTATTCCGGCTAGCGGAGTTCTGCATCCAGTGCGTCTCTTATTCTCCCCAGGATGGTGCGACTCAGTATTTTACTTGGCATGGACGAAAGCATTATTCCACGCCAGTTCTTGCAGAGGCCCAAGTCAACCTTCTTTGTTAGCTTGACAAGTTAGCCTTTTTGCAAATCAGCAAATAGCTTTCCTTCCTCCCAAACCTTTTGCAATAACGGCGTCAGCATATCTATCTGCAGTTTTCAGTCCTTAGGGTTGGGAGGAATTCCGTCTGGTCCAGCTGCTTTCCTGGCTGTCTTTTAGTAGCTTGGTCATATTCAGGATTCCTGCTTTTGTTGGAAGATTGGTGTCCACTGGCACGCCGTTCTGTGCGTGCTGTTGGCGGTGGTGGTATTACTGGGAGAGTTGCAGGTGGTGGCGGAATCAAGAGTCCTCTAAAGTGATCAGCCCATTGTTTGATTTGTTTCTCCTCCTTGATAATGAGGTTCACTTGAACATCTTTTATTGGTTTCATCATCTTGGTTGATTATTACAAAGATAGAGATCCGGCTATTTAATATGATGTTCTGAGGTCTCTTTTACCTGCCTGTTTTGCTTCAGTTGCTGGCCAGTGTGACGTAGAATCGTCTTTTTCTTTCCTAGTACTCTTCTTCACGTGCAGTGTACACTGAACTCAGTTCCTCATTCTCTTCTTCTGTCCATCTTTGCATTGAGTTACTTCCTCTTTCACCATCCTCCTCTCCTTTCTGCTATAAGCTCCCACATGGGTGTCCGTTGACAGCCATTCCTTGTCGTGTCTCTTCTTTCTTTTTTGAACAGTTGCACACGTTTCCCTGATCATCACCTTCAGAGAGTTAGTTCCAATGTTTTTCCACACAAGTTTCCTCGACGATAACAAGTAGTGTATCCGACTTTGCTCTGACCTGACCTGTAGTGAAGGCATCGCTTGTAGTTTTGTCCTTCGGTTTCTGAACTTGAATTATAGTGGTCTATCTCCATCTATTCTGAAGGATTTTAGCTTCACCTTGATGGCTCCTTGAACTAGATGATGGTATGAGCCCAAAATCATTCACAGTGAATATTTCAATGATCAGTGTTTCTTGCTCACTGCTGTCACTTTGCACATCATAAATAAACCATCCATTTCATAGAAAACAAATTAAACATTTTCAATCCGGAAATGAACTGTATAACTACTAGTATTATTTTATAAAATAACACTAATAGTTATACAGTTAGTTGATGGCTGAAATATTTGTGTCTTCTGGTCAACTTCACTGTGACTGATTGTTTGTACGGTTAGCGCTTAAAGACGTTGTCTCAGAAAGACAATGAAATCTTTGTAATTAAACCATCTGGCTTGAAGGATATAACAGTCCGAGGAAAATATCCGCTACCTCCACCCTCCTAAGCTAGAAATGTCCACAATAAAAGCTTCATATATGAGCAATGTTTAGCCTAATGTGAACGAAAGATTTCAGTTAGAACACAGAAAGAACAACATTGGTTTAAAATAACACGGATCCATTGTATTTCATCGGTTCTCCCTAGCTACATACAGCCTATGACATTCAATAAAACATTAAGTGTGTCTTCAGGGCATATTCGTCACATTCTACTGAAGAGGTACCTACCTTATTAAGGCTTTTTATACCGAACAGGGTAGAAACTGTGATAATTAAGATACTGTCCTGTCCAGGTAGGTTTTCTGTCTGTATTACTAGATTTGTTTGTTTGTTTGCTTTTTATACATCCGAACTTCCTATCTATTTTGTTGCTACTACGTCCTTAATCGATAATTGCAAACCTGACTGATAGAATTCAGTCTGTACCAAAGAAAGGACTAGACACGTCACACTAGTTACAAGTGTCCAATCAAAATATTTAAGGATTTCATCATGAGCCGACATTAGTTAGAGAACCATTGGAAAAACTGGGAGTACTGGTCGGTGGGTGCGTACTGCTGAAAAGTCCCAAACCAGGACGAAACAGCTGTCCAGTACTCCCAGGTTTTCCAATGGTTCTCTAACTAATGTCAGCTCATGATGAAATCCTGAGACCAATCAAATCCCTACAAACCAACGCTTGAATACAAAAATACAAAAAAGTTGTACTATAACTTGTTTCAAGGGGTACGCAACTGACAAGAACCAACGAAGTACAAGTATTGTCTTTCTTACTTCTCTGTTCAAAATTTATAAAAGGAGGTATTTGTTTATTAGGATTGTAATTATATTCCATAGATGATTTGTCTTTATTCAGATAATGAACTTAGTCCTAATTAAACGTTAAATAGAATCATTACTTTTGGGAGATAGAAGATGGAGTCTTGTCTATGTCGATGGAGCGTGGTAGAGAGGGGGAGGGTTGAGAGATGGTGAAATAAACAGACACAGATAACAATCGAGACAATAATTTCTGAGTAAATTATAAGTGTATATGCTTATATAACTAAGTGAATGTGATAAACTGATGTAGAATTATATACTGGCTGGGAAGATATGTGCAAATAATTGTTGAAAGTCAACATTAAACTACTTTATACACATTATCCTTGGAATTTTTTCGTTTCCAAAGCTGGTCAAAGTGAAGTGGTACATGTTTCCTTCAAATCCTAGAGGAACATAGGGCCTCACTCGCACGTCTTCATTGCGTTCCTTTCCCTGGCAACGTTTTCACCTGGTTCCACGTCTGCCCACATGCTTTCATCACCTCTTCACATGACCTCCTCCATGTCACCCTCACCCATGACGACCAACTCGCCTCTTCCCGTTTGGCTTTCCACTCGAGCGACGGCCTTGCGTGTGATGTCACTCTCGTGATAGTTTTCTCAGAGTATGGCCAATCCATCTCCATTTCTTCCTGCATATTTGTTGCACAATCAGTTCCTGAATGGTTCACTCCTAGAGATCCCTGATGATGATCTTTTCTGACCGGCCATCTAATCTTCAGTATGGAGCCAGAGAAGGCAGCTGTTGATGAAAGTCTGTAGTTTGCACGAAGTGGCCTTCGTGACGCTACGCCAAGTCTCTGATCCGTAAAGTAGCACTGACTTCACATTGGAGTTGAAAATCCGTATCTTATTTTTCATGCTGAGGGCTGTGGAGGACATTGGAATCTGTACATTAGCTACGGCGATGAAATTCTAAGAGAGAGACAACTGTCAACTAGTCCTTAAATCTCAGCAGAATCCACATGTACAAAAGCGAATAACTAGAACACATTGCCCATTTTTCGAAAATTCGCAATCACATGGTTAGACATTAAGTAACATCCTGAATCACCCGTCAGGAAATCCAACATATAACCACACAATAAAACTGAAGAAACGTAAGATGACATAAATATGTCCACTTATTTCCGTGCAAATAATAAAAGTCAGCTTTCAACAGTAATCACTAAACCAACAACTTTAAAATCACGAAACCAATAACATCATCATGATAAAAAGAGAAATAGAAATATCGCCTTCAAACTGATCAGTGTAACAGGCGACATGATGGCAGTCCAGATTAATACTTGATTTTTTCAGCCATGGTAGACGTGTAGGACTCTGTAAAGATCATTAGGGACTTCTCCCTGTGCATGTTCACTAGAGACCAGTTAATATAAAATCAGTCCAGTGATGTATATATGGTGAGTGGTTAGTGATCTGTGAAATTGTGATAAGAACTGTAATGCAGCAACGTACTTCAATCTTTTTATACAATTAGGCGAGCTCATGATTTGCGGTTGGATTGAAGTTTTCTGTAGGTGTTTCAGTGGTAGAGTGTTCATCTGCCACTCAGGCGTTCTGAGTTCTATTCCCGGAAGGCACAGCTTCTCAAAATTCACAACAACATGAAGTGACAATCTACTGTGAATGAGTCAATGTAATGATCATAAGTGCACTAGATCGCTGTGACGCCATTCAGCTTATTCTTTCTCTTTACAAATATGATTAGAGTTCACCTATGACAAATAGGTATGTTTAGTATAAATTTAGCAGCCCTATGCTCCAATTATAATGAAAGGGATGAATTCTAATATTAGTAATAATAATAAGAAAACAAATTATTACTCTCTGTTCACATCAAATTAACAATTTTTTTATTCCTTATGAGAAACTTTTGTGAACATAACGAGACTACTTACAACATTTTTCAGTAGTCAAAATGTAATTTAAAATGTTCTCAGTTTTATTTGAAATAGAGTAATTCACATATATTTATAATTCATTCGTTTCAACCTTCGAGATTTCAAGTGTGTGTGTGTGTATGTATGTTTTTCTTAAAGTACAAATATACAAATTCCTCACCAGATTACTAATATTATTTACAAAATGAATATTTCTCATCAATGACATCATTTATGGTGCGATAATCAAACCACTTTATTTTTAAAACTTTAAATAGCTTTATTATGCTTTATTGGTCGGCTTAAATTAGCACACATTAGTGATTTACCAACTTCTAAAATAGCATTTGTAAAGTATGCCTCAGATGGATTATCAGTGATATTTAAAATCAAGGTCAAATATGAATCACCATTAAAACAAGGCTTTAATAACTCTGTTAATTTTGAACCACGGTACACGCTGAATGCATTTTGTTTACGTAATCCATGTAAAATATTTGTTAACATTACAACTGATTTTTGAATATGATAATTTTCTTGTTTAATTAAAGTATTATTGTTGTAATTATTATTGCCAGAGGAGGGAATTTTACGATTTGCAAGTGTATAGTTTGCTAAATCACCTATAATTAAAGTACTTAAATATTCTGAAGTTATTTGATTTTCGCATTTCTCTAAGACAAGTTTGATAAATATAAAAAAATGTGATCGTGAACTATAATAATTTGATGATTGTATCAGTGATTTCTTTCGTTCTGAAATGATTTGAAATAATAGTGTATTAAAATCATGCGCACTTTTAATGTATTGTTCAATTTGTCCTTCTATGTGAATTATATCACCAGTATCTTTTAAGTTGATTGGTTGTTTCGATAGCATACAATAAGTGTGTTCATTATAGATTTCTATAAATGAGGCATAAATACGTATATTGTGCATACTTCTATTTTTGGCCAATGTGATTAATTCACTCACAGCTAATGAAGCTATTCCAGGATCATTAGGTGTACCACAGCATGTATGCGTTTTACCGCTAGCACAAACTCCATAGCATAATAGCGTCACATTATATCCATCTAATAGACGATGAATTTGACTTGACACAGTAAAGTATACTTCACACTGAGATGTATTCGGTAGAAGAATCTTATTAAATTCAAATGTACACATTTCAGTTGATGAGGCTTTATGCCTGCGATTTGCATAAATATTTAGTTTATCATGATTAGTAATCACCAGGCAACCAGTTTCAACAGGGAATTTCGAGAATGAATCAGCGGTTTGATATTCTCCCATTGACGACTTAATTCGTACAATCACTTTCATGATACCTGATATCTCTTGCCATGTTTTAATCCAGTGTTTATGTTTTATCATATCTTCATGAAATACTTCCATTTGTTCTATTTTACCACGTAAATATTCCAGTTGTTCAAGATTTTTATTACGACTTAATTCTAGTCGAGAAATTTCATCAACCAGTTGACGAGTTTCGTATTCACTGCGTACACATTCTGCACGGAATTCACGTCTTTCATAGCGTAAAGTATTAATTCTATGCAATAATTCATTTAATTGTTGTTTCATTTTGCTGACAGTTTGTTGTAAACTTTGATTTTCTGTCACGCGTAAAATATACTCCATATTCTCTTTAATTAAATGATGATTCTTTTCACCTTGATTGTTTAAATGATAGTGTAGGGTTTTTGATTCATAGTCAAGGTGATCAATTTCTATAGCTAAATGTAAATTTGCTTGTTTTAAACGAGAGATTTCAGTTTTAAGGCTTTGAATTAATTCTAATTTATTCGTGAAATTCTTCACTGGATAACCATTGTTGTTGGTGTCGTTTAAATGGCTTTTATTATCACCCGAGTTTATCATATCAGAGAATTTAGGCGATGGTGATAAGGATAAAACGGAATCATTAAATTGTTGATCAGTTACACTGACTAAATCTGAAGATGGTAGGGAATCTAATTTACCCGTATTATTATTATTATTATTATTATTAGTGGTTATTTGAAAGTTTAACTGATATTGGTGTTTACCTTGAAATTGTTTATTCATATTTGGATGTGATTCACTCAACTGACAACTGACTGAATTTATTCGATCATCATTGGACAAAATATTGACAGTAAGCGGGGTATACTTTGGTGTAGATTTTTTGTAAACATCATTTTGACTGGTACAAATATGACAAGGGGATTTCGAAAAGAGATTGTAATAGTAATAATGCTCAATTTTACCTACTTCTTGGGCACTTTTTTTTACATTCGTCTTCTCTACTATTATTACTACTACTACTACGGCTACTGTTATTAATATTAATATTATTATTACTGTTATTATATTGGCAATAGTAGTATATAAATAATCTTCTGATTGTAATACGTGTTGTTTCATGATAACATCGTTTATCAATTCTTTTCATTGTAATATTATTATAATTATTATTATCAAAACTGTATGTGTAATCTAGTGAAGTAAGCTACCTGTCTGTCTATCCACCAATCAATTTTTTTATTTAATGTTTCGATTTTTAGTTATCACGTGACCTATATAAATTCAACCAATCAGAGAATTTCATCATTATTTATTAACTTTGATTAAATTATCAACGCTATTAATATATATACATATATATGTAAAACTTATTATTCCTTGCGTTTCGAGTGATACATAAGGCTTCAACAACACATCTCCAATTTGTTCTGTTACCTGACGTCCTCTTCATTCGGGTCCATAATTGACCAAACTCTCTCATCCCTTCCTCTCACACGATCTCCTTCATGTCACCCTAGGATGACCTAATCGTTGCTACTCATTCGTATTCCAGTCAAGGCACTGCTTGACTCGCGATGTCATTCGATGGTCTCTTCAGCATACACCCAATCCGTTTCCACTTTCTCGTTGTTTATTGCCTATTCTTTCTGGCTTGCCATTTGATCTTAAGTTTTCAGCCAGCGAAGTCAGCTGTTGATGAAAGTTTGCAGCCTGATGAAAATCCTTTTCGTGATACACAGTGCAAGTTTCTGACTGGTATAGAAGAACCGACTTGACATTTGTGTTGAAAATGAGAATTTTGTTCATTATGCTGGCTGAGTGCGGAAGATTTCCAAACTAGTTTTAGGTTGATGAAGGCGTCTGTCTTGCCTTTCCGATTCTGACTTTGATATCTTCGTCATTCCGCGTGTAGTTGAAACGATGCTTTCTAGATAAGTGAAGGAGGCAACCTCAGTCAGGTCTTTCTCGTTAACGGTGATTGATGCTGGTTATTGTTGTTGATGATGATGATGATTGGTCATTTTCTTCACCTCTGTCTTCTCTGTGTTCACCTGTAGTCCTGTTTTTGCTGCCTCTTCAGCCAGTTTGTTAGTTTTCGCTTGCTATTCTTCGAATTTGTGTGACATTATACATATATATCATCTGCGAAATCAGATCTTTTAGTGTCTTCTTATCGGTGGTCCAGTGTATTCCTGTCTCCTCACCCCAACAGTCTGACGCATAATCCAGTCCACCACAACTAAGAATATCATCGTGGGTGATAATAGCCAGCCAGCTTGTCTTACTCCTGTATGAACTTTGGACGCCTCACTGAGTTTTCCGTTGTGGATCACCTGACACGTGGCATTGTCATATAACCAGCTGTTGAATGAGGTTGATAAAGACTTGGGGTACGAAGTAGAGTTGAAGTAGTTAACAAATTACTTCTCGGTCAAAACTGTCTAACGAAGGCGTTTTCGAAGTCGATGAAGGAAGTTGAGGTGGAGGTTTGACTTCCATTCTATGTATTGTTCTGTGATGACGATGTGTAGAGTTGCAATTTGATGAACATATGATTTGCCTTTCGTGAATCCAGCTTGTTCCAGTGGACAGAGTTCTGTATCCAATGCATCTTTTGTTCTCTCCAGAATAATGCGACTTAGTATTTTACTAGGTGTGGACAAGAGCATTATTCTACGCCAGTTCTTGTACAGGCCTAAGTCTCCCTTCTTTAGCAGTTTGACGAGGTATCCCTTCTTCCAATCAGTAGGCACCTTTCCTAAGATTTTACAGTAATGGAGTGAGAACATCGGCTGCTGTAATCTCTGGGGCCTCTTCAGTGCTTCAGGAAGAATTTCTTATGGTCCAGCTGCCTTCCGGACTTCAGCAGCTTGATCCCATTCAGGATTTCTTCTTTCTTTGGAGGAGTGGTGTCCACTGGCATTTCCATGTGTGCTGATGGTGGTATTTCTGGGTGAGTTGCAGCTGGTAATCGGTTCAAATTCCTTTAAAGGGATCAGCGCATAGTTTGATTTGTTGTTCCTCCTTGGTATCAGGTTGCCTTGAGCATCTTTCATTACTTTCATTATCTGGGTCGATCATTCCCCAGATAGTGACCTGGTTATCTGATACAATGTCCTGAGGTCTCTTTTACCTGCACCCTGCCTGTTCTGCTTCAGTTGCTGGCCAGTGTGTCATAGAATTGTCTTTTGCCTTTCCTAGAACTCTTCTTCACGTCCTTCTTCATTCACTGTAGTGCACATTTAACTCCACTTTTCCTTCTGTTGTGCATCTTTGCACTGAATCATCTTCTCTTTCACCATCCTCCTTTCCTCTTTGCTGTTAGCTCCCATGTATCCGTTGAGAGACATTCCTTGTCGTGTCTCTTCTTCCTTTTTTTCTAGGACATTTGTACACGTTTCCTTGATCATCACTTTCAGAGAGTTAGTTCCAATATTCTTCCACGTGGGCCTCTTCGCTGATAACACGTAGCGTCTCCGACTTTGCTCTGACCTGATCTGTAGTGAAGGCATCCTTTGTGGATTTGTCCCTCAGTTTCTGAATGTGGAACTTGAATTACAGTGCCTGTCTCCATTTTTTTTTCAAGGATTTCAGCTTCACTTGAAGGTTCCTAGAACTTAATGATGATCTGAACCAACTTCTGCTCCCCTTCTCAACTTTGTATCCAGCTAGCTACACCTCCGACTTCTTAGCAGAAGTGAGATGAAATCTATCTGGTTCATGATGTGTCCGTCAGGTGAAATCCATGTTTCGTTGTGTATATCCTTGCGCTTGTACATACTGCTCTGATCACTAAATCACTGAAGACACAGAAGTCTGCGGAGTTCTCCGTTTTCATTCATCTCTCCGAGAGCCTCTCGACCCATGGTGAGTTCTCTTCCTGTATTATCTCCTCCCAGTTCGGCTTGCATTCAGAACGTCCATTAGGATTTTGATGTCTCCATTTGGGATATTGTCCATTACTGTTTGTAGTTTTGTACAAAAATCTTCCATCTTCTCTTGTCCCGGTTGTTTGTAGCATTGTTCGTAGCTTTGGATAATTGTGACCTTCCTTACTTCTTTTAAGTTGAATTCTGCTGTCACGACCTAGATGAAATTGGTTTCCACTGTGTCAGGGCTTTGGCTGTCACTGGTGACATTGCGATAGCCACTCACTGCCTCAGTGTGTTCGGGGTTGTCATCTGAGTGACCGGAGTAGATTACTGACTCTCCCATTGACAATGTTGTCAATTCACATCCATTCCATCTGCTTTTGCAGATACCCAGTACTTATTAGCCATATCCACGCATGTCTTTGGCTACTTGAGCAGCCTTTCGACTCTCGTACATTGTACGGAAATTCCACGTAGCCATCCTTACTCTTGCTTTCATCGAGAGAAGACACATCGGTTGACTGGCTTCCCGAAGTCTGGCTTTCACCATCCCGCGTCATTTCACCTCTCGGATTCGAGCGAAGAATAAGATTTTTGTTTGAAGATTTTGTATTTTTAATATATTTTTTGTGTGTTGAAGTCCCTCTAGCGATCTGATAGGTTTAGCGGTGTTGAGTTGCTCCAGCCCCACGCACAACCCTCCTTATTTACCCGGGCTTGAGACCGGCTAGAAAACTAGCGAGTTAGCTAACTAGGCGAGGTTACTTGGGCACTGTGGTAGTAAATAATTCCATATTACTTTGTTTATTAGATATATCACATAGTGAAGAGACAGTATTATGTAGTGGATAACAAGGTTTCCAACGCAATTCATTCTTGTTCATAATCATATCAATTATAATCGCACAACTTCGAAGCTTGAGTTTTATAGTTTTCTTCGTTCTCTCCTATTTGTGCGTGGGTGGCACAGTGGTTAGGACGCTCGCCGATCATGCACATGGTCCGAGGTTCAATCCCTGCCGACGCACACTTGATATCTATGGTCAGCCTGCAAAATTTGGGCTACCGATATCCATGCTGAAAATTTCATGCTTGTACCAAAAATACAGTGTGGAATCAAGCTGTAAATAAAAAATTAAAAAAAATTAAAAAAAAAGTTGCATTAGTAGAATTTTCCAGATATCTGGGACAGATTGTACAGTAATATTACTGTACAACACCGTGTGATTTATCAAAATAAAATTTAATCTATAATGGAGTTATACTCTACCACAGTGCCCAAGTTTTATACCTATATCAATAATCTGGGACAGGTGTTGAATCATTCCTACTACTCGTGTATACAATTGACTCGATAAATAAAGTTTCCGCCATCAATCTCTTCCTCTACCCTGTGACATTCAAACCCATAAAAACCCAATTAGAAATAAGCTTTGTCGGTTGAAGGATCCTAACAGTGGAGCCTATAAAACAAAACAATCTAGTTCATCTAATACCGATGTTCCTTCATTGTATGGAATCAGTACTTATGATTTCGATTCCTTATTGTTGGTGTTGTCACTGTCTTGTACATGTTTGACATGCATGTTGTCATTGATAATATTAATAATAATTTCGCTTTTATTCCAGAAACAGTACTTGTGGTACAGTGTGGAATTTTCAGCACATGTCTACAATATTGCATCTAATTTCATCGGACATTTAAAAGAAGTATTACAAAAACAAATAAATAAAAAAACACAGCAAAAAGCCAAAAAAGAAACACAGAAATAACAAAAAAAATGCAAATAAAAATACCAAGTAGAAAGGAAGATAAACACCAATAATGAATAATATTTCAGTATTTGGTAGTGGAAGCTATGATATGTGTATACGTGGTGAACAGTAACAGCTGTAATCATACAAGAAGTTATGAAATGTTCTTAAGAATGTTTATAGCCAAGATGATCAGTTAATTTGATTGAACTACACTAAACAATCATAATATAAACATTTCAGGGTTTTTATTTTTATTGTCAGCACTAATGCGGTGTTTGTTGTGGTAGTGTGAGTAATCATGCATAATACAAAATTTTAAGATGGTGATAGTGGCGTTCACAACTAAGACTGTCAGTTTAATATTGCCGAACAAAAAACAACCACAAAACTAATATTACATGATGGTTAATGACAGGACAGTTTTGTAATACTCTTAGTGATTATATTGTCGGACCCAGTTGATACACAAAAGAAGGAATAGAATAAAGAATTAAAAAAAGTAAGCCAATGATAATAATTTTAGGTAGCTAAGTATGTCTAAGAAGGTTGTTCACTATAGAGTACAAATAAGAGTTTAAGGGGGAAATAACAGGGGCGAAAATTATGTTATTAACAACAAATCAAGTCATAGGTTTCGCGCTTAACATTGTCTCTGTCACTTAGAACACGGGCTGGCCAAATATGGTATCGTTGAGTTCCTATACTTCGTTGTACGAGCATATATTATTTTGTACTGATTTCTGGTTCTACCTGATGAGATGCAAGGAGAGAGTTGGGAATAGAGGGGGTGTTGGGGGTCGGAGAGTATGGTTTTAGACCATTTTTCGCATGTATTCAGATGCTTATCTAGTAATGTAGTGATGAGCTGACTCAGTTTTACACCACTAGTCCCACTAAATACCTTCAACATCCTTCTCAGGATGGTGTAGTCCTTTTTTCAGTAACCCAGGAAAGACTAACGGGGAGCAGTAAAGTAGAATAGGTAGGATACTAGAGTTGACAAATTATGAAAGCAGAGGTTGAGCGACTCCAGTTAGTCTGAGTTTCTTAATGTAGTAGGTTAGACGAAACACTTTCTTAGAAATCATTTGGATATGAGATGACCAAGTAAGGTCGGAAGATAGAACTAATCCGAGGTATTTCGCATTAGAACTAGTTTCAATTTTAGTCCCCTCAATGCTACAGGTTTCATAAGTGCTTACTAGTGTTTGTAGATCTCGTTTATGCCTAATAATTGATATGATTATGAACAAGAATGAATTACGTTGAAAACCTAGTCATCCACTATATAATACCGTTGCTTCACTGTATGATACATCCAATAAACAAATCAACATGGAATTATCAACACTATGTTAATCAAGCATGTTATCATTTATTTTGTTTTGTCTTCATATTCTTAGTATTGTGGTTAATTCATATTTTGTAGGTGTTGAACTATCTGAATCGACTGCAGTATGTACTACCGATTAATTGAGATATTTGAATGGGTGAAAGCACTCGCGTTAACTAGTGTAACAACAGAAGACAACAGTCAGGCAACAGATCGTTTATTGAGAAAATCAACGGATGTTTATAGATTTTTATGTACACTATTATTCGTTATTCGTTATATAGTTATTCTACCGGCTGATAAAGGAAGAACAACAGTAATCCTGGACACAGAAGACTACATAAAGAAAGCAGAGGATTTACTCAAAGATAATAATGTATATCAACAGTTGACAAAAAACCCTATACAAACATTCGATAACAAAATCAGAACAACGTTAAATAAACTAACGAAATCAGGACAAATTACAGAACAAGATCAATGGCGAATGAGATCTAACGGACCCATTTTACCTCGATTTTATGGTAGACCAAAACTACACAAACCGAACATCCCCTTACGACCAATCGTTTCGCTTCCAGGAACACCAACATATAATCTATCTAGAGAACTTTTCAGGAAGTTAAATTACCTAACAGAATCATGCGACCATTCTATCAATTCGTCAATTCAATTTCTAGAGAAAATCAAAAACATTCAGGTAGAAGACAATGAAATAATGGTGTCCTTTGATGTCACAGCATTATATACTTCGATTAGTCCAAAACTAGCAACAGAAACTATGCAACGATTACTCTATAGTGATGAAAACATAAAAACACAATGTTCAACTTGGATAGAACTCATAAAATTATGCCTTACAACATACTTTCAATTTAATACTCAAATATATGAGCAAATAAAGGGAGCACCAATGGGATCGCCCATATCAGGATTAATAGCTGAAGCCGTTATGCAAAGATTAGAATTAATAGCTCTACCTATAATTAAACCGAAAATCTGGGTACGTTACGTTGATGATACATTTGTAATAATTAAGAGAAATGATTTAGAATATACCCATAAATTAATAAACAACATATTTGAAGACATCAAATTCACAAGAGAAGAAGAGTTAGATAACAAAATCCCATTTTTAGATGTCTTAATCAGGAGAACCAACACAGGAAATTTAGAAACACAAGTATACAGAAAGTCAACGCACACAGATCAAATACTCAACTATACTAGCAACAATCCAATTACTCACAAAAGAAACTGTGTGCAGACATTGTTTAGAAGAATTCAAACACATTGTAGCACACCAGAGTTGAAAAGAATGGAAGAAAGATACTTACAAACGGTGTTCAAGAAGAATGGTTATCCAAAAAATTTCATCAAAAAGTGTTTAAAATCGAATGAAAGCACCAACAAAGAACCATCACCAAAGACCAAAAAGCAATTCATCCTACCATATATCAGAAACATCTCTGAAATAACGGCTAGAATAATGAAACCGTTTGATATAGATGTAGCACACAAACCAGCTGAATCGCTTAATTCTATCTTATGCAAACCAAAAGATCCGATAGAAAAGGGAGATAAAATTAACACCATTTACAAAATAAATTGTGTGAACTGTAACAAACATTACATCGGCCAAAGTGGGCGTCCCCTTCGAATAAGAATCCAGGAACACAAATCAGCCGTGAAAAGACATGATATAAATTCTTTAGTATCAATACATTCAGACGATCATGGACATCAATTTGATTGGGATAATGTCAAAATCTTAAACAGAGGAAACACCAAATGTGCCAGAGAATTCCTAGAAGCCTGGTACTCAAATGAAAACGCAATTAATAAACACGTTAATATAGATGAAATATACCAACTAATAAGAAGTAAATCAGGTGATCAGAAAGTTTAAAATCCCAATCAATAGAAAACGGTCAATAAATATCTAAAGATGGTTACCGGGAGACTCATGAAGAAATTTAAATCATTTCACTTTATCCTAAATACTGCGCTGAAGATGTCGTCCAGAAAGACGATGAAAGCTCCGCAATTAAACCAAGGAGCTCAGAGAACACTATCAATTCCAAATTATTCGTTATTGTTAGCAGAGAAACAGGCGTCTTCTGATATGGTTGATTTCCTGCTGAAGGTTATTCTATCATCTCTTCGATTGCCGTTTCTTAGCCCACACTAAGTCTTCTGTGATTGGTTGTTGAGTTCCTCAAGTTTGGACTTTGTTTTTTGTTTATATTTTTCTCATAACCAATTTCGGCTAGTAGACAGCGCTCTCACCACACTAGTAGTGCTTCCTAGCCGAACCGAAGTGACTTCCATACTAAATATGTCTGTTTTGTTCATTTGTTCAAGTAGGACTTATCCATCAACGATGTTGTATAAGATTTAACTCAGACAGCGAATTTCATTTTAAATACGGTTAGTTAGTGGAAAGGAAATAGTCGTCAGAAGGAAAAAAACTGAAAGATTCCCAATTTAAGTGTCTATCCATGAATTATAACTTAGCTAGGGGTCGCGCTATGCTGTGAATTGGCAGAAGTTAGAATTCATGGGCTGGCCATTGGATCGGGTCCCAGTGCCTTAATGGTATACAAGCTCGCTAGCCTTGTAACCAGAAGGTCCTGGGTTCAAACCTCTGTCGTGGGTGTGTACTGCTGAAGAGTTCCAAATTAGGCTGACGAAACAGCTGTCCAGTACTCCTAGTGGATCTCTAGCTTATGTCAGCTCATTAAGAAATTCTCCATTTAAGCTAATCAGCTCAGAGAGAAGTTGTAATGAGTTAGAAAACTTTTCCAACCTTGTCATTAACAATAAAGTTGACAACACACAAAGAACAGGCTGACAAGAACGCATTTGAATTTCTGAGATTCACTTCATGTAACCTCCATTTTTCGTCTGTTCATCTATTTGTATGCACAGTTATTTGTGCATTGGAAGAACACAGTGAAAGTGTGTAAGGCGTAAAACTACGTAACTATGCTGTTGGTAGGTACTTCTTCATTGCAGGTTATATAATGGATTCCAAAACAACTTCCCATGTGTTAAACGGGCAAAGTTATTGTGATTTACTAAAGTGATTATTTTGAATTTCCTTTTCATTATTATTATTATTATTGCTCCCTTGGGTTCCTAGTGGAACATAGGGCTTCAACTGCACGTCTCCACTTGCCACTTCTGTCTTCCTTCTGCTGTACTTTTCACCTGCAGCCATGTTAGTTCACACTGTTTCAATTCCTCTTCACACGATCTCATCCATGTCACCCTTGCATCGACGTCCCACTCGCCGCTTCCCTTTCGGGTTCCACTCGAGCAATGGCCT
This sequence comes from Trichobilharzia regenti, assembly GCA_944472135.2. NCBI lineage: Eukaryota > Metazoa > Platyhelminthes > Trematoda > Strigeidida > Schistosomatidae > Trichobilharzia > Trichobilharzia regenti. The sequence continues at coordinate 19,247,579 of OX235268.1, read as the reverse complement.
GACGATGTCACCCAGCGGCCTCCTCAGCCACGAGTGTCCGATCAATCTCCACGTTCTCCTGCATATTTGTTGGTTGGCGATTGGTTCTTCGTTTGTTTGTTCCCAGACATAGTTTCTTGTTGGTGATTGCTTCCGGAACGGCCGGCCATCTGATCTTCAGCATAGAGGGATAGTTGACAGTTGTTGATAAAGGTCCGCAACAGGCTGGCTGTTGGAAATATTCTTTGTGACCCGCCAAGCGCCAAGTTTCTGATCCGTATAGAACAGCTGACTGACTTGACGTTGTTTGTATTGAAAATACGACCGAATTTTGTTGTTGACACTGGCTGAGTGACAAAGATTTCCAGATTGGTTGTTTCAGGTTGATGAGTGAGTGTGTTTGTCGCCTTCCAGATTCTCGCTCGATTTGACATCCTCATCCGTTCCGACTGTCTGTATTTCAGACAATGCTCCGTAGATAAGTGAATGAAGTGACCTCTTTCAAATTCCTCGCGCTGATGGTGATTGGCGCTGGATGTTGGTGCTGCTGCTGTTGGTTTTGTTAGCTGGCCTTTTGATTAGTTTTATTGAACTGAGATGTTAAGACTCTGTTGACATTCCAGCTTTCAGTATGACTGACTGACCGGCCACACAGTACAGCTTTGAACACATGTGTAACAATTCTGGTTGCCACTCTTCCTCCTTGTAGCACACAAACCAACAGAACAGAGTAAAGAGAGGTTCAAGAGACAGAGATAGAGAGAGAGAGAGAGAGAGAGATAATAAACATAAGTGTGAGTGAGGGAAAAAGGATAGTAATGCGGAATAACAGCAGAGTTTTATTGGATATAATAAATCACAAAGGTGAATGCATCTGCGCCAGCCATCACTGAGAATGATTTTGAGCTAGCCATATTGCCAATTGTCTCTAGCCTTCATTGGTTCTTACCATCTTGAGTACCCCAATCATACAGCAGCGTACACCTCCCTAAGTGGATAGCTTAAACTAACTGTCATGGTGTCATTTGCAGATATACTGAAAAATGGAGCGATGGATTAAACGGCGAAGAGGAGATGTGAAAGGAGGAAGACAGAGAAAGTAGCACAATACAGTGAACATGTGCGATCGGCAACTTCACTGTAAGATAAGTTCTGCTGATCATTTTTGTAAATAGCTATTCCAATACCAAATGGTATCGTTTTCTGCCGTTACATTATCACCTCTTATGTAATTTAGTTGCTATCTCTGAATTATAATTCTCCTAACCCCATGTAAGTCTAATCACACCTCTTTATCATTATTAATATATGTCGAATTATTTTGACATTCTGTTTTCTTGAACAATTTTACAGTGTTTGATCTGTCATCTTAATAATTAATGCGTGCATTTCCCCTCTGTAGTGATTAATTAGGTTATAAGAATTTGTCTTTTACACATGTTTAATACTTAATGTTTTTAGGCTTGGTTTTGTTCCACACCTGATCATGGAATGATATTGGTCATAGGACTCTTCAATAATCCACATTCATTACCCTGGTGGTTACACCAAGGATCCATTCAAAAACCTTGAGGTCACGAGGTGAACCCGTTGGCTGTTCAGCAACTAAGATGGAATCCAATGGATTGTAAGTAAGAATTTCTGGAAATTCATGACGTACTACGCTAGCGAAATTAAAATATATACGTGTGTCAACTGGTCAGTATTAAGCACACAAAAATATTTACGTTCTTACACATCCTACTTATAAGTAGAATAAAAATGTAAGAAAAATAAATTAGGCGTAGATTATATTGGCTTGAGAAAAAAACTAATTGTGTGGCAAATACTCCCTTGAATTGAATAATTAATACGAACCATTGCACAAGAGGTGATTCTTGTGGCACAAGTGGTCTAGTGGACAACGCTTTGGTGTTTGAAACTATAGAGACTGGGTTTGAGCGTCGGAGGGTACGTCATCACTGACTCACTGGGGAATGCAGGCACACCCACTGGCTGACGAGTCCCGAATAGGACGAAATGCGTATCCTGGATTACACTGATAGTCACTATCCATCAATTAACTCCCTTGTTCATCACCAATGAATAATAGTGAAATTAGTCAATCTCAGTGTTCTAATAAGAAGTTTTGGTACCTTTCAGGTTGATCTATTCCAATATGGGCAGATAGGATGCTGTTTTGACTGAATAAACAAAATACAAACTACTTAGATTTAAGCCTTTTTTCTCATTCACTTGCATTCTGAGTAGGGCACTGAGCTTCAAGAGTGATTTTTTGAATTTTTATTAACGTTGATGTTGTTTTTACACGGTGAGATTGCTAGGCTCACATGTAGTCTTCCTTTGTTTCTCGGACTACCCGAAGGACTTCATCAACAAAATCAACAATGACACTAAGTATGGTCAAAAAGGTATTCCGAAAACATAGACCTCAACAGCTGTCATTCCACATAGATCAGAGACGTCCGACGTTATCAGAGGAGTATTTAATAAGCGCGACACCAGAGTTTTCTTCAAAACATCAGACACATTGCAAAGCAACCTTGTCCACATAAAAGACCTAATCCCTAAAGATTCTCTATCGAATTGTGTCTATAAAATAAAATGTTTAAAATGTGATGTGATATACACCGGACAAACATCGCCTCAGAGAAGTCGAGATAATCAGAAGAAATGAACACCATAGAGCCACTTCTATTTCACCACCAAGAAATCCAGTTTAACTAGAAAAGCTTGAAAAATCATCAGCAGCCAGCCATAGCTCGTCTGCACGCTATAGAATTAGGTCACAAAAAGTTGATTTTGACAATATTGAAATCATCATCCAGAAAAATCTCAGAAATCACAAAGAACGTCTAATACTACCAGAAGTACTTCATGTCAAATGGAATACAAATTGTCTGAACTGAATAGGAATGATCGACTAAAAAAAACAGGATTTGACCTGGTTACAACACCACCCTCATCCCCCATAAAATGACAAAATCAACACGAATGTGATGAGTGATTTCATCATTATATAAACACACTTTGCTTTTACAATTTTACACGCTTATCAAATCCCACAATCTACACCTGGTTTGTTGTCTTTACCAGTTGGCCAAATTGACAACTCCAAAAGTGGCCCCATGCTGAAGAACAACAGATGATTAAGTTGCTTTATATATCAGCTGAGATCTTGTAAATTCTGATTTAACAATACTACTTTGATAAAGGTATTAGAGGCAGTATTAGACAGTGAAACGACATTAGAAACAAAGATATCGTTTTGTTTTCAAATCATTGGGAAATACAAGAAAACCTTTTGTAGTAATTATTTGTAATCGTAGTATTAGTATTTCGAGATGACCGAATTACAAGAATTCAACCAAAACACAGAGAGGGCGGAATTCAGGAATTTGTATTTAGCGGAATTATTATGCAATTCATATAAGAAATATATTAACAATCAACAGTAAGTATTTAAAAAATACAGAGATAGAAATTGTCAATCACCACATCCGCCACACGTCGAATATCTCCTTGCGTATTTATAACGATGTCTCGGTTTGCTTGCAAGTAGCTTCCACCTAACTGATTCTGTGATATTATTTTCATCAGTATTATCTGGACTATTTCTGAATTATCTACAAAATCAGGATTATTAGCGGAATCAATAATATTATAATTGGAACGACCTACTTCATTTATTGTCACTTTGTCCAGGTGTCCGTTATGAACTGAGTGATCTTTGATGTCTAATATCTTCACCACTCGATTTCCCATTTTTTGTGGTATGATTCCACAGAAGGTCTATAGTCATTCCCTTTGTAATAATGTACATTAGAAGTCGTGGACATCAGATGCTTTTGAGAATTCGAGATTTGAAAAGTTTTGCAGGACTTTCACGGGTACTTGTATGCTCTGCATTCAACAGACGCAGTCTATGCATATGCAACAATTCCTCCATTTTAATCAGTTGCTCTCTCATCTCATTCAGTTTTTTCGTGTTTTCGACAGTTCGAATTGTAACTCAGCTACCACATTTTTGAAAACAGTTGACGCTTGAGTTTCTGAACTTGTAGTGGAGGTTTTCATTGGATGAGATTGAGTATTTTGAAAAGTTGAAAGACACATTGACTCCATTTTACTAGACAAATTGGAGAATTATAAGAATGCTGAGTAACATAAGTATTCGAACTTCTGCAAACAGTCTTGATGTGTCCAACTTTACCACATTTGTGACACTTAGCACCCCGAAAACGGCAAGTGCTTCGTAGATGTAACTTTCCACAGGATAAACACGGTTTAATGTTTTTGATCTCTGGCTGCATTCTATTACCTGTGGACGGCAGTTTGGATTGCTTTCCATGACCACTTGTATTTTCGACTTTAGAAAGCATAACATCAGATACTGACGTAGTGGGAGCAGAGTATTCATTATTGACATCTTCATATATAATGCATAAATTTTTAGCAGTTTGAAAGGTACAAGAAGGAATCTGAATTAACTCTTTCTCTAACTTAGGAATATTGATTCCAGCAATTAGACGATCACGTAGTTGAGTATGCAGCTGATCTCCAAAGTTACACTTTGAAGCTTGTATTTGAGTTGCAGAATAAAGTCTCTATCTTCTGATTGGGAGCACGAACCAGTTTATGGAATTGAGCCCTCTCTCTAGTCTAAAATGTAGTTACATGAAAGTGATGTATCAGAAGTTCACGAATCTTGTCATATGACGAGAAGTGGGTTTATCTGGAAACGCCAAAGTCTTCACTAGGCTATATGCATCTAGCCCAATAGCAGTAATGAAATGTGCTGGAATTTTGTCATCCCGAACATTCTTGGAAATGCACCATGCATCGAAGCATTCAAGGTAATCAGCAATTTCCCGCGGAGACCATTTATAGGAATTTTCCAAGGTTATTTAGTTCCATCGCGACGCCAGTTTGTGGTAATTATTTGTAATCGTAGTATTAGTATTTCGAGATGACCGAATTACAAGAATTCAACCAAAACACAGAGAGGGCGGAATTCAGGAATTTGTATTTAGCGGAATTATTATGCAATTCATATAAGAAATATATTAACAATCAACAGTAAGTATTTAAAAAATACAGAGATAGAAATAGTCAATCACCACACCTTTATAATAATGATGCATTAGTGTATTACAAACACTTTGGCATCTTGTTCATCATTTTCTCTACCCTGATTCTTTTTTATTCGAAAATGGTATTGAATTTCAAAATTCTGGAATTGTAGAATGTAACAAATTTTATCTAGAAAGAAATAAGGCAGCAACATCGTCGTAATTCTAAGAATTTAGTAAAGATGAATTGACTTATTAAACAAACATGCGTCACATACCAGCAATTCAATACCAACGCTAATATTCTGTGTGAGCACATTTCAGTACAGAACAACAATCTGATCAAATTGTCAGGATGGATTATACGTAGGTTTTTGTTGTGAATAAGTCTCAGTGTCAAGATTTCTATTTAAGAAAAAATGACTTTAAAATGAGACGGAAGGCACAACATCTGAACTGTTGGCAAATTGGATCATGAAATGACATCAGTTAAGGAACAGATTTCGAAAACCAGGGTGTACTGGACAACCGTTTGGTCTCGATTTCAGATTCTTCAGTACTACGCACCCATGACTCTACAGCGGATCGAATCCAGGTTTTGAGGCGAACCTGTTGACTATCTAGTCACTGCTGCTCATTAGTGAGTGATCAGAGAATGGCCACTGGGTTCAAGCCTCGGTGGGAACATCATCACTGACTCACTGGAGAATGTAGGTACATCCAAATGACGAACCCTAAATAGGACGAAATGTGTATCCTGGATTTCACTGCTGGTCACCATCCACCAATTAGCTTCTAACTGCATGCCCAGACATCTCTGAAGCATCTGCACAGGAAGCCAACATTTCAACCTGAGACCGAGCACTTCGGTTCAATCAATCGATGGGAACATCTAAAATTGAATTAAATACCTTATGTAGTGTTGAATGCTTAACATATGCGTCGGTGGTATAGCGGTTAGGACGCTCGCAGATCATGCACATGGTCCGAGGTTCGATCCCCTGCCGACGCACACTTGATATCTATGGTCGGCCTGCAAAATTTGGGCTACCGATATCCATGCTGAAAATTCCATACTTGTACCAAAAATACAGTGTGGAATCAAGCTGTGAATCAAAAATTAAAAGGAATCAATAAAAAAGTATTTTTTTACGGGTTGATCACGGATTGATATCAGTTAGAGAACCATTGAAAACCAGGGAGTACTGGACAGCTGCTGTTTCATCCTAGTTTGGGAATCATCGGCAGTACGCACCCACTGGGATTCGAACCCGGGACCTTCCGGTTACAAGGCAAGCTCGTATACCATTCAGCCACTGGGACCCGATTCAATGGCTCGTGAATTCTAACTTCTACTAATTCGTGATTTAGCGCCGATGATTCCCAAACTAGGATGAAACAGCAGCTGTCCAGTACTTCCTGGTTTTCAATGGTTCTCTAACTGATATCAATCCGTGATCAACCCGTAAAACATAACTAATCCTTACAAATCAAACTATAGAAAATAGTATTTCCGAAAATTCAAGGGATGAAAACTAAATTACTTTTCTGAAGACATTAATCGTCATATCACAGACACACACCCACACCTTACGAATTTCTTCCCAATTGCAAGGATCTTAGCTTCATTGTTTTCTCTTTGTATGCATTCTGTGTCGTCGCAGTTATGTTCGCTCACTTTTTGGCACGTATATTTAAAAATCTTGGCAATGTGAGTTATTACAGTTGCTTTGTCAGGTTTCTCATCTAAACTGATCAATAGGTAGGATAGTAGTTGCATGCAATCCATGAATAAAGTGTCATTCATGAAAACGCGTGGGTGGAGAGAGGGGGGAGGTGAGGATATAAAGTTCTCTCCTATAACACTGACAATATTTTTGTGGATTCAATCACAACAATGACTTTGGATGTGGTCAGTATATTTTTCAAGACTTCTTACTTCTCATTTAAACAGAAATCAATGTCCCATCTATCTCATAAACGATTGGCTGACTCATTACTCTGCCCCACGCTTTTTTATTTTTATTTATTTGAGTGGTTTATTTCTTCTTATATAGAGTAGACAGAGGTTTTTATTTGGATTGACGTCTTTGCGTATATGTGGGTAGGGAATAATTGTGTGTTTATACCTCTTTAAAAATGATTGTATTCGTTTATAAATTACCAACTCAACCTAAATAGAAGACAAAAGTCAATAAGTAGACGGAAAAGATGAAATACGATTGGTGGATGGTGGCTAGCAGTGGAATCCAGGATAAAGAGCATTTCGTCCTATTTGGGACTCGTCAGCTGGATGTACCTGCATTTCTCAGTGAGTGATGATGTTTCCACTGAGGCTCGAACCCAGTACCCGTAGTTTCAAACGCCAAAGCGTTATCCACTAGAAAAGATGAAAGTTCCATCAAGAATTGATATTTTAGGTAGACAATTATTGAAAAACGGGAAGTACTGGACAAGTGTTTCATCCTAATTCACTTCACTTCCCCATTACGCATCTACGACTACATCAAAGATCGAACCAAGGAACTTCCGGTAACGGCGTCAAGCTCGTTGACCATTTCAGTCATTCGGTTTCAAATCCAGTGACACGTAAATTTTAACTCTTGTTCCGTCATTAGGCGAATCTACCATAATCAACAATTAACGTGATCGGCGAGTATTTGTCTTTGTAGCCGACATGGTGAAACTCTCTGGTCACCAGCACTTTCCACAAGAACTCCAGGTAACTCTGTCCCGTAGACAGTCACCAGTGAACGTTAAATTCATTTTCAAGGGTTAGAAATGTAACGATTTGATTTGTTTGAGGATAAATCATGGATTGATGACAGTGTGCAGTTGAAGAGTTACGCACAAGGATGAAACTCCCATCTACTGCCACTAGTTTTTCGGTTGTTCGCTAGCTGACATCAAACCATAATCAAATTTGAAATAAATCAGATTGCTACAGAATGACTCTTGAAAAAGAAAAGTGAGGAAATCGAACTATTGCACAAGTCCTTATAATAAAGTACATCAGATGTCTCACTCAACCTGAACGATAATACCGAAGAAATAACGATTCACAGTCAGACGAAACCGAACGAGCACATCAGAAATATATATATGTATATACTGTCAGTCTCAATTCATATATTCATAAGTTAGCGTGATTTCATTCAGAGCAGAGATAAATGAAGACGTCAAAACAAGAAAGGGTCAGAAAATCGAGGAAAACTTTCATTAATTTGAAATCACTGTGGAAATCTACACTCAGTATTACCAACAACATACGGATTCTCAACACTATCACCAAAAGAATCAGTGTTCCTCCTATGTGGTTAAGAGACTTGGCGTAGCGTCACGCGGCGCGTCCCCTAAAGCATTTCCAATCTAGTTACTGCAAACTTCCATCAACAGCTGCCTACGCTCCACAATCAAGAGCAACTGGCTCGCCAAAAAAAACGACAAGCAACAAGTACTCCGTCAACCAACTCCCAAAGAAACTATCGTCCAACAGTTCTGCTGAAGTGAATACAAGCGCAATGGATATATACTGAGAAGACGGTTGAGTGGCATAACGGACAACACCTTCGAGTGTAATGCGAACAGGAAGCGAAGAGTTGAACGTGGCAGACCTTTATCAACAACTGTCAACTATCGCTCTATACTGAAGATCAGATGGCCGGCCGTTCCGGAAACAATCAGCAACAAGGAACTATGGGAAGGAACAAACAAAACAAGAACCAATCAATCGGCCAACAAATATGCAGGAGAAAGTGGATTGAGATGGATTGGAAACTCGCTAAGGTGGCCGCTGGGTGACATCGCGCGTCAGTGGAACCCGAAAGGGAAGCGGCGAGTGAGACGTCGGTGTAAGGGTGACATGGAAGAGATCGTGTGAAGAGGAGTTGAAAGAGTATGGACTAACATGGTTGCAGGTGAAAAGTACAGCAGAAGCAAGACAGAAGCAAGTGGAGATATGCAGCTGAAGCCCTATGTTCCAGTAGAAACCCAAGGGAACAATAATAAATAATAATAATATCATGATCGGCAGGACATCAGTTCCTTCAAGGTTGCAGATAAGCCTTGCTGACTGGTGAGTGCCAACTAGCACGAAACCTAGGTCCAAGGCTTCCTGCCGAATGCCTCCGACCATCTAATACCATCAAATAATAATATCTATTTGACTACTGAATACTTAACAGGAATGAATAATATTCAATTGTTGGGCTAAAAACTTCTTCACATTGCTTATCCACTAAAATCTAATTCATCACCTAAATTCCTAGAAAATCAACAAGCAAGTTTTTACCTTATCTGAGTAATTGTTACACATGATCCAACAATTTAAATCGATATAATTTACTTCTTTCTCGTACAAGTCTCTTTTCCTTATCGTGTTGAACTGTCTATCTACCAGATTGTCTGTCTGTTTATCTAATTAAGGCTGTGGTTCCAGTAATCTCTTTGTCATAGGTATGTGACAAGGCTTCCAACTACTTTGACGGTCATGTAAAAAAACATTTTCTTCTCAAATCTTTGATGCTTGAAATTGCTGTCGGCCAACACTTATTTTTTAAAGTGGAGACTTCTCTGAGTCAGTTGATTGTACTAGTCAATTGGAACATAGCAAAAGGACTGAATCAGTTAGAGGCAAACAGTAAAATAAGTCTAGAAACGAAAGAAGCATTCAGCTACACAATTTAAAGTGTATACTTGCATGTATATATATATATATAAATAAACATGACTAGATGTCAGTTTTTCAGAAAAAAGTATTCCCGTGTATTCATCGTTTAATGATCACATATGCATACAGAGAAATTTTTATATGTTCATATAAGATTTTACGATTCAAAGTTGCCTTAGAAATGTTATTGGTTTCCTGAGGTGGTGAAGGTAACACTTCGCTGAACATACCCTATTTCCAAGGGATTCGGACAACTTAATAAAGTAAACGTGGTTAATTAATGCCTGTCTGATCTAAGAAGCCTCTCTGGCGAAAATAACACTACGACTGGACGTAGTGAAAACAAAGTTGAAAATAGTAAATCAAAAAAATCACGAGTTGACTTCAATAGGAACAATACAAACATCTATGTACGCAGTAACGTCTCATTTACAGGCAGCAAATATATCAAAATGTTAAAGAAAGGAAGCGTCAAAAACATTGAGAGACACTTTCATTAATTGGAAATCACCGTGGAAATCTACACTAGGCATAAGCAACAATATACGGATTTTCAGTACTATCATCAAATGAATCAGAGTTCTTTCTACATGCTTTAGAGATTTGACGTGGTGTGGTGTGGCGCGACACGGCACGGCACGGTGCGTCACCTAAAGTATTTACATAACAGGTTACTGAAAACTTTCATCAACAGCTGCCATCGCTCCATACTGAAGATCAAATGGCTCACCAAAAAAAACCACAAGCAACAAGTATTCCGTCAACCAACTCCCAAAGAATCTGTCGTCCAACAATTCTGCTGAAGGAAATATAAATGCATTGGATATATATACTGAGAAGACGGTTGAGTGGCATAACGGACAACACCCTCGAGTGAAACCCGAATGGGAAGCGAAGAGTTGAACATGGCTCCGACGGTGACATGAATTACATCATGTGGCGAGGAAATAAAGACTTATGGATGATCATGCAACGGGCTAGGACGACCACAGCGAACACAGTGAAAAGTAGCTGTGACACTGAACTTGTTTTTCCCATTTGGAACCCAAGAGAATAAGAAAGGAATAACAAAATCATTGAATTACCTGTTGTTGGATTCATTTAAAACACATCTAGTCATTCCGTGCTGCAGCACATCTCAAGGGAGATGTATCTTCTAACTCTAAAAAGCACATACATATTCAATGGGTGATAAGTGAATGTGAGATTAGAATCTGAGATCACCTGAGAATTCGTATTACCAGTTTATCAACTACCAGTCAAGTTATCTACCCACTGTACTGCCAGACTCAAGTCATCTTTCGACAAAGAAACAAAGACGAAATTTGCAGTATAAAATGATGTCGTCATTCTATTTCACAGGTTTTCATCCTTTGTCTAGGACAGCAAATTAACTACGATTTACCGAATGATCGCAATCAAACGATTTAATCCAGACGGATGCATACAGAAAGAGAGTGTGATTAACCTCTCACTCCCTTGGTAACTGAATTTTGATTTTTGATTACAATAATTAGTCATCTAATTCAGTGATCTCAACTCACTGAACAAATCTTAATCTCATAAACTGTAATCGCCTTTGTTTTTTGGAGTTTCTATGTGAACCTGCAAGCTAATATTGTTCGCTTAGTCAAATTTTTCTGTTTTCCAACTTACCCCTCCCTCCTCTTTTCAACTTTGAAAGCGTATAAATTGATGATGAAAACTTAAACAAAAAAATTGCAATGCTTTCATTTTGGATGAGTCAATTTTATAGTATCTCTTCTCTCTCTACCACCACTCAAACATTAAAGTATGTTGTTATAATTTATATAACCATTGTATTTTCAAGTAGTCTGCAGCTGATGACGACCTGTGAAATAGAATGACGACATCATTTTATACTGTGAGTTTCGTCTTCCTTTCTTTATCGAAATTTATCAAGGGAACCAATTGTATCAAGTGATCACTATTCTTCCTGTCATAACAGTCTCACCTGAGATTATTTAATAATAATAATAATCCGCTCATCTCTTTCTCATTCAATATGATTAGGAATGACAGGAGATGATCCGAATGCTCAGATGGTGTGATGATTGATATGACAGATGGGAATTACACACAGTGATTCCGGTGAAATGACGACCTGGATGGCAAATGGGTGTCTGAGCCCATCTAGCACACCACGTATTGGCCACTCAAAGAGATCAACCCACATTTCGTTTCACTCCCAATCATCACCTACTTCATTAATGTCAGTCGACCAATACAAAGTTACACTATCATCAAAGGCACACTTCCTCGAACATTTAAACTGGTTTTGTTTAGCCGGAAAACCAGCAGTTATTAGCACGAAGTAATTCTCTGTGCGACCGAATTATGGTAACAGTTTGATGACCAGAGAGTAAGTCAACCAGATGACTGACACCAATTTGACTTTGGATTTCACAGAGGACAAACAACTTCTCTTTCTGCCTTCACACACACACACACACCCTACTGATAACTTCTAAACGTCACGAAATCCAGGCTTAGATTGCATCGTCAACTGACACCCTTCACACTATGAGGCGGTAACGCATCGATGACCCCAGTGACGACACTGAAAACGCTGATCGACATTATTTGATCAACACTCAGCACTAGAAGGTGAAACCTTGAGAACTATATAGCAAGCAATTTATACACACCACGTCAGAAAGTTAGACAGACAGTGAGCATTAACTCTGAGTGCAGTAATGACAATATGTCGTCAATTTATCGTAACAGTGACATGATATCATCAAAAGCGAAATATTACTCACCCAAAAGAATCCAGACAGTGAACGTAACATCACATAGTCTAGTGAGGGAATATGAGTATTTCCTAATCAAACCTTGTATAAAATGACATGTAGAAATCACACGATGAATGAGAGTAGATTATTCAAAACAATTTCATTCATTTATTTATGGTAAATGTTCATGATAAGAATAATAACAGGTAGTAATAGTAGTATTGTAAGAACAGAAGACAAGGGCCGGCAACAGATCGTTCTATTACGGAAATCAACACGTATTGATATACATTACTATAGCTTATTCAAGCAGACAAACACAATCTTCTGATTGGCTGTTTCTTGTTCAAAGTGACTGGTTTCTCGGAAAGTTAAGCCATATTCTACGAATCTTATTTGCCCACGTCAAGTCTGCTGTGATTGGTTGTTGAGTCAGCCTTGTTCATATTTTCTCACGGCCCACATTAACGACCTAGACATTGGCGTAAATTAATGTCTACCAATTGGCTAGCAGCCTGCTCTCACCACAGTATTACTAATAGATAGACAAGTCAATGACAAACTCTAAACAAAGCAACTCAATGATGAATTAAAATTAGTGGTCAGACAGACAGAACGTGAACTCTTCTAGACAGAAGAAGAAGACGAAAAGCGAGTCTAATGGACGAGAAAAGGTCACTACATATTAGGTCCATTATCGTTTCAAGTTACACCACATAATGTGGAGGAGTTTTAATGGGGTATTCTACTATCACAGTTTCCTTAGAGAATGTAAATTGTCAATGTGGTTCAGAGTGCGTAATTTCCGAAATAAGAGATTTCGTCTGAGATTGTTTTCAAGCGACCTCAGATATTCATGTGTCTTCAAACTTTTCTCCTAGAGGTATACTTTCACATTGACGCTGAATCAATTCGACTGATGTATTCAGGTATATGCCAGTCAGATCAGATATATGTATTGCGTTTCTCTCTCGTCTATATTTCACCATAGGTATTTTTCTTGTCACAAACATCGATAAAATAATTGACTCCGGAAATAATATTCTGGTATTGGTTTGTAGGAAGTTTCTTGTTTGTTTGATTGGTTGAAGGATTCCACCATCATCAACTGTCTTCATTTAGAGAATCATTGGAAAACCAGCTGCGAGTACTGGACATCTGTTTCGTCCTAGTCTCTTGGGACTCTTCATCAGTGGCCACCCACCACAGATGTTCGAACCTTGGGACTTCTGGTTACAATGCTAGCGAGCTCGTAGACCACTAAACCACTAGGACCCGATCCAATGGAATGTGAATGCTAACTTCTGCCAGGGAATAGTAACAATATGGATGCGATTTAATTAAGTGGTAATTTTACAACTCGATATGAGTGTTTGCGGGTTGGTTGAGAGATGAATATGAATCACATGGAGCATGGAAACTAAAACAATGAATAACTAGGAGAACATTTATGTAATATTTATTCTAATTTTTACTGAAGGCACGGGTGGTCAGGAAGTGTGTAGAAACAAATTAAAATATATTTATAGCTGAAGGTGACATAATAAAGGGTATGAATGAAGGAATACTAGTGAAAAAGTTGCGAAATAAGACTAGATCCATGGGAGAAGCAGAAGATGAACTGGTTCCGACTTCTAGATGCATTCGTAGAAGGCTTCTGCAACACAATGTAGTAGTAAGCACACTGCCTTCAGCAGATTTCTGTTTACTTTGCCCATGACTCCTAATGATGATGGGTTATTTGAGGTGTTGTCACAAGTGTTGGAGGTGTGTGTTGAATTATAGAACTTCTAAATGAACTAGTGCCAAGCTGTTTGCAGCGATGCTGCGTGAACTGTCGTATAATCTTTTCAAATGAAAACTGAGTTATGACTGACACCCGTTGCACGAGAGGTGTCTCTCTTAGTCTAGTGGACAAGGCTTTGGAGTTTGAAATGATGACTACTGGGTTAGAGTCTCAGCGGGAACACCATCACTCACTGGGGAGCGCAGGTACGCCCAGATGATGGCTCCCGAATAGGACGAAATGCACATCCTGGATTTTACTGCTAGTCACCATCCTCCATATTGATTCATGATATATTCACAGTTCTCAACAGTTAGAATTCTTAAAAGATTCTTGATGTCGCTGTTCAGTTAGTAGGCTTTAGGGGAAATAGTTACTATTTTCATACTATTAGTGGAGTGTTGTTTGAAAGGGAGGGGAGTTAATGAATGATATGCTGTGGACTGAAGGCAATCCTCAAGATGTCCTGGACCTGGATTTCGTACTTGTTAATACTTTTCAGTAAGGCTTCTCTACCATTCGAATCCATATCACCAAGTCCTAGAATCAGCGATGTTCCCACTGTGTTGTTCTAGCCCACGCACGATCTTCTGAAGGCGTGAAGTGTATACATCGATTGATTATTAGGATATAACCAATTTCATGTATCTAGTCCTTGGTGTTCATGTCGACTGAATTCTCTGAGTTAATCTGCAATGTATTATCCGTCAACAAAGTTTATATCCACAGATTCAGTGTTTGAAAGACAAATAATTACAATAATTTCCACAACCTCTTGGCAAGAGATTCCAAAGAAACAAGAGTTTTATGTAACTAAGTAAATGTAGCGTATTAATCGAAAAGCCCATCAAAGTCGAAAAAACATGAGGAAACAGGCATAAAATGGACTCACACAAAAAACTTGATGGATCTAGACTTTGCCGATGATATATGTCTGATTTCCCACAAACTGGAAGATATGCAAGTGAAAAGCACCAAGTTGGCAGAAGAAGCATCACAGATAGGAGGAAATTCTGGTGAACATAGAGAAAGCAGAGGTGATGAGGATTCCTGGGCAGTGACCACAGACAACAATCAGCCAGCATAAATTGGAGGAACCTGAAAGAATCAACCTCCTTTACCTACCCACCTACCTGGGAAGCATCGTTTCAACTACAGGCAGACGGAACTGACGAGGATATCAAAGCCGGAATCGGAAAAGCAAGACAAGCTTCCATTACTCTTAAGTCTGTGTGGAGGTCAACATCACTCACCATCAAAAATAAGATCCGGATTTTCAACTCCAATGTGAAGTCAGTGCTACTCGCCATACGGATCAGAGACTTGCACGCGCGTCATAAAGAGCATCTCAAACAAACTACGGACCTTCATTAACAGTTGTCTTCGCTCAATACTACTCAAGATCAGATGGCCGGCGAGAAAAGATCAGCAACAAAGATCTCTGGCAATGAGCGAACCAACGCAGCAGGAACCGATTTTGAAACAAATAGGCAGGAAGAAATGGAGATGGATTGGCTGGCCATACTCTGAGAAAACAAATCATCAAGTGACATCGCTAGACAAGCTCTCGAGTTTAACCCGAATGGGAAGCGGCGAGTTAGTCGGTAATCAGTGCGAGGGTGACATGGAGGAGGTTATGTGAAGAGGAGATGAAAGCGTGCATGCAGACTTGGAGCGGAATGAAAAAGTTGGCAGAAAACCGAAGGCAATGGAGACGCGTGGCTGAAGCCCTATGTTCCTCTAGGAATTAAAGGAAATAATAATAAATAATAATCTGCAGTGTATTGAGCAAGCAAGGTGAATAACAGTGTACTTTAATTCAGTGTTAGATGATGAGTTTTTCTATGTTGGCGGGCATGTCATAGACCTGAAATACTAATACCTACATCTATTAATTTCGTATTCATTAGTTTCAAGTTGGACCTCTCAGGATTTATTATTATTATTATTATTATTATTATTGTAACCTGAATGTCCCGAACTCAATTTATGATGACATGATAAGTGCGTGATGCTGAACAGTCCTAGATTTTCAGTGCTCCGTCGTTTTCTGTGATTCTCTGACTGATATGTTTGGTCTTCAAGACACAATCTGCACTAAAATCAATCTAAATCCCTACAAAACGTATAATCTGAATATCAGTCTCCAGTTCGTTGTAGGGTGCTGAATGAAGGTCATAAAATTCTGATGACAAGTGGCCTACAGAATCCACCATGTGAGAGTAAAATTAATGTTCATCAATGACACTGGTTAGTGGTAGCCCCATTTCGTGTATCGGCAGAAGTTAGGATTCGTAGGTTATTGAATTCCATCCCACTGGCTGAATGGTTAATCTGAAAGTTCTAGGTTCGATTCCTGGCCGGGAAATAGATGTGCATTACTGAAGAGTTCTAATCCAGGACGAGATAGATGTCCAGTACTGTATGTATGATTTTCAATCATTATCTAACTAGTGTGATAAAGTCTATACATTCAAATTATTTCAAATAATCTACAAAAACACTCATAATTCGAATATCCATTAGTAATATTATTATTATTAGTCATTTTTGTTTACATTTGTTTAGGTGTTCCATGAATTAAAATGTGTGTTGTGATACGTGAAGAATATTGCACCGGTCAACGTGTTTTTTTTCCTTCACGTTCCCCAGTGGAACATAGGGCTCCAAGCTAGTGGCTAGAAGTTTCTGTAGCAGAGTTTATTTTAGAGGGGTTGCTAGCCCCATGCCTAACCTTCCCTCTTTACTAGCTTTATTATTGACTTAGCGGGGTAAAGGAGTCAGTAGGCCGGGCATCGAACCCTGGACCATGTGCATGGTCGGCGAGTGTCCTAACCGCTATACCACCGACGCACGGTCAACGTGTTTTACATGTTGTTATTTCGCGTTGGCAAGTTTTCTATTGAGCAAACCTATTACTATTATTGTTCCCTTTGGTTCCTAGTGGAACATAGGGTTTCAATTACACGTCTCCACTTGCCACTTCTGTCTTCTCCTGTACTTTTCACCCGCAGCCATGTTAGTCCATACTCTTTCAACTCCTCTTCACACGATCTCTTCCATGTCACCCTTGCACCGACGACCCACTCGCCGCGTGCTTCCCTTTCGGATTTCACTCGACCATTGGTCTGACGCGCGCGAGATGTCACCCAGCGGCCTCCTCAGCGATTGTCCAATCCATCTCAATCCACTTTCTCCTGCATATTTGTTGGTTGGCGATTGGTTCTTGTTTTGTTTGTTCCCAGACATAGTTTCTTCTTGGTGATTGTTTCCGGCACGGCCGGCCATCTGATCTTCAGTATAGAGCGATAGTTGACAGTTGTTGATAAAGGTCTGCAACAGACTGGCTGTTGGAAATATTCTTTGTGACCCGCCAAGCGCCAAGTTTCTGATCCGTGTAGAAGAACTGACTGACTTGACGCTGTTTGTATTGAAAATTCTACCGAATTTTGTTGTTGATACTGGCTGAGTGTCGAAGATTTCCAGATTGGTTGTTTCAGGTTGATGAGTGAATGTGTTTGTCGCCTTCCCGATTCTCGCTCGGTTTGACATCCTCGTCCGTTCCGACTGCCTGTAGTTGAGACAATGCTCAATGCTAGATAAGTGAATGAAGTGACCTCTTTCAAATCCCTCCCGTTGATGGTGATTGGCGCTGGATGTTGGTGCTGTTGTTGTTGTTGGTTGGTTGGTTGGTTATTTTCATCACCTCCGTCTTGTCTATGTTCACCTGGAGTCCTGTCTTCGCCGGCTGCTTCTTGGAACAGTTTTTCGGTCGGTTTTCGCTTGTAAGTTTTCGATTTTGTGACAGTGACATCAAACATAAATCATCCACGCGCGAAATCCAGGTCTTCTAGGTTCTTCACGTCGGTCCAGGATATCCCTGTCTTCTCGTTTTCCACTCACTCTCTGACGCGTAATCCAGTCCACCACAATTAGGAATATCATTGGTGATAATAAGCCAGCAACCTTGTCTGACTCCTGTGTTTACTCCAAACGCCTCGCTGAGTCTTCCGTTGTGGATTACTTGGCAGGTGCCGTTGTCGTACAGCTGTTGAATAAGGTTGATGAACAAATGTAATGATAAGAAAATACTTCCTGCCTTATCAGGATTAATAGCTGAAGCCGTTATTGCAAAGATTAGAATTAACAACGTGTAATTAAACCAAAAATCTGTTTAATTTATGCTAATGATACATTTGTAATAATTAAAGGAAATGATTTGAAATATACTCACAAATTAATAAACAACATATCTGAAGACATTAAATTCACCATGACAGAAGAGGTATTCGACAACGAAATTCTATTCTTAGATGTCTTAATCATCAGAACTAACACAGAAAATGTGGAAACACAAGTAAACAGAAAATCAGCGCACACAGACGGAATACTCAACTATAGTAGTAATTTTTAAAATTTTTTTTATTCCTTAACGTTCCCAGTGGAACATAGGGCGCCTTCAAGCTGGAGATTTGAAGTTTCTGTAGCAGTGGTGATTATTTTTTACGGGATGGAGTTGCCCAACCTTTCTTCTTTACCAGTATTATTACTGGCTTAGCGAGGTAAAGGAGTGCGTCAGTGGCCCGGGAACCGAACTCCGGACCACCTGCACGGTCGGCGAGCACTTTAATTTAATTTAATTTTTTTTTGATTTACAGCTTGATTCCACACTGTATTTTTGGTACAAGTATGGAATTTTCAGCATGGATATCGGTAGCCCAAATTTTGCAGGCCGGCCATAGATATCAGGTGTGCGTCGGTGCGGGCTCGAGCCCCGGACCATGTGCATGGTCGGCGAGAGTCCTAACCACTGTGCCACCGACGCTGTGCCCCTGATGCATTGTAGTAATTGGAAAGTCAGGAAGGGGAACTGCCAATGTTAGATTGTAGCATAAAAAGGAAAGAAGATGGGAAGTTAAACACACTAGTGTTTACAGGAAACCCACACATTCAAACAGACATCTGGATTTCCTATCATCCCGTCCTATGTCAGTAAAAATAGGATTGGTGAAATGTTTAAGTGACAGAGAATAAAAGCTAAGTACTACCAAGGAAAATCTAAGACAGGAAGTGAGACATATTAGAGAAGCGTTGAAACTTAATAATCACCCTGATAACTTAGCCAGAAAGTATGTAAATATAAAATAAATAATGACAGTATTGATAGTGATGATAATAATAATACCAGATTGAAGTGTATGCGCTGAAGATGTGCTTTGGCGGCCTGTTTGACACCTGGGCTACCTTTTCCTGCATCTACATGTTGCATCTAATAAGTCATGTTTTCATTCCTAATTTTAATAAAATATGATCACAAATCGCATAAAATACAGTAATTCATTCATTAAACGTTTTAAACCATATGACTTTCATACATCTAATAAATCTAAGAGAAAACATCACGCTGGCTGGCAGCGTGCACTTAAACAGACACCTTTATATCGTACAACCATTCCTGTTATTGTCACTTCAAACTGCCGTTCACTTCCCAACAAAATTATGCATCTCCAGTCTCTCTTATCATCTGATACTTATCACAATACGGCGATTGTTGCATTACAAGAAACATGGCTCCATGAACTCTATGATGACAATCTGGTTTCCCTAAATGGTTTTACATTGTTTAGACAAGATCGACTATGCTCCAGAAAGAAAAGAGGTGGAGGTGTTGCAACTTTCATTCATTCTCAATGGTCAACTTCAAATAATGTATGTTTTTCTTACTCTAATGACTTTATTGATTGTATAACGGTCAAATGCCGCCCGAAACACTTATCCAAGTTTAAATACGTCTTCATCTCTAACATTTATGTTACTCCTGGCTGTTCTGCATCTGATCTATCTGATTTTGCTGATGAATTCACTGAATTCGCCGTTACACATCTTGAAAACTCTTTATCAGTTGTCACAGGAGATTTTAACTGCTGTGATTGTTCTTTCCTCGTATCATTAGGTCATGCCAATATTGTTAAATTCCCTACTCGACTTGATAAAACTCTGAACCTAGTGTTCATTAATGATGAGGAAATATATGAAGTACGCCGACGTGCTCCTATCATGAACTCAGATCATTGTATTATTCGGATATTACCTAAGATATACAGCAGATCTCACTTTAATATCTTCTCAAATCTGTCCAAGAAAACACAGCAAAGGTGTTACTCACAAGAAAATATGCTCAAACTAAGATGTATGCTAAATGACACTAACTGGGAACTTTTCAACGAACACAAACTGGATGATACTATTTCCAATTTGACTGACTATCTTAAATTCTGTCTTGATATATGCTGTCCAAAACAGATAATTTTCAAAAGAATGGATCGTTTTTCTTCCCCTCATCTCAAAAAACTTCGTAGAGAAAAAGAGAAGCTGTACAAGACAAAGAATAAATCTGGTCTTAAGAAGATAAACACCCAAATTAAATCTGAAATCAAGAGACTAAACAACATTTATAATCAAACAATACTATCTTGTAAAACCTCAGAAAACATATGGAAGCTTTTTAGAGAAATTACTGGTTGTGGTAAGCATAATAATTTTGCCTCTTCTATTGATGTAAATACTCTCAATAGATCTTTCATCCGCCCTCCAAATGTCCTTTCTGCCTTCAATTTAACTAATAACACGACCAGTGACTTTCATCGTTTCAATACTTCTGATGTTCTTAAATGTTTGAAATCTCTTAAACCTTCCCAGAGTCTAGGCCCTGATGGTATACCTGCCATTGTTTTAAAGAAATGTGCTGATATTTTAAGTAACCCACTTACAAGCATTTTCAATACTTCTTTTTCTAATAATGTACCTTCTCTGTGGAAAGATATTAAAATCATCCCTGTACCCAAGTCTGGTTCTGGAGATAGTGTTAAGTTTAGACCAATTGCCATTACCTCTCCTTTTTGAAACTGATGGAGAAATTACTGTTACAAAAACTCATTCCCTCCCTAAGCTTCTCAAATGATCCAAAGCAGTTTGCTTACAAACAGGGTAGAAGTACTTTGGATGCTGCTGTGTTTCATCACAACATTGTATCCTCCTTAGACAAAGGGGCCAAGTATGTCCGTTGTACTTTCCTTGATTACACATCTGCTTTTGACTCTGTACCTAGAGGCCTTTTGTTAAACAAGCTTAGCCTTACACAAACTGAGTCCTGGGCTATCAACTGGCTGCACTCTTACTTCTCCAATAGGATGCAGTACACGGTATATAATGGTGTAGCTTCCTCTCCTTTGCTTACTGAAGCTGGTGTTCCTCAGGGTGCTGTTCTCTCGCCGTTTCTCTTTTCCTTCTTCTTACATGACTTACCTCTCTCAGACGAAATCAACTTCGTCAAATATGCAGATGACCTGACTGTTTCGCTTCCCGTTAAGTCTCAGTCAGACTGCTTCAAATTAAATAGCTTCCTGTCGGACATCAGTCAGTGGTCTAAAATAAATGGCCTAACGCTGAATCCCTCAAAATGCCAGACTGTCGACTTCTCCTTTAGGCATAAACGAGATCTACAAACACTAGTAAGCACTCATGATGTCTGTAGAATTGAGGGGACTATAATTGAAACAAAGTCTAATGCAAAATACCTCGGATTAGTTATATCTTCCGACCTTACTTGGTCATCTCATATCCAAATGATTTCCAAGAAAGTGTTTCGTCTAACCTACTACATTAAGAAACTCAGACTAACTGGAGTCCCTCAACCTCTGCTTTCACAATTTGTCAACTCTCGTATCCTACCTATTCTACTTTACTGTTCCCCGTTAGTCTTTCCTGGGTTACTGAAAAAGGATTATACCATCCTGAGAAGGATGTTGAAGGTAGTTAGTAGGACTAGCGGTGTAAAACTCAGTCAGCTCGTCACAACATTAGTGGATAAGCATCTGAATACATGTGAGAAATGGTCTAAAACCATACTCTCTGACCCCCAACACCCCCTCTATTCCCAACTCTCTCCTTGCATCTCATCAGGTAGAACCAGAAATCAGTACAAAATAATATATGCTCGTACAACCAAGTATAGGAACTCAACGATACCATATTTGGCCCGTGTTCTAAGTGACAGAGACAATGTTAAGCGTGAAACCTATGACTTGCTTTGTTGTTAATAACATAATTTTGGCCCTTGTTATTTCCCCCTTATACTCTCTTATTTGTACTCTATAGTGAACAACCTTCTTAAACATACTTAGCTGCTTAAAATTATTATCATTGGCTTACTTTTTTTTTCTTTATTCTATTCCTTCTTTTGTGTATCTACTGGGTCCGACTATATTATCACTATGATTATTACAAAATTGTCCTGTCATTAACCATCATGTAATATTAGTTTTGTGGTCGTTTTTTGTTCGGCAATATTAAACTGACAGTCTTGTTTGTGAAACGCCATCATCACCATCTTAAAATTGTGTATTTATGCAGGATAACTCACACTATTGCATGGGATTTAATCATGAGCTGACATCAGTTAGAGAACCACTGGAAAACCTGGGAGTACTGGACAGCCGTTTCGTCCTAGTTTGGGACTCCTCATCAGTACGCACCACCGGGATTCGAACCCAGGACTTGGTACAAGGCGAGCTCGTAGACCATTGAGCCACTGGGACCCGATCCAATGGTCCTTGAATTCTAACTTCTGCCAATTCACGACTAGCGCGACCACTTCGCAATAAAACTCACACTATCACAACAAACACTGCATTAGTGCTGACAATAAAAATAAAACACCCTGAAATGTTTATTTTATGATTGTTTAGTGTAGTTCAATCAAATTAACTGATCATCTTGGCTATAAACATTCTTAAGAACATTTCATAACTTCTTGTATGATTACAGCTGTTACTGTTCACCACGCATACACATATCATAGCTTCCACTACCCAATACTGAAATATTATTCATTATTGGTGTTTATCTTCCTTTCTACTTGGTATTTTTATTTGCATTTTTTGTTATTTTTGTGTTTGTTTTTGGTTTTTGTTGTTGTTTTTTTATATATTTTTTTGTAATACTCCTTTTAAATGTCCGATGAAATTAGATGCAATATTGTAGACATGTGCTGAAAATTCCACACTGTACCACAAGTACTGTTTCTGGAAGAAAAGCGAAATTATTATTATTATCAATGACAACATGCATGTCAAACATGCACAAGACAGTGACAACACCAACAATAAGGAATCGAAATCATAAGTACTGATTCCATACAATGAAGGAACATCGGAAACCATACACAGAGTTCTTAACAAGGCAGGAATAAAAGTGGCATTCAAACCCGACAAACTCAATTAGAAACAAGCTATGTCGATTAAAGGATCAATGCTGTGGAGCCTTTAAAACTAAACAATTTAATTTATCTAATGCCCCGCCTGCAATGATTGTCAGGTCAAATACATGGGTCCAAATAGTAGAACAGGGGCAGTCAGACTAGCCGTACAAAAAAGGCTAGCAAAATCTAGATTGGTTGATCCGAATAAGATAAGAAATCTAGGGAATAGTTCAGCTATACCACTCACTACATGCAGTCACACACAACCATACAATAGGCTGGATGGGATAGGATGACAGTTTTAAAATATAATGTCACAGGGTATAGGGAGAGATTGATAACAGAAGCTTTGTTTATCGAATCAACTGACAAGGAATACATGTAATAGGAATGATTCAACACCTGTCCCTGATGTTTAGAAAATTCTACTACCCCTACGACTAATAGGAGAGGACAAAGAAAACTATAAAACTCAAGTTTCAAAGTCGTGTAATTACAATTGATATGATTATGAACAATAAATTTCGTTAGAAACGTCATCCAGAAGATATTACTGTTTCAATGTGTGATACACCTAATAAACAAACTAATATGGAATTATTAACTACTACAGTGCCCAAGTTTTACACATACATTAATATAACC
Source organism: Trichobilharzia regenti (assembly GCA_944472135.2). Classification (NCBI taxonomy): domain Eukaryota; kingdom Metazoa; phylum Platyhelminthes; class Trematoda; order Strigeidida; family Schistosomatidae; genus Trichobilharzia; species Trichobilharzia regenti. The sequence goes on along the minus strand of OX235268.1, from coordinate 19,223,413 downwards.
CAACTCAATTATCCACAAAAGAAATTGTATGCAGACACTGATTAAAAGAGTTCAACACACACTGTAGCAATACTCCGGTGTCGAAGAGAACTGTCTTCAAAAAGAATGCATTTCGTCAAAATTTCATCGAATGGTGTTTAAACTCCAGTCATATCATCGACAAGAAACCATCACCAAAAAATATAAGAAAATTCGTTCTACTACATATAAAGAGTATCTCTGAAATAACCGTTAGAATATTGAGACGGTTTGAAATAGATACAGCACACAAGCCAGTCAAATCACTCAATTCGACATTGTGCAAACCGAAACATCCAACAGGAGAAGGAGATAAAATTAATACTATTATGAATTATTTAAAATAATCCCAGAGTGATTAAGAAAAAATCAAAATAAGATTTTTCTGAACGTTTCATTGTGTAAGTCACAGCTTCTTCTTCAGCAGAATCATTTGGATTTTGTTAATCATCAAAATTTACAGTCAAAAATTTTACGTAAATTGAAGTTGATATATATATCCATATAATATGTGTGTTTGTTTGACAGTCTGTTCTTGGTGACATGTATCCATATAATGTGTTTTTGTTTGACAGTCTGATATATTTTGCTATGTATATATGGATCGATATTCCATTATAATTAGCCAATCATGTTAAGACAGTCAATTGATTTGTTCATTTTGAATATTCGCTCACACACTTGGGTTCACACACTTGTTCGGACTTTCTTATATTTTTGCTCTGACACTCTTGTGTGACACATTGATTCTCCTGGTGTTTTGGAAAATAGAAGTATCATCGCAAACCTAGTGGTCTTCTGATTTCCGTCTTTCTTGCGTCAGGACTATTAAATTCTCGACCAGTCCATAACAGAAGTAAGTTCATTGGTAAAACTTTTTGACTAGTGACTTGCTGCAGGGCGGCGTTTCCATGAGTTCTAGTGATAAGTCGTGAATAGTGAGGTCCGAACAGTCAAGTGTGAGGATAAAGTTGCCACAGATGACACTGGTTGGTGCCAATCGAGCTAAATCACAAGTTGGTAGAAATTAGAATTCATGAGCCATTCCGTCGGGTCCCACTGGTTGAATGGTGCACGAGCTCGCTAGCCTTGTAATCGGAAGGTCCTGGGTCCGAAACCCAGTGGGTGTGTACTGCTGATGATTCCCAAACTGGGATGAAATAGTTGTCCAGTACTCCCTGCTACTTTTCAATGGTTCTGTAACTGATATCGATCCGTGATCAACTGGTAAAAAAACTACATATTTTGATGATTAATAAAATCCGAATAATTCTGCTAAAGAAGCTGTCGTGGCTTACACAGATAAACGTTCAGAAAACAGATCTTGTTTTGATTTTTTCTTAAACACGCTGTGATTAAGTTTAAATAATTTATAATAATTCAGTCTGACGCGGCGCTCAAATTATTCCAGGAAATTCATAACGTCTGCGGTCTGGAAACTTATAAAACTAGTACCATGCACAAAGTAAATTGTATGAACTGCGATAAATATTACATCGGTCAAAGTTGGCGTCTCCTTCGAATGCTAATCCAAGAACACAAACTAACTGTAAAAAGGCATGATATATATTCCTAGAATCCTGGCACTCAGATGAATTACCAATTAAAAAATACATTGTTACAGACAAAATATACCAGCTAATAAAAAAGTGGGCAGCCGTGACCAGCAGGGTACAGCAGGTTGAAGATAAGGCAGTAACTCATCGAACAAGACATTGTGAAATGGTCGTGCTATGTAGTGAATTGGCAGAAGTTAGAATTCAACGACCATTGGATCGGGTCCCAGTGGCTCAATGGTCTACGAGCTCGCCCTGCAACCAGAAGGTCCTGGATTCGAACCCCTGTGTTGGGTGCGTACTAGTGAAGAGTCCTAAACTAGGACAAAACAGCTGTCCAGTACTCCTACCTGGTTTTCCATTGGTTCTCTAACTGATGTCAACTCATGATGATATCCTCCATTTAACAAAAAGTAAATCAAATGACATGAAAGTTCGAATTCCAAATCATTTAGAAATGATCAACAGAGACGTAAATTAACAACAAAACAGTCACGAAAATGGTTGCCAGGATATACAATTATATCCATAATTTATGGAGAATTCAAATGAATTCATTTTATACTACTAACACCTGAGTTGAAGAGGGATGTTGTCTAGATGGGGCGGGGGTGGGGGAAGATGAAAGCTTCACAATTAAACCTACAAACCAACACTTGAATTAAACCATCAACCAAAACGGGCTCATAGAACACAACTAATTCACTATCATCCATCTAAGCTACAAATCCTCTCCACACTTATTGCCTCACATTATGTTTTTCACACATGTCGAAATGAACAAAAACACTTTTATTGATTTTTTTTGAGAGAGAGAGAGGTGATATACATACACCCACGCAAAATGTTTTATTTTCATTGTGTTCAAAAAACATGTACTAGGATGATAAAGGGAATGTAGTATGGAAGAGGTTAAATAGATTAGAACACGAAAAAATAAAATGAGTGAATCATTTCATCACACTTGAACACCCCCTCCCCCTCCCACACACACACACCCACGCACATACACACATGTCAAGTCACTAAATTTGAACCTGAACAACTAATGAATAAACAAAATAACAAGGTAATAAAACAAAACAAAGTACAAGTAGATAAAACATGTTTGAAAAATTTCTTTCTGCCTTTCTTATGAGGACATTTGGAAACAAAAGTACGTAGATCTTCTCATGTATTAGACAAAAAATCAAATCATGAACTGACTCGACTTAGAAAACTTTTAAAAACCACAAAGCACTGATATTTACTATACTATATACCACGAAAAGATGCCAAAATTAATTTCCTGTAAATGTAGCTGGTACTACTTATAAACATACACAAGTAGTATATCCTCTTGAAGAAATAATGATAAATTTGCATGTTGATAGTTAAGAGTAACTAATCAAATGAACGATTAGTTATCACGTGATTTTCACCAGTTCACTAATTCCCATCAATTTGGAGTAAAATCTGAATTCTTTACTGAACCGCTCGTTTTTATTTCTGTATAATCTACTTGGTATATTCCTGAATACATTTCTCTAATTATCGATCAAATCGGTTCATGGTCATTCAGAAAGTACACCTCTAGGAGAAATGCTTGAAGACACATGAATATTTGAGGTCGCTTGAAAATAATCTCAGATGAAATCTCTTATTTCGCAATTACTCATCCTCATTCAGGGACGGCAGCTGGGTGTACCTGCACTCCCCAGTGAGTGATGGTGTTCCCCCCTGATGCTCTAACCCAGTATCCATCATTTCAAACGTAAAAACCTTGTACACTAGACTAAGAGAGACACCTCTTGTGTCAGTCATAACTCAGTTTTCATTTGAAAAGATTTTACGACGGAGCCACGCAGCATCGCGGCGAACAGCCTGGCACTAGTTCATTTAGAAGCTTTATGACACCCCCTCAGCACTTGTCACAAAACCTCAACTAACGCATTATCATTAGAAGTCGTGTGCAAAGCAAACAGAAATCTGCTGAAGACAGTGTGCTTACTACTACATTGTGTTGCAGAAGCCTTCTACGAATGCATCTAGAAGTCGGAACCAGTTCATCTTCTGCTTCTCCCATGGATCTAGTCTTATTTCGCAACTTTTTCACTAGTATTCCTTCATTCATACCCCTTATTATGTCACCTTCAGCTATAAATATATTTTAATTTGTTTCTACACACTTCCTGACCACCCGTGCCTTCAGTAAAAATTAGAATAAATATTACATAAATGTTCTCCTAGTTATTCATTGTTTTAGTTTCCATGCTCCATGTGATTCATATTCATCTCTCAACCAACCCGCAAACACTCATATCGAGTTGTAAAATCATCACTTAATTAAATCGCATCCATATTGTTACTATTCCCTGGCAGAAGTTAGCATTCACATTCCATTGGATCGGGTCCTAGTGGTTTAGTGGTCTATGAGCTCGCTAGCATTGTAACCAGAAGTCCCCAAGGTTCGAACATCTGTGGTGGGTGGCCACTGATGAAGAGTCCCAAGAGACTAGGACGAAACAGATGTCCAGTACTCGCAGCTGGTTTTCCAATGGTTCTCTAAATGAAGACAGTTGATGATGGTGGAATCCTTCAACCAATCAAACAAACAAGAAACTTCCTACAAACCAATACCAGAATATTATTTCCGGAGTCAATTATTTTATCGATGTTTGTGACAAGAAAAATACCTATGGTGAAATATAGACGAGAGAGAAACGCAATACATATATCTGATCTGACTGGCATATACCTGAATACATCAGTCGAATTGATTCAGCGTCAATGTGAAAGTATACCTCTAGGAGAAAAGTTTGGAGACACATGAATATCTGAGGTCGCTTGAAAACAATCTCAGACGAAATCTCTTATTTCGGAAATTACTCACTCTGAACCACATTGACAATTTACATTCTCTAAGGAAAGTGTGATAGTAGAATACCTCATTAAAACTCCTCCACATTATGTGGTGTAACTTGAAACGATAATGGACCTAATATGTAATGACCTTTTCTCGTCCATTAGACTCGCTTTTTCGTCTTCTTCTTCTGTCTAGAAGAGTTCACGTTCTGTCTGTCTGACCACTAATTTTAATTCATCATTGAGTTGCTTTGTTTAGAGTTTGTCATTGACTTGTCTATCTATTAGTAATACTGTGGTGAGAGCAGGCTGCTAGCCAATTGGTAGACATTAATTTACGCCAATGTCTAGGTCGTTAATGTGGGCGTGATAAAATATGAACAAGGCTGACTCAACAACCAATCACAGCAGACTTGACGTGGGCAAATAAGATTCGTAGATATGGCTTAACTTTCCGAGAAACCAGTCACTTTGAACAAGAAACAGCCAATCAGAAGATTGTGTTTGTCTGCTTGAATAAGCTATAGTAATGTATATCAATACGTGTTGATTTCCGTAATAGAACGATCTGTTGCCGGCCCTTGTCTTCTGTTCTTACAATACTACTATTACTACCTGTTATTATTCTTATCATGAACATTTACCATAAATAAATGAATGAAATTGTTTTGAATAATCTACTCTCATTCATCGTGTGATTTCTACATGTCATTTTATACAAGGTCTGATTAGGAAATACTCATATTCCCTCACTAGACTATGTGATGTTACGTTCACTGTCTGGATTCTTTTGGGTGAGTAATATTTCGCTTTTGATGATATCATGTCACTGTTACGATAAATTGACGACATACCGTCATTACTGCACTCAGAGTTAATGCTCACTGTCTGTCTAACTTTCTGACGTGGTGTGTATAAATTGCTTGCTATATAGTTCTCAAGGTTTCACCTTCTAGTGCTGAGTGTTGATCAAATATTGTCGATCAGCGTTTTCAGTGTCGTCACTGGGGTCATCGATGCGTTACCGCCTCATAGTGTGAAGGGTGTCAGTTGACGATGCAATCTAAGCCTGGATTTCGTGACGTTTAGAAGTTATCAGTAGGGTGTGTGTGTGTGTGTGAAGGCAGAAAGAGAAGTTGTTTGTCCTCTGTGAAATCCAAAGTCAAATTGGTGTCAGTCATCTGGTTGACTTACTCTCTGGTCATCAAACTGTTACCATAATTCGGTCGCACAGAGAATTACTTCGTGCTAATAACTGCTGGTTTTCCGGCTAAACAAAACCAGTTTAAATGTTCGAGGAAGTGTGCCTTTGATGACAGTGTAACTTTGTACTGGTCGACTGACATTAATGAAGTAGGTGATGATTGGGAGTGAAACGAAATGTGGGTTGATCTCTTTGAGTGGCCAATACGTGGTGTGCTAGATGGGCTCAGACACCCATTTGCCATCCAGGTCGTCATTTCACCGGAATCACTGTGTGTAATTCCCATCTGTCATATCAATCATCACACCATCTGAGCATTCGGATCATCTCCTGTCATTCCTAATCATATTGAATGAGAAAGAGATGAGCGGATTATTATTATTATTAAATAATCTCAGGTGAGACTGTTATGACAGGAAGAATAGTGATCACTTGATACAATTGGTTCCCTTGATAAATTTCGATAAAGAAAGGAAGACGAAACTCACAGTATAAAATGATGTCGTCATTCTATTTCACAGGTCGTCATCAGCTGCAGACTACTTGAAAATACAATGGTTATATAAATGATAACAACATACTTTAATGTTTGAGTGGTGGTAGAGAGAGAAGAGATACTATAAAATTGACTCATCCAAAATGAAACCATTGCAATTTTTTTGTTTAAGTTTTCATCATCAATTTATACGCTTTTAAAGTTGAAAAGAGGAGGGAGGGGTAAGTTGGAAAACAGAAAAATTTGACTAAGGAACATATTAGCTTGCAGGTTCACATAGAAACTCCAAAAAACAAAGGCGATTACAGTTTATGAGATTAAGATTTGTTCAGTGAGTTGAGATCACTGAATTAGATGACTAATTATTGTAATCAAAAATCAAAATTCAGTTACCAAGGGAGTGAGAGGTTAATCACACTCTCTTTCTGTATGCATCCGTCTGGATTAAATCGTTTGATTGCGATCACTTCGGTAAATCGTAGTAAATTTGCTGTCCTTAGACAAAGGATGAAAACCTGTGAAATAGAATGACGACATCATTTTATACTGCAAATTTCGTCTTTCTTTCTTTGTCGAAAGATGACTTGAGTCTGGCAGTACAGTGGGTAGATTATTAATTTTTTTATTTTTGATTACACCTTGATTCCACACCGTATTTTCGGTACAAGTATGGAGTTTCCAGCGTGGATATCCGTAGCCCGGATTTCGGAGGCCGACCATAGATATCAGGTGTGCCTCGGCGTGCGCTCGAACCCTGGCCCATGTGCATGGTCGAAGAGAGTCCTAACCACTGTGCCACTTGACTGTTAGTTGATAAACTGGTAATACGTATTCTCAGGTGATCTCAGATTATAATCTCACATTCACTCACATTGAATATGTATGTGCTTTTTAGACTTGGAAGATACATCTCCCTTGAGATGTGCTGCAGCACGGAATGACTAATGTGTTTTAAATGAATCCAACAACAGGTAATTCAATGATTTTGTTATTCCTTTCTTATTCCTTGGGTTCCGAATGGGAAAAACAAGTTCAGTGTCACAGCTACTTTTCACTGTGTTCGCTGTGGTCGTTTTAGCCCGTTGCATGATCATCCATAAGTCTTTATTTCCTCGCCACATGATGTAATTCATGTCACCGTCGGAGCCATGTTCAACTCTTCGCTTCCCATTCGGGTTTCACTCGAGGGTGTGATCCGTGATACCACTCAACCGTCTTCTCAGTATATATATCCAATGCATTTATATTTCCTTCAGCAGAATTGTTGGACGACAGTTTCTTTGGGAGTTGGTTGACGGAATACTTGTTGCTTGTCGTTTTTTTTGGCGAGCCATTTGATCTTCAGTATGGAGCGATAGCATCTGTTGATGAAAGTTTTCAGTAACCTGTTATGCAAATGCTTTAGGTGACGCACCGTGCCGTGCCGTGTCGCGCCACACCACACCACGTCAAATCTCTAAAGCATGTAGAAAGAACTCTGATTCATTTGATGATAGTACTGAAAATCCGTATATTGTTGCTCATGCCTAGTGTAGATTTCCACGGTGATTTCCAATTAATGAAAGTGTCTCTCAATATTTTTGACGCTTCCTTTCTTTAACATTTTGATATATTTGCTGCCTGTAAACGAGACGTTACTGCGTACATAGATGTTTGTATTGTTCCTATTGACGTTTACTGGTGATTTTTTTGATTTACTATTTTCAACTTTGTTTTCACTACGTCCAGTCGTAGTGTTATTTTCGCCAGAGAGGCTTCTTAGATCAGACAGGCATTAATTAACCACGTTTACTTTATTAAGTTGTCCGAATCCCTTGGAAATGGGGTATGTTTAGCGTAGTGTTACCTTCGCCACCTCAGGAAACCAATAACATTTCTAAGGCAACTTTGAATCGTAAAACCTTATATGAACATATAAAAATTTCTCTGTATGCATATGTGATCATTAAACGATGAATACACGGGAATACTTTTTTCTGAAAAACTGACATCTAGTCATGTTTATTATACATATATACATGCAAGTATACACTTTAAATTGTGTAGCTGAATGCTTCTTTCGTTTCTAGACTTATTTTACTGTTTGCCTCTAACTGATTCAGTCCTTTTGCTATGTTCCAATTGACTAGTACAATCAACTGACTCAGAGAAGTCTCCACTTTAAAAAATAAGTGTTGGCCGACAGCAATTTCAAGCATCAAAGATTTGAGAAGAAAATGTTTTTTACATGACCGTCGAAGTAGTTGGAAGCCATGTCACATACTTGTGACAAAGAGATTACTGGAACTACAGCCTTAATTAGATAAACAGACAGACAATCTGGTAGATAGACAGTTCAACACGATAAGAGAAAGAGACTTGTACAAGAAAGAAGAAAGTTATATCGATTTAAATTGTTGGATCATGTGTAACAATTACTCAGATAAGGTAAAAACTTGCTTGTTGATTTTCTAGGAATTTAGGTGATGAATTAGATTTTAGTGGATAAGCAATGTGAAGAAGTTTTTAGTTCAACAATTGAATACTAGTCATTGTGTTAAGTATTCAACAGTCAAATAAATAACTAAACTATAAGTTATTATTTTTTTCTTGCTTTCTTTTGTGTATCGAGTGAAAAAATTGGGCTTCAAGCTTTGAACTTTCAGTGGCATTGAGATTATTTTTTCAAGCTCGACCTTTCCTGTTTTATAGACTTACTGTCCTTTAGTAGATGGGTGAGGTCTTAGGAGACTGCTGTCCGTGGTCATTGGAGGATATTCCACTGTCTAACCACCGTCTGTAAATTAATATATTTGGCAAATATCAGATATTCGTCATATCTAGAAGAATTTAAATTTGATTTTGGGATTGCATAATATGCTGACATTAGTTAGAGAACCATTGGAATACCAACAGGGAGTACTAGAGGGGTGTGTTTCGCCTAGTCTCTCTGGACTCTACATCAGTATGCATCTTCCATAGGTGATTTGAACCCAGGGCCTTCTGGTTACCAGTTTTCCAATGGATCTCTTACCGATGTCAGCTCATGGTAAAATCGTGTAACCGATGAAGTGGCCGCAAACCAACACTTCAATAGCAGTCTGATGCTCACTTGCGACTAGCCCTATTCAGTTAGGTAGTGGGGAAGTTGCGACCAGTAGGGTGCAGCAGATCGGGTGTGAGGACAAATCCTCGACACAGATAACATTCACTGGTGATTGCGCTATATCGTAAATTGGCAAAAGTTGGAGTTACTAAGCTGGTCACTGGATCGTGTCCTAGTGGCTAATGAATGGCCCATGAGTTGCCTTGTAACTGGAAGGCCCTGGGTTTGAACCCCAGTGGGTGCGTACTGATGATGATTTCCAATGTTCTCTAACCGATGTCAGTTCATCAGGAAATCCTGAAATTATGCATACCTAATCATAATTGATACATCACTTTATTGACCGCATAATGAAATGGTCTGATGAGTTTACAAGGTCATGTGTTAACCGGACTCCTATACTATTTTCTTTCTATTCTATGGCTTTATAAATACGAATGTCAACACGGGGTACATATTCTCTTCTATTTCTTAGACTTATTTTGAACATAAATTGTTAGGGGTGAAGTTAACTTATCATAGCCAGAGTGAAGTTCTTTCAAAATTTGACCTTCATGAAGCAATCAGATACAGGGGACAACATGTAAGGTCATCCAAATCAAATCTTGCCTGCCTTTTGGGGACTTGGAGAGGGTAGATACTCTATTGTACTTATTCTCTGCAGACCTATACTGTTAGCTAGGGTTATGGTTTTTAAGATAATGTTCTAGAGCCTAGGGTTAAGGTTAGAATAAGGGTTAAAGTTAGGATTATGGTTAGAGTTAAGGGTAGGTCAAGAACAGTGTCAGGAATACCAATGGATCTCATAGCACCATGACCTACAGTCACTTCGATGGATACACGTGTCGTGCTTGGTATGATTTCTTTATAAGTCATCTGTGTATTATATCAGAGACATTCTTAAAGCACATAAGTGACAACCATACAGTATAATGTCATGTTTGTAGTCCATTTTTCAACGATTATGCAACTTTTCTACATACGAATTCTGATTGGTAGTTCAAGGTCACTGCGATTTTGGTGATAATGGTTTAACTTTGCAGTGTTTGGGAGTTCAACTTAATGTTCATATTTTTCAAAAGATATCCACTGTCGAGTAAGTCACATTAATTGTATTTGTCTACATGTGATAAATTGTGTTCACTCTGTGTCACATGGCCACGCTGAAATAAATGGTCAAGGTCATCTGGCAGTTGTTATACTCAGGACACTAACGGTTAATTTAAAATTCCTCATATATACTATGTGGCCTTTAAATAGAACTCTCATTTTAATTTATTTTAAAACCTGGTTTCATTGATTGTTGATAGGCTTTAATTATACTTATAAATATGAGAAGGTAGCAAAAGGCTGATGGTAACTAGTGTAGACAACTGACACTTCACTCTGATTGGTAGATTTCAGTATCATGACATCAAGATCACAGTCATCTGATTTTTGGTTCTTATTCTTACTGACTGTTATATGTTGTTAAGCTGAATAAACACGAATATTATCTCGTTTCGATGGTTATAAACAACTATAACAACCCGAAACGAAACTAACTCGCAAAGACCTTGACAAAACCCTATCGACCAATCAGATTCGTCCGAAGTCAATGTGCGTAATTTAGAAAACAACGTCCATATAAAAGTAATGCAATGTTAGAAAACAGTTACATGGGATAACATCCTTCTGTATTTTTCCTTGAAAACCTCCAAACCTTTCATAGGAATCGTCATAGTCAGGCTGAACCAATTTCTGTACATAAATTCATCGAGATAACGGTAAATAATCGTGTTTCTCGACTCACTCACCGTTGTGATCCACTTTTTTAGGCGACTCTAGAAACTTCTGACGGAATTTGTGTCGATATCATCGAAAGGAGCCATGAAATCCTCCGTATGATACACCATATTGTGAATATAGCCCAGGGATGAAAATTGGCTACACGTTCTCTGCCTTTCTATGAGCCTGTTGAATAAGCATTACTTAAACAGACAAAGTGAAATTTTAAAAATCAGTTAGTTGTAAGTTCCGACGAACAAATGACCATGAACGCACCAATCACGTGATAAAGGCAATTCTTATGCATAAAATACGTATGTATATATATTCATGTAAATAATGAATTAAAAGGCATGAGACTCTGTTACAAAGGATACCTTTCACTGACGTTGTGACAAAAATTCCTCTCAGTTTAGTATTGGGATGTCAACAGATTAGTTAAACTGAATTCTATACATGTAATTATGTAGGTCTACTAACCTTAAAAATAACTCTAATCCTTTCTTAACCTAACCCTAACATGAAAATATCTCTGAACTAACGGTGATCTAACTCGTGCCAACACCCTAGTGTCTCCCTAGTTAGGTTAACCTAATCCCAACGTGTCCTTAGACTAAACCTTAAGTTAATCTTTACCAAATCTAAGCTGAAACTTGTCAGATATTCCATTTAACAGCAGAACACTTCATTGAGCATATTTTATTCATGATTACAACATTGGGTTATAGGAGTTATTAAAAAGACAATTACAGCGAAGAAAAGTTTCTTTGCGACGAAGTCACCATCAGCTAGGCTGTACATTCGTGTATTTATATCAAATGGATAGGAAAGTTCCAGAATAATTTCTGGTTAAGGGTCAAATTAATAAAAATTACAATTAGGGATTAAAATGCCATAATAAACAGGGGACGCGACGGATAAAACTCAAACAAAGTAGCATCGTAATAACTAAGAAGATTGACATTGTACAATTGGGGGGTTAGATCTGTAGAAATAACAAAACATACAGGATGTTTGCATAAAAAAAACTAATGTGATGAATAATTGTTTATGCAATCAGGGATTAAATATGTAGAAATAGTAAAATGACAAAATAAACACGAAGTTCGCGTATGAAAGTATGGTAGTGTGAACAGGGATTAAGAAAAACTTAAAATAACATGAACAAACAGGAAGTTTAGATAAGAAAGGCGATGGGACGGTCATTATTAAAAAAAATTGGCAAAGTTAAACTTTCGACACCACTAACAACCAATCAGCAAACGACCTCGAACGGACCAATCACATTAAAGAGGCATATATGATGAATGGAAATGTATATTTATAGAAAAAAAGCATAAAATAGATAATAAAAAAGGTTACATGGGATATCTTTCTCGAACATGTGAGAGAAAAATATCCCAGTTTAGCATGGGACTGTCAATGGAGAAGTTACACCATATCCTGTACATATATTCATCCAAATGACTATAAATGAGATCCTTTTGAGATACATTTACAGCCCTTATCCTATTTTCCAGCCTGCCCCAAAATCCTTCAATAGAATTTGTATGTGTCCTCGTAACGGGATCCGCAACATCACTTGAATGGTTGTCTCTACGATGAATATATCCCAGAGATGACAGTGAATTGTAGCCTTTCCACTCGTCGGTGTGTATAATTGACCCCCGCTTAACAATTCTGGTAACAATAGGTATAAGAGTAGTTGCTTTTCTATCTGCTATCCTTAGGGAGAGAAGCGACCCAGCGAAAAAAGTTCCTACGAAATATTAAAATTATCAGCATACCCTCTCTAGTGTAAGTAGGCTTCAAACATATCGCACAACGATGAACAAACCCATCAGTTGATTTGGTATAGCTTTTTAAAGTCATGATACCACCACACAATCAAATTCGTTCTTTCCGGAGCAACTGAAATCTAGGAAATACTGGGAAACACTAACCTCCTCGAATTGCAACAACAGCCTTGTAAGGTCACGCATTAGAAATGAATCAAGCGCTATACAACATTGAACTGCGTTCGTGAACCTCATTGGATAATTCGACATCGTTCGTGAATCTCATTGGATAATTCGCTGATTGGTAGTTAGTGGTGTCGAAAGTTTAACTTCGCCAAAAAATTTACCTGTTTATGATGGCCATGGCAGGGACAGTGGTTGGATGTATTTCTTTTGGATACAAAGCGTGGGTTTGAGCTTTGGGATAGCTAGTGCCTCGGCCATGCCCAGATGTCTTGATTTCACTCCCTTTGATAGGTTTGATTGAATCTTATATATATATATATATATATATATATATATTATTTCCTTCACGTTCCCCAGTGGAACACAGGGCCTCAAGCTAGTGGCTTGAAGTTTCTGTAGCAGTGTTTATTTCACAGGATGGAGTTGTTAGCCTCATGCCCAACCTTTCCTCTTTACCAGAATTATTTCTGGCTTAGCGACGTAAAGGGGTTCGTCGGCCGGGGATCGAACCCCGGACCATGTGTATGGACGACGAGCGTCCTGACCGCTATACCATCGACGCACACGAATCTTCTATATTACTTTGAAGGATTTTTCGGAAGGCGCTGAATGTCCTGAATTGACCAGATGTTCTGTCACTGAACTGTATACACGTTTTTGATCTCCTGTTACTAGCCAGGCTGGATAGTGTTCACGAGTGCGTTTTTCAAGTCGGCGCATGGTACGGCCGATGTACTCAGCAATATTATTTACCAGGTTTTACTAACTTGCTCACTGAGTATTCCAAGGTGAGTGGTGAGGTCACACTCCACTGGTACTTACTGGTGCTTAAAGTTTAAGTTGGACCTTAAAAACTAGATATGGATAAAATTTGTTACGTAACTCGTACACAGTACCCATAATTCCGCCTACGAACTACGGTCTCATTTGACTGGTTGCCTGACTGGTCATTGATCGATTCATTATTTAGTTTCGTTTTGGGCTGTTATAGTTTGCAGTCATCTCTCGTTTCATTCTGTAGAGACATTTCAAACTTGTATATACAGGATGTATTCGATGTCTGTTTAATTTAGCTGGGTATGTTTGATTGTTGTCATCTTTACTGGGTCAGTGTCGTATCTATATGCTGTCTATTTATAGCATAGATGGGAAAAATAACAATTCTCATAGAGATTGCTAGTATATTAGTCTTCGTCAATATCGTGATTATGTGTGAACTAGAATTTGGATACATCAACTTTAGTTGTGTCTTTTTAAAAACTGATAACGCTGTTTTTCCTACATTTATTTACTTAATTTCAAAAATCTCGGCACCTGGGGCATCAGCTATTCACAGCCCTGTTTCCCATCGATGGCAATCTTTAATTCCAAGATAATCCTTTATTCTTACATATACAGAAAAGGAAACATATGATGGCCGGTAAAGAAACTGTCTCCAGGTTCTTCATTTACTACAGTTATTCATTCTTAATTACGTACAATAAATATAATAAGATACAATTGGTGGATGGTGGCTAGCAGTGGAATCCAGGATGCGCATTTCCTCCAATTCGGGACTCGTCAGCTGGATGTACCTGCATTTCTCAGTGAGTGATGATGTTCACACCGAGGCTCGAACCCAGTACCCATAGTTTCAAACGCCAAAGTGTTATCCACTAGACCACTTGGGCCACGAGAGCCACCTCTTGTGCAACGGGTCATATTAATTATTGAATTGAATTTTTGATTTTCCCGTCGATTGATTGGACCGAAGTGCTCGGTCTCAGGTTGACAGACATCGTCGAAGCATCTGCACAAGAAGCCGACATGTCAACCTGAGACCAAGCACTTCGGTCCAATCAATCGACGGGAAAATCAAAAATTCAATTCAAATATAATAAGACTTTGTGGAGTGAACAAGCTATCGCAAAAACTAAATGAACAACCTACACAGTGACCTTGAACAACCAATGAAAATAACCGTATGATTACAATGCATTGGTCGTCAGAAAAATCAATTAAATCTCAAGGTAACAATCTTTAACACGTGATTAGATTCCAGCAAATGAGCATTAAATCTAGGCGTCAAGTTAAACTTTAAGCACCACTAACTACCAATCAACAAACGACCTTCAACGGACCAATTACAAGAAAGAGGGACTTTTGATTAAGGAAAACGTATATTTATGGAAAAAAGGATAAAAACTGCATAAAACTGTTACATGGGGTAACTTTCTGTAACAGGTGACAGAAACATCTCCCAGTTTAACATAGGAGAGTCAATAGAAAACTTACACCACATTCTTCATATATTATTCATCCAAATGACTATAAATGAGATCCATTTATAGCCCTAATCCTATTTTTTAATCCTTCTATAGAATTCGTGTATGTCTCTGTAATTGGATACACAAAATCCCTAGAATGGTTCACTCTGTGATGAACATATGCAAGAGATGACAGCGAGTTATAACCTTTCCATTCATCAGTATGTACAATGGATCCCTGTTTCATAAGTCGAGTGACAGTAGGTAATAAAATAGTAGACTTTCTGTCTGGTATTCTCTCCATGAATCGTATCTGCAGGAAAGTGTCATATAAACCGATTGCCCAAACATTGTTGACTCGCTCACGACCACGGTTGTATTTTTTTTTTCATTAACACAGTTTCGTCCACGTGTACGACGATACCTTCTCCGCCTAACAACGAAGTAATTCTCTCCATTTTCTATGAGGCGATATCTCTCCTTCCTAAGCAACCCCAAATCCAGGCAATACTGCAAAACCTTATCCTCACCTAACTGCAAGCGTAACTTCGTTTGATACGAATCAAGCGGTATAAGACCTTGAACTCGCATGCATGAACTTCATTGGAACATTCGAGGTCATTCGCTGATTGGTAGTTGGTGGTGCTTAAAGTTTAACTTGGCCAGTTTCAGCTCAGGTTCTGGAAAGATTAAGTTACGCTTTAAGCCAAAGTAAAGTTAGGGTTAGGTTGACCCAATAAATGAGACATTAGGGTGTTGGTGCGAGTTAGATTGCAGTTAGTTCAGAGATATTTTCATGTTAGGGTTAGGATCAGGAAAGACTAGGCTTACTGTTAGGGTTAGAAGACCTCAATAATTACATGCGTAGAATGTAGTTAAATTGCTCTGTTGATATAAAAATTTAATATATTTGTGCGTTGAAGTTTCTGTAGCGACTTATTTAAGTTTTGGGGGTGGAGTTGCTAGCACCACGCCCCAACCTTCTCTTTATCTGGGCTTGGGACCGGCTAGAAAACTAGCGATCTAATAATCTAGAACTTGTGCATTATGCATAATGCATGCAGTAATCAGCCCTAATTTCTTATATCATGTTACACAGATGGAGGTAATCTGTATGAAGCCATTTACTTAAAGATTATAGGACTATTGGTACTTGTCAGAAGTTGACTTTGAATTCTTCGATTTCATCACGGACTAACATCAGTTAAAGAGGTTATTGAAAACCAGAGAGCACTGTACAATTGTTTCGTCTTATTTCGGGACTCTTCACAGTGCAGTGCTACACCCCCCCGACGAACAAACCGGGCATTGAACTCAGGGTCTTGAGATTACTGATCAAGCTCCATCGACAATTTACCCACCTGGTTAGGAATTATATATATATAATATTTCAGTTCACCATCATTAATCTCCTCCACTGAGATTTCTTTTAACCTACAGAAACGCACAATTTATTATTTTTAATGTTATTTATTTTGAAGTTGGTTCCAAATGCAATTCAGGTCACGCATTTCTCCTTGGGTTGGGACGATCCATTATCTTGACGATGTATACATGCTGATAAAACACAAAATTTCCAAAAGGAAGCGAAATTCGTTCGATACTAAAAATCAGATGGCTGGTCAAAACTTGGTAGACGAACAATAACAATAATGAACCTCGTCACAATTGTTGATATATTGGGTAATTATAATTTTCAAGTATTGATTTTGTAGGGTGGCCTAGCAGAAGAGTGCTCGCCGACCACAAAGGTGGTTCGGGTTTCGGTCTCCGGCCACCGACAAGGCACTCCTTTACCTCGCTAAGCTAGTTGGGCATGAGGCTAGAAACCCCATCCTGTAAAAATAATCACCACAGCTACAGAAATTTCAAGCCTCTAGCTTGAAGGCGCCCTATGCTCCACCAGGGAACGTAAAGGAATAAAAAAACAAAAGGGATTTTTTTTGATTGGTTGGAGGACTTCACGATGAGCTGCCATCAGTTAGAGAATTATTGGAAAAAAACACCTCGGAGTACTGGACAGCTGTCTCGTCCTAGTTTGCGACGAGTACCCACCAACCAACAGGATTTCAACCCCGGACCTTCTGATTACAAGGTGAGCAAGTAGACCATTAAACTGCTATGACCCGATCCAATGGTCAGCCCATGAATTCTAACTTCTGCAAATTTCATGACTTTATAGCCAGAAGGCCCAGGGATTCAAACCATCTGTGGTGGGTGCATACTCATGAAGAATCCTAAACCAAGACGAAACAACTGTCCAATTTTCCAATGGTTCTCGAACTCATAATGAAGTCCTCCAACTAATTATAATTTTCTTACAAATAATCAGAATCAGGCTGTTGTCATCATTATCACTATTGAGTTGTTTTGTGTTTATTACATATATGTGGAAATTCAAAAATTCCAATCCTTTGGAAATCTAAAGGTTAGGCGCAAATGAGACGTTTGAAGTATGTATGACTGATTTAAATTCCACTCTACCTACTTTTCAGTCTGTGTAGTATCGCTAGCCTTCAAAAGAACAATAATTGTGTGGTTCAAAGCTTGTGTACATGAAAAATCTGTTACAGAGAACTGAAATGTCTATTCTTTGTAAACCAATATATAATCAGGTTCCGCAAAACAACTGGAAGTGATAATTTACAGACTCTGGGTCATACAGCCTAAATACCATTTTACAGTCTGATCTTTATGTTAATGGTGGTGGAGTGATTTAAGCGCAGATTAGACATAAGATAAAGTTCTAGCCTACAGAAAACGTAGTGAACTGCATAATCTAACTTTATTTTTGATGATAAGGAGCAAAACAGTCACTGACAAACTGATTTCGTAGTTTACAGTGTCAACTGTATTTGCAGCATAAGTTATTGATGGTGAGTAATTAAATCAGATTTTTGTAGGTTTTATATTCGACTACACTTACAGTTACTAAGCAGATGTGAGATGATACCATTGAATGTGAAAGATCTAAAAAGGCATAGGATAACTAATCATTTATTCCATGTTATTATTATTATATTGTTCTCTAGGGTTCTGAGTGGAATATAGGGCTTCAACAACACATCTCCACTTCCTGCCATCCTCTTTAGCTGGATCCGAGAATGCCCACAGTCTCTCATCCCCTCCTCCATGTCACCCTAGCACGACCAACTCGTCGCTTCCCATTCCACTCAAACGATGGTCTGGCGGGCGATGTCATTCGAAGGTTTTCTCAATGTATGACCGATCAATTCATCTCCATCTTCTCCTATACATTTGTTGAGTGGTCGGTTCTTGGTTGGTTTGTTACCAACCAGAGTTCCTTGTTACTGATTCTTTCTGGCCGTTTGATTTTCAGTATGAAGCCAGAGAGACAATCTCGGAAAAAAATGGCACTATAATTAGCTCCCAGGATAGACGACTGGATCGTTGGAAAGAGCATTATGAGGAGCAGTTTAATTTGCCCACAGCCACGCTCAACCTTCCGAGCATCCAACACCTCCCTGAATGGGATATAGACACAGGTCCTCCGTCACTAACTGAGGTTACTAAAGCTGTCACCAATCTGAAACTAGGCAAAGCAGCGGGACCTGATGGAATGACTCCAGAGGTATTTAAGTACGGTGGAGACAGCTTACTGTCCGGATTAACTGAGGTACTAGGCAGCGTTGGGAATCAGAAGAAGTCCCATCGGGTTGGTGTAAGTCACTGATTATCCCCATATACAAGAAGGGAGACAAGTCTTCCTGTGATAATCACAGAGGGATTAGCTTGACTAATATAGTATCTAAAGTCTTAGGCTCAATAATCATGCGTAGACTGAGTGGTGCTCGGGAAGCACAAACACGAGAGAGCCAGGCAGGCTTTAGACCAGGAAGAGGGTGTATTGATCATATCTTCACCCTCCGACAGATTCTAGAACATAGGCATTCCTACCGGCGTCCAACAGTCATTATATTTCTTGACCTAAAGGCAGCATTCGACTCTGTCGATCGGGAAGTTCTCTGGAGATGCTTGGCTGTAAAGGGAATTCCAAGAAAATATATTGCACTGATTAAGGCACTCTATTCGTACTCATACAGCCAGGTGAGGGCTTACGGCGAGCTGTCATCTGAACTGATGACGACCAGTGGTGTCCGTCAAGGATGCCCATTATCTCCTTTTCTATTCAACTTCATCATAGATGTGTTAATGGACTTAACCCTAGGTGACTTCAGCGATTCAGGGATTGACTTGCTACCAGGGAATAATCTCGTTGACTTGGAATATGCAGACGATATAGTCCTTCTAGGCGAAGACGCTGACAAAATGCAGAGTCTTCTAAACACCTTGAACAGCAATCTACGAATGTTTGGCATGCGATTCGCTCCCGCCAAATGCAAGATGATGTTACAGGACTGGACTACATCGACGCCTAGTTTAAAAATAGGAAGTGAAGTGGTAGAGCACGTTGACCGCTTCACTTATTTGGGAAGTACCATCAGCCCCAACGGGCTGATCTCTGACGAAATCTCAGCACGAATACAAGGGGCTCGTTTCGCATTTGTTAGTTTACGCCGACTCTGGCGTAGACGAGATGTTCGACTATCGACCAAAGGGCGGGTGTACTGCTCATCAGTCCGCTCCGTCCTCCTTTATGGTTGTGAGACCTGGCCACTGAGAGTGGAAGACATGAAAAGACTAGCTGTCTTTGATCATAGGTGCCTGCGTTCTATTTCCCGTGTAAAGTGGCATAATAAGGTGAGCAACATGGAGGTTAGGCGTAGAGTTCTAGGTAAACAGGGGAAATCAATCGACGAAGTCGTGAAGCTACATCGACTGAGATGGTTAGGACATGTGTTACGTATGCCAAGTCATCGCCTCCCTCGACGAGCAATGTTAGCGGATATAGGGTCAGGCTGGAAAAAAGCTAGCGGCGGTCAAACAAAAACTTGGCATCAGTCAATGAAATCCACAACAGTTGGTCTAAGCCACGTAGGAAGGTGTAGACTTCCAGGCTGGGGTCCTCGGGACGGTAAAAATCTATGGTTGGAAACAATTGGTGACATGGCTCAAAATCGTTCTCAGTGGCGCAGATGCATCCACTCCTTGTGACTTATGATCTCCAATGAAACTGTTTTGTTTTTCTTTATTACTCCTTTGTCTCACACCTCTGCTCACTGTTTCTATTATGCTTTTCTTGTACTTTCTTCTCTTGCTTCGCGTGCTACACGGAATGTGGCGACTTGAACTTCCGCACATTTGTGCAAAGTTCTATGTCGAAAACAGACAGAGAGACATGAAGCCAGAGAAGGCAACTGTTGACGAAAGTCTGCAACCCGTTGGAAACTCTTTTAGTTACACGCTGGCCAAGTTTCTGACCCGTATAGAAGGATCGACTTGACATTTGTGTTGAAAATCCGAATTTTGTTCCTTAGGCTGAGTGTAGAAGATTTCCAAACTGGTTTCATTCAGTCTGATGAAGGCGTATCTTATCTTGCCTTTCCAATTCTGGTTGACTGGCTGGCTTTGACATTTTTATCCGTTCCACCAGCTGTGGTTGAAATGATACTTCCTAGATAGGTGAAGACAGCAAAAGTAACCTCTGTCAAATCTCTCCCTCCCTTTGATGGTGATTGTTGCTGTTTTTTTGTTGTTGTTGTTAATGGTTGGTTATCTTCATACCCTCTGTCTTCCCTATGTTCACCTGGAGTCCTGTCTAAGCTGCCTCTTCAGTCAGTTTGTTGGTTTCCGCCTGCCTGTGAGTCTTCGAGTTCGTATGACACTAGACATATATCATCTGCGAAATCCAGATCTTCTAGAGTCTTCTCCTCGGTCGTCCAGAGTATTCCTGACTCCTCGCTACCATACACAGTTTGACGTAGAATCCAGTTCACCATAATTATTTTTATTATTATATCCTTTAATTCCTAGAGGAACATAGGGCTTCAGTCGCGCGTCTCCATTGCCTTCGGTTTTCTGCCAACTTTTTCATCCCGCTACAAGTCTGCCCACATGCTTTCATCTCCTCCTCGCATGACCTCCTCCAAGTCACCCTTGGACGACCAACTCGCCGCCTCCCTTTCGGGTTCCACTCGAGCGATGGCTTTTCTAGTGATGTCACTTGATGGTTTCCTCAGCGTATGGCCAATCCATCTCCATTTCTTTCTGCCTATTTGTTTCACAATCGGTTCCTGCTGGGTTGGTTCGCCCATTGACAGAGATCCCTGTTTCTGATCTTCTCTGGCCATCTGATCTTGAGTATTGAGCGGAGACAGCTGTTAATGAAGGTCTGAAGTTTGTTTTAGATGCTCATCATGACGCGCAGTGCAAGTCTCTGATCCGTATGGCGAGTAGCACTGACTTCACATTGGAGTTGAAAATCCGGATGTTATTTTTGATGGTGAGTGATGTTGACCTCCTGCACACAGATTTGATGGTAATGAAAGCTTGTCTTGCTTTTCAGATTCTAGCTTTGATATCCTCGTCAGTTTCGTCTGCCCTTTAGTTGAAACGATGCTTCTCAGGTAGGTGGGTAGGTAAAGGAGGTTGTTTCTTTCAGGTTCCTCCAATTTATGCTGGCTGATTGTTGTCTGTGGTCACTGCCCAGGAATCCTCATCACCTCTGCTTTCTCTATGTTCACCAGAATTTCCTCCTATCTGTGATGCTTCTTCTATCGCTAACTTGTTGCTTTTCACTTGCATATCTTCCAGTTTGTGGGAAATCATACATGTATCATAGGCGAAGTCCAGATCCTCCAGGTTTTTTGTGTGAGTCCATTTTATGCCTGTTTCCTCACTGCCGCTGTCTGTCCACCACAATTAAGAATATCATATTAGACAATTTTATTTTAATAACCACACAGTGATGAAGTATTAAGCAACTGGATAAAAATATGAAACACTTCACGATTCTTTGTGTCATCCTTACACAGGGGGCTATGCTAATCTTCTCTGTAACGTTCCAATTTTAGTATATGTACCCTACATGTATGTCGCCTAACATTTTAGTGAAGTAGAAGTTAGATATGAGGTAAATTTAAACTGACTGAGATGGGTAAGATACTTTACGCATACAGGTTAATTGGATAACCTAGTATTATCTATACAGGCTAAGTGGAGATGAATAGCACTTACCTGAGATGGTCCGACTGACAGTGTATGCTAACAGGGTCGCCTAAAATAGTGTCACACAATTCAGGAAGATCGATTAGATCGACTAGATTAGTGCAGGTCACAGCACACCTTATTTTGTGAATAATACTATTATGCATATGATACCATAAACTGAATGAAAATCGAAGTGATAAAGGAACACTTTATTTTGACTTAGTATGTGACATGAAAGCGTTTATGCTCTACCATGGAGTCTACGAATGTTTGGCATGCGATTCGCTCCCACCAAATGTAAGATGATGTTACAGGACTGCATTGGACTACACTGACTCCTGGTTAAGAAATAGGGAGTGAAGTGGTAGAGCACGTTGACCGATTCACTTATTTGGGAAGTACCATCAGCCAGTGCCAACGGGTTGATCTCTGACGAAATCTCAGTACGGATACAGAGGGCTAGTTTCGCATATGCCAGTTTACACCGCCTCTGGCGTAGACATGATATCCGCCTGTCAACCGAAGGGCGAGTGTACTGCTCATCAGTCCGCTCCGTCCTCCTTTATGGCTAGCTGTGAGACCTGACCATTGAGAGTGGAAGACATGAAAAGATTAGCTGTCTTCGATCAAAGGTGTCTGCATTCTATCTCCCGTGTAAGATGGTATAATAAGGTGAGCAATATTGAGGTTAGGCTTCGGTCGAGTTTCGGCATTCATTTGATAAACAATATTTTATTATTATCATCATCAGTTAATCATGTTGTTGTTTTCTTTTATTTTGCTTGTATTCGTCCTCATTATCGGATATGCGCATGTATGTCACGTGGTCGTCTGTTTATTCTTTTGTGGCAAAGTTAAACTTTAAGCACCAGTAGCGTAAGTAGCAACAAACAAATGACCTTGAACGCACCAATCACGTGGTAAAGGCGATTCCTACGCATAAAATACATACGTATGTATTCATATAAATAATGAATTAAAAGGCATGGAACTCTGTTACAAAGGATACCTTTCTCTGACGTTGTGACAGAAATTCCTCTCAGTTTTGTATTGGAGTGTCAACAGACTAGTTTAACTACATTCTATATATGTAATTATCTAAGTCTTCTAACCCTAATCTTTCCTTAAGCTAACCCTGACTTTAAAATATCTCCAAACGGAACCTACTGTGGCTCTCGATAGGTTGACCCAACCCTAACGTGTCCTGTCCGTAGCCTAAACCACAACTTAATCTTTCTCAGACCTAACCTGATGAGACTTGCCAGATATCCCATTTAATAACATAACATTTCAATCTATCTGTCTGGATTCAACATAGAACTTGGCACTGAAGTGCACCAGTTCGAGTTGCCACCTTCCAAATAGCACACAGAGGTAGACAAGAAGATGAGTGAAGAGAATCAATACAGTCTGACAAGTATAAGAGTGAAACATAATGGGTAATGGTAGAAAGGAATGTGAAAGATTACAGAGACTGAATACATCTGCGCCACTGACAACGATTTTGAGCCATGTCACCTATTGTCTCCAGCCATTGATTCCTAGAGTCCCGAGGGCCCCAACCCGGGAGTCTGCATCTCCCTACCTGACTCAGTTTAACTGTCAAGGATTTCATGGATTGATGAGGCCATGTTTTTGTTTGGCCACCACTTACTCTTTTCCAACCTGCACCTATATCAGCTAGTAATGCCCGTCGGGGGAGGCGATGGTTAGGCATGCGCACCACATCACCTAGCCATCTCAATCTATGTAACTTTATAGCCTCATCGATTGATTTTCCCTCTTTGCCCAACACTCTACGCCTAACGTCAACATTACTTACCTTGTGAAACCACCTAACGTGAGACAGAGATCGCAGACATCTATGATCGAAAGCAGTCAACCTTTTCATGTCTTCAACTCGTATTGGCCATGTTTCAGAGCCATAGAGAAGGACGGAGCGAACTGCAGCTGAGCAGTACACACGTCCCTTGGTTGATAGCCGGATGTCACGCCTACGCCAGAGGTGGTGTAAGTCAGCGGAAGCAGCTCGAGCTTTTCGGATCCGTGCTGAGATTTCATCACCATCAGCATTTCAATAAGCATACTTTATTCATGATCACAATATTATTCACCAGGTTTCACTTACTTGCTCAGTGAGCGTTTCAAGGTCATTGGTAAGGTCACACTCCTATCGACCAAAGCGCGCGGGTGTACTGCTCATCAGTCCGCTCCGTCCTCCTTCATGGCTAGCTGTGAGACTTGGCCATTGAGAGTGGAAGACATGAAAATCCAGGCTAGCTCTCTTTGATCATAGGTGCCTAAGTTCTATCTCCCGTGTGAAGTGGTGGTATAATAAGGTGAGGAATATTGAGGTTAGGCTTCGGTCGAGTTCTGGGTAAGGAGGGGAAATCAATCGACGAGGCTGTGAAATTACATCGACTGAGATGGTTAGGACATGTGTTACGTATGGCCTAGTCATCGCCTTCCTCGATGGGCATTGTTAGCTGACATAGGATCAGGCTGGGAAAGAGAAAGCTGGTGGTGGTCAAACCAAAACATGGCTTCACCAGTCAATGAAATCTACAACAGTTAGTTTAAGCCAGCCACGTGGGAAGGTGTAGACTTCCTGACTGGTTGGGGTCCTCGGGACAGTAAAAACCACTGGTTGGAAACAATTGGTGATATGGCTGAAAATCGTTCTCAATGGCTAGCGCAGATTCATCCACTCTTTGTGACCTATGATTTACAATGAAGCTATATATGGTTCTTCATTATTACTATTCCTTTGTCTCACACCTCTGTTTACTATCTGTATTATGCATTTCTTCTACTTTCTTCTCTTGCTTTGTGTGGTACATGTAAGGAGTGTGGCGACTTGAACTGGTGCACATCGGTGCAAAGTTCTATGTCGAAAACAGATAGACAGATAGACCATGGAGTCAGCCAAACAGCAGTGTAGAGGATAGGATCAAATGCAGATGTGTTGCTGAAGCCTTATCTTCAACTCGAAGCCAAATGGAATCACGAATAAATGTTCTCTTCCCCCCCCCCCCCAGCCTTATGGAATAATTGATCTCAAGCTTAAAAGTAGACCATTCATGTTCTACTAACGACACGTTCACAAAATGTCAAATGTCATTCGAAAATCACTAAGTCTTCAATCTGTGATGTGAAAATTCTTTTGACTTGCATTGCATTTCATTCAGTTTGTATGAAGAATAATTATCTAACTGAAAACCAACATACTACCCTAATTTTGCGTTCGAGAAATGAGGACAAACTACATAATTTCGCTTCATCTACGTATACCTACCAATTCGACTGCAGCTGCGGAGACAGATACATTAGGCAGGTTTATCACCACATTTCCGAACATTATCCTGTATGCTTAAGCAAAGGAATAAACAAGATCCATTCGTAGCCCTGTTTTAGTAGGCCTTGTAGATAGTGAGCATAGAGTTGATGTTAATGTAACATTTAAAGTTATTCATTGCATTCCTACTGGATCTTGATTTTGCTTTACGAGTTCGTCTCTTCTACATACAGCTGAAGCCATAGGAATCCATTTGAAGGCAGCAAACCCGTGTGTTCAGAAGAAATTGGTACAGCCACTTTTCTTACCTTGGTAATCGTCACATGAATTTTATAGACTTAGCTACTTGGCCCTCCTCCTAAACTTGTTAAAAATTATAATTATCCAAATTATTTTTTCTGACTACTTCATCTTTAATTACAAGTTACCATTATTCAAATCGTTCCACTTTTTTGTGATCATCTGTTATGTAATCCGCTCGAATACTCAATTATTCTTTAATTACGCTTTATTCTTCCAAAATTATGCATTATGCAATCCACATGTTGTAACCATTTCTATTCTTTAATTGTGCGTATTAACTTTCTGCGTCAATTATCACCCGTCGCCTTGACATGTTGATACTGTCTAATTATTCAAGTATTGGTTTTTAGGGATTTGATAGAATGGTTATGGGATTTCATCACGAGTCGACATCGATTAGAAAGCCATTGGAAAACTGACAGTACGGGACAGCTGCTTCATCTTAGTTTCAGAATCTTTAGCAGGACACGCCCAACACAGGTGGTTCCAACCCAGAACCTTCTGGTTTCAAGGCAGCTTGTAGAGCATTAAGACAAGTAGGTAATTACCTGGGGTTCCTAGTGGGAATTCGTGACCTGTAAGGGTGCAGCAGATCGGTTTTGAGGACAAATATTCGCAGGAGACATTGGCTAGCGGTCGCGCTATGTTGTGAATTGGCAGAGTTAGAATTCATGGGCTAGCCATTGGACTGAGTCACAGTGGTTTGACGGTCTACGAGCTCGCTTTGTGAACCAGAAGATCCTGGGTTTGAACGGCTGTGGTGGGTGCCTACTGATGAAGAGTCGCGAACTAGGGCGAACAGATGACTGTCTAGTACTCCCTGCTGGTTTTCTAACCGACGTCAGCCCATGATGAAATCCTGTGACTAATTATTGTTAATAAATACATCGCCACTGTATTGGTAGAACATTTTTGTATTGTATTAAAAAATGCTAAGTATGTGTGTATTAGAGTAGAGACAGAGTGAGCTGGGGACCTAATTGAAAAGTGAATATTCCTTCCCTCAGTCATTTTGAAAATTAATCTAGTACTCACTAGTGACTGACTGCAGGATAAAGTTGCCTGGAGTTCTAATCAGAGAAGTTCATGACCATTAAGGCCCACCAAGTGTCCAATGTGAGGACAATTCTCTCTTGCCGACGACATTGGCTGGCTGAGACTATCTATATAAATATATATACATATATCGCGAGTTGATAGAAGTTAAAGTCATGTAGACCATTGGATTGTGTCTCACTGGCTGAATAGTCAGCAAGCTTGCCTTATGAAGAGTTCTGGGTTCGATTGTGTGTGTGTGCGCGCGCGCGTGTGTATGTCTATACTGGTGAAGAGTTCCAAACAAAGACAAAACTGACTGATATCAAGTCTAAGAGTCTTCAAACCACCAGGTATACGCTACTTTCAAGTTATGACAATCTGTGACTACTACAGTCAGTTCTGAAATGAAATCTATCTTAAGGAGCTAGCTTGTGGTGGTGGGCCAACACACACACACACACAGAGCATCTGAGCTGGCTATAAACAACAGCAAGTACACCATTGTGCTAAAGGCATCTCTCAAAAACAGTGAACAGAATTACATACATTTAGATATGTATTATATAGTGCATAGGGTAGTTTTTTTTTAACTATTCATTTATTCATTCACAAAACTGCAGCAGATATATGAGAAAGGGAAGAGAGAGAGAAAGAGGCAGGAGTAACTGTCACAAAAAGGGGAGAGAGACACACGGTGGTAGAATATGGAGCAAAAGACTAAGAGTAACAAAAACGCAAAAGAAAGAAGGAGAATACACAGTAGAAGAAAAAAAGAAACAAACACAATCAATACTTAATTAACAATGAAGACGACAGAAAAATCATGTAGACATATTTGTATAATTAAAAATACGAATGAACGGAAAAATGTCCGTTTGTCTGCTTTCAAAAAAGAATAATTATATAATCAACATGGTCACATTAAAGTGTGTAACTCCAAGGAGGGAAAGGAAGAGAGAGAAAGAGAAAGGGATTTGTGTGTGTGTGTGTGTCACAGAATGACGACAGTAAAGCATCAACTTGATGAATTCATTCGTGAGTGAGTGAGTAAGTGACTGACTGGCTAGTTGGTTGGGGTTGGCCGAAAGAATGACTGATGCATGAGTAGACGAAGAAGAAGACGGATAAAATCCCGAATAATAACAGTAATAATAATAATAATGATAATATATACATAAATATATAATGCATGCTGTGAGTAGTGTTGTTTCCGCCTTTAAGCATCCTTTTCATCACCCTGCCTCCTTATTACTTTTTTTTTCTATTTTTACTAATTCGCCATATTCTTATAAACGTTTACTTAAAAAGTGATAAGCAGCGACTAGACCAACTGCACCGACAGCTATTGTAGCTACACTTGTCAAAGCTGTACGCAGTGAACGCAGAGTTTCATCATCTGTGAAACCAGTCACTAAACCGATTAAACTGCCTGCATCACTTGTCGGCGGTAATTGATTAGCATCATGACGTTGTGATTCAAAATTGATTAAGCCTTCCTGTAAGATTAGATTAAGAGAAAGATGAGAAATGAAAAAAGGTTGAAGATAGATGAAATCAATGGAATTATTTAATTACTGATTGATTGATTGATTAAAATGATATCATGTTACAGACTAAGAGGGATGTCATTGTTTTTTTTTATAAGTTTACGTCCCCAGTGGGACATAGGCCTTCAAACTACAGGCCTGAAGTTTCAGTAGCAGTGAGTGTTTATTTTTACGGATGGAGTTACCAACCAGTCTCATGTCCAACATTCTCTCTTTGCCAGTTCTATTACTGGCTTAGCGAGGTAAAGGAGTGCGTCAGGAGCCGGGATTCGAAACCCAGACCAGATGCATGGCTGGTAAGCATTCTACCGCTGTGTCACCGACGCACTCAGCTCCCGATATATTTTGGGCAATATTCATAAATAATAATCAGAATAGCGGGAAGTGGAGCTCTTTTCCGAGCTTCAAATATGCCAAAATCATTTGTAAACACTAGATCAAGGCTATTTTCTGGTCGTGTCAAGACACTGACATTAATTTCATGACATAATGATGTAAGGAAACTGTAGTCACAAGAATTGAAGGCGCGAATAACTGTTGACGAGGATTTTCCAAGGGACGTGGCAACAAAGGAAGTAAATTCATCAGGGAATAAAGACAGCTCTAAGATACTATATCCAGTCAATTTTGTCATTAGAGAATCTAAAACATAAATTATTTGAAGTACATTATTTGAGAATTGATGAAGGTTGCTACGCCACCACCACATTTCCTTCTACAGCTAAACTGATGTTTATCTGGATAATCTGAAACCGTTTAAACTGACTAAGTGATCATCATATAACCCATGGAGCCAGATTTCTTCGAAGAGTTATAATGCGAGCATTATGAAATACATTGGTGGGCACAAAGGATTGCAGACAGCTAATTTTACCTGACAGGAAACAACAGTGTGCTCATAAACTCAGGAACAGTCATTTGATGTATTGGAATACGTTTTAAAGTACACTGCCACCCATTATGGAGCCTTTTCTTTAATTTTGTGGAAATCTGACTATCCCGAAGTTTTAAGTCTTCTAATTATGAGTGAGTGCAGGCGATGCGATTGCAGACAATAATTTTAAAAGATCAAATAAGTTAAAACACACTGGACACGATAAATTACATGCAATATAAAAATGGAAGGATATTTTGCGGCCCAAGATTTAAACAGGCTGCCGATTAGCCATATAAAAAATCACCACATAACTAATGTTCATCGGAAGTATATGCTTCTTACACCCAAAACTTCACGCATTTCACCATTACCGACTTTCTAAGACACTTTACAAAATAGAAATATTAACAATGCAGTTTCACAATAAGAGCCACTCTGATGACTATGATCCCTTGGAATTTAACAATGAGAAAAACACTTCTCCGTGACCACATGCAGTAAACCTAGTGAGAGACAGTCTACGGAGAGTTGTCATCTAACAGCTGTAATGGCAACCAGTGGTGTCCGTCAGGAATGTCCACTGACCCCGTTTCTGTTTAACTTGATCATAGATGTACTAATTGACTTAACCCCAAACTGACCTCAGCGACTCACGGATTAAATTGTTACCATCATCAGAGGATTACACCATTGACTTAGAATATGCAGGTGGTATAGTCTTCCCCCGTGCGTGAAGACGCTGACAAAATAGATCAGAGTCTTATGAACACCTTGAGCTGCAATCTGCGAATGTTCGGCATGCAACTCATCCCCATCAAATGTAAGATGATGATGTTACAGGACTGGACTACTAAATCGACTCACTGCTGTTGGCTTAAAGATAGACAGGAGTGAAGAGATGGCTGGCTAAGCTTTTTGACCAATTCACTTTTTTGGGAAGATGCATCAGCCAGCTCCAGAGGATTGGTCACTGACGAAATCTCAGCACGGATACAGAAGGCTCGTTTGGCACACGTCTGTCAGTTGACGTCATCTCTGGCTTAGTGGACGTGATATCCGACTAAACGTCGACCAAAGAACTTGTGTACGTATACTGCTCAGCAGTTCGCTCCGTCCTCGTATATGGCGGTGAGGAATACATGCCCACTGAAAGTGGAAGACATGAAAAGGCTGACTAGCTAGCTATATTTGATCATAGATGCCTGTGTTCTATCTCCCGTGTGATGTGGTGGTATAATAGGGTGAAAAATATTGAGGTTAGGCTTCAAACAAGTGCTAAGCGGCAGGTAAAGAGGGAAATAAGTCGACGAAGTTGTGAAGCATGCATGCCTATCCTAGCCTAGTCATCGATCGCCTTCGTTGACTGACGAACGATGTTAGCTGACACGTCAGTCAATAAAATCCACAACAGTTAATTAGTTTAAGCCAGCCAGCCATGTAGGGAAGTATAGACTGGTTAGGGTTCTTGGGATGGCAAGAACCAATGAACGCTGGAGACAATTGGTGGGTGATATGGCTAGCTCAAAATCATTTTCAGTCATGGCATTCACTCTTTGTGATTTATCATATCCAATAAAACTCTGCTGTTCTTCCATATTACTGTTCTTTTTCCCTCACTAACACTTATGTTTATTATCTCTCTCTCTCTCGCTCGCTGTCGTTTGAATCTCTTTTTACTATGTTCTCTTGATTTGTGTGCTACAAGGAGGAAAAGTGGCAACCAAAACTGGTGTACATCTGTGCAAAGTTCTACGTTGAAACTAATCAGTCAAAAATGAAATCCTGTTTTTTAAACCTGATGCATTTATTTACTTTGTTTTTGGAAGTTTTCACAATGATGTCAGTCAGTCAATCAGTCTTATTATACAGAACACATTTGGTCTTCTGTCAACATATAAACACATAAACATTATATGTAAGACAAAGACTGTCACCCCTGTTTCATGATTGTTTAACTTTCTGTCCGTCATCTGGTTTAACGCAGTCTAACAACAGTACACCACCATATGTGTGTGTGTGTGTGTACATATTATGGCGATAAGGGGCTAAGTTAAAATAACAACAGATAAATGTAGATGAGTCAGTGTGTTGCCTACGAAATACTCAGTGCTATAGACAACAAACAACACCAATATGACGCAACACATATTCACGAACACATACACTGAGTAAATAATAATAATAATACAAAGAATGCCTAATGAAAACGAGGTGTTCTCTTCTCCTCCCCCTCCTCTCTCATCTCAGATCTCCTTGTACCTTAGTGTCACATGGCTTGCTTAAACTAACTAACTGTTGTGGATTTTATCGACTAACATGGCTGTTGCCTAGGGCTAGGCCAGGCATGCATGCGTAACACATCTTCTAACCATCTCTGTCAATCGATGCGGCTGCTTCACAACTTCATCAATTGACTTCCCATCCTTACCTGTTGCCACTGGACCGAAGCCTTACCTCAAAATATTGCTCACCCTATTGTACCACTACATCACACGGAAGATAGAACACAGATACCTATGATCAAAGACAGCTAGCCTTTTCAAATTTTCCAATTTAAATGTCCATGTTTTGCTCACCAACACATAAAGGAGGACAGGGAGAACCGCTGGGCGGTATACCCGTCCTTTGGTCGATGTCCAGTCGGATATCACGTCCACTGAGTCAGATATGGCATCAATTAGCAGACGTGTGCCAAACGAGGCTTCTGTATTCGTGCTGAGATTGCGTCAGCCACCTACCCGCTGGAGCTGGCTGGTGCATGTTCGCAGATAAGTGAAGTGCCCAACAAGCTGAGCCAGACACCACTTCACTCCTGCTTATCTCTTAGCTAGGAGTGAGTTGATGTAGTAGTAGTAGTCTAGTCCACTCCAGTTCTGTAGCATCATCATCATCATTATCGTCTTACATTTGACAGTAGGAGAGAATCGCATACCAAACATTCGAAGATTGCTTCGCATGCTCAAGGTGTTCACAAGACTCTGCCCCATTGTGTCAGCGTCTTCACTCACGAGATTATCCTTTGGTGATGGTAATATTTCAATCTGTGAGTCACTGAAGTCAGTTGGGGTTAATTCTGTTAGTACATCTATGATGAAGTTCAACAGAAATGGGGGTCAGTGGAGATTGCTGACGGACACCACTGGTTGTCATTACAGGTGTTAGATGACAACTCTCCATAGGCTGGTTCTCAGATGTTTGACTGCATGAGTTCGAGTAGAGAGCGTTGATCAGTGGGATGTATATTGAAGAGATCCCTTTCACAGGCGAACATCGCTATAGTACCCCTCGGTCGACGGAAACGAATAGCACTTTTAGGTTGAGAAGTATGACAATTTTCGGCTGGTGATAAATATGGCTATGTTCCAGAATCTGACTATTATTAACACGGACACAATTTAGCGATCGATAAGAAGGAAATCTCATACAAAATGGGTCAAACTCTACGTCAAGGAAACAACCATCACCAATACCAATACAAGTAGTCTAGAAGGTGTGAAAACACACAAAAACAACCAATCGCGTCCAAGGTCACCCACTAGGAGAGATGACTAATAAACTCATTTGGAAATCTAAAAGCTCACTTCAACAAATTGAAGTGTATACACTGACGATGTTGCCTAGTAGTGCAATGAAAGCTTCGCAACTATTAACTATCCAGCTCAAAGAACACAACCTCATCAAAAATAACTTTTACCCAATGAGCACATTCATACGGAAGTAACACACATTACTGCTATTACAACACACACTACTTGATTGGTATGCTCTGACTTTATACTGATTTCACATGCTGAAAAATCGTTTGTTTTTTTATAGGATATTGATATAACAACACATACTACAAGAGGTCAAAATTCACACTTTACACTGAAGATTCAAGACAATTTTAAGCAATAATACACTGAACGGTGTTGATGTGTTTTAGTTTCATATTTTACAACAATGCAAGGCCTACAACCCCCCCCGCCACATGAAAGAATCCTTTCAAGAATGTTGTTTCGTGCTGCGTCAGTAGGTTATTATTCAAACCAGCCTAAACCAATTTATCATGTCAATTTTTTTATCGATTCATGGGGTGACAATGTAGAGACCGCAACCACTATTAAATATTCCAGTCGTTATCAAGATTCAGTTGACGAACCCAATTGGTTCCAATCTCGATGAATTCATTTGGAAAGTGGTAAAGAAGAAAAGACGCTCACTTTGAATTCTGCTCCTACTAACCGGTCATCATTATCATCTTCGTCATCAAATAAACAAGGTCAAAATTAAATTTAAGGTAACAACGAAGCACCCGCTCATTCAAGGGAGTCGCCGTCAATCAATCGATTAATCAATCACCAGAAGATGCCATGTAAAATTAAACAGTTCAACATTAATCCGATTTAGATTACAGGTGCTTATAGGGATTTGAGGTAATTTCAGTGTAGATTTCACCATCAATTAACTAACACGCGTTAGAGAGAATCCCTGAAGACTACAGAACACCAAAGTGGCCGTGTCATTCAGTTTAGGTGGGGCGCCAGTCAACGACCCTTACCAAGGATTCTTGGGTGATCTCTCCTAACTAATGTTGTGGTGACAGCTGGTTGCAAACCAATAATTGTAGACAGCGGTTTATGTCAATGTTACGTCCAGAATCGAGGTCATGAGAAAAAACAATGACAAAGCTTAACCTTGAAGGACTCACCAATCAATCACAACCGACCTAACATGTGCAAATCGGATTCACAGATGGATGGCTTAACTTTCTGAGAAACAGTCACAAGCAGTACAGAATGACCTTCAGCAACAAGACAACCAATCAGAAGACGATGCTTCTTCACTGACAATAATGTACATAAAAATCTATAAACATCTGTTGATTTTCTCAATAAATGATCTGTTGCCTGACCCTTGTCTACTGTCGTTACAACGTTAGTTTGTGACAAAATCTGCGCTAAAACCAATCATATTCATATAAATGGCATCTCTGTGTTTCAGATGCACATATACCGCTAACAAATGAACTGTAAAATTATTGAGAAAAATGTTCGATGCTTACCCAATTCCCATGAGATGATATCCAACTCCAAAGTTCTCGAGGACCATGGATAAATTCAGCTGTCCAGAGAACATAATCAGCTACACAAGGTCGCATAGATGGTGATAAAAGAAATTCTTTAATACTTGATTGATACTGTTCTTCAATTGATGAGATTTTTATTTTTTTATTTGGGGATTCACTACCATCATCATAACCAGTAGTAGTAGTAGTAGTAGTACTGGGTGTTTTGTAACTACATGAAGGAAATGATGAGTCTGAAGGCAGTACCTAGAGAAAAAAAGAGAGCTGATTAGTGCCAATGAAATGATGTATTATACAATCAATGTATATTCCAGAAACTGAATTCATAACATCTCGATGTGGTTTAAGCTTGTAGTAACAAAGTGAATCAAATTCAGTTTATGCCCAGAGGGAAATACTCAATTCATATACTGCTGTGGTATATGTTACTGATGATAAGATTTATCAGTGTAGTATAGTATATAAAGGGATGTTCATCGGCATAAAAATATCATAGAACAGGGAGGTAGATTTGACGTCAGGGAAAGCAAATGATTCAGTGTTGCGGATATACATGGAAAAAGTGACAGGAACACAAAGAAACACAATATGAAGGATGGGTAGAAGTAAACATCGGCTCCGATGGCTTGGACATGTGCTATAAATGTCATCCTAGAGGTTTTCGTACCGGTCTCTGTTCGCTAGACGTGGGATGGGATGGGAAAGGCAGAGAGGTGGCCAACGCATCACGCACGGAACGCCGTTGGGTGAAGGATATTTATGTTAGGTTAGCATTGGCTGGTGCGTCACAACTTCCCAGTATGAGTCCGAGAGATAGCTCGAGTGAGTCGGTGGTACGGAACATTATCGGATTAGTGTTTACTACTAGCCAAATGGAAGTGATCTGAACACTGAACAGTCGCTCGTTTGGAGCCAAGCTTATGCAGTACTGAATCCGGTTTGGTTCAGACACACAGAGAGATAGAGAGAGAAATCAGTTTAAAAAAATATGTGATCTATTTGATAGCATTAATGGTAATCAAGTAAACAAATATATACATGTATGATCGTATATACTATCGACTGACTGACTGATTCATGTGAATTCAGTTAGTTGAATACCATTCTCAACAGACAGTAAACTTTGCTTACATGATTTATTATTGTTATATTATTGCTCCCTTGGGTTCCTAGTGGAAAATAGGGCTTCAACTCCACCTCTCCATTTGCTTCTGTCTTTCTTCTGCTGTACTTCTCACCGGAATCCATGTTAGTCCATACTCTTTCAACTCCTCTTCACACGATCTCCTCCATGTCACCCTTGCACTGACGTCCCACTCGCCTCTTCCCTTTCGGGTTCCACTCAAGGGCTTGGCGCGCGATGTCACCCAGCGGCCTCCTCAGCCACGAGTGTCCAATCCATCTCCACTTTCTCCTTCATATTTGTTGGGCGATTGGTTCTTGTTTTGTTTTGTTAGTTCCCATAGTTTCTTGTTGGTGATTATTTCCGGCCCGGCCGGCCATCTGATCTTCAGTATAGATCCAGCGAAGACAGTTGTTGATAAAGGTCTGCATGCAGCAGGCCGTTGGAAATATTCTTTGTGACCCGCCAAGCGCCAAGTTTCTGATCCGTATCGAAGAACTGACTGACTTGATGTTTGTACTGAAAATCCCACCGAATTTTGTTGTTGATGCTGGCTGAGTGACGAAGATTTCCAGATTGGTTTCAGGTTGATGTGAATGTGTTTCTCGCCTTCCCAATTCTCGATTTGGCATCCTCGTCCGTTCCGATTGTCTGTAGTTGAAACAATGCCCCCAGATAAATGAATGATACATAATCCAGTCCACCACAATTAGGAATATCATTGGTGATAATAAGCACCCTTGCTGAGTTTTCCGTTGTGGATCACTTGACATGTGCCGTTGTCGTATAGCTGTTGAATAAGGTTGATGAATATTTCGGGTACGCCGTAGTACTCGAGTAGTTTCCAAAATTACTTCGCGGTCAACGCTGTCGAATGCCTTCTCAAAGTCTATAAAGTTGAGGTAGAGGTTTGATTTCCATTCCATGCTTTGTTAGATGACGATGATGCGCAGAGTTACAATTTGGTCAGAACATGATTTGCCTTTCCTGAATCCAGCTTGTTCTGCATCCAGTGCGTCCTTCCTTTTCTCCAGGATGATGCGACTCAGTTGCTTACATGATAAGCGAACAATATTGTTTTGAATTAGATCTTCTTCAGGCTTTACTCTTATTTACATAGATTCCTATGTAAAAATTTCAACCAATGATGGTGATTTTGTGGATCCAATAATACTACTAATAATAATAATGTGGTAAGTGTTTTGAACGTAGTTAATAACGATGATTATAATGATAACAAAATATTGATAATAAGGTTTATGCAGGTGGCGATAAGAATAACGAAGGTAGTGTGTATATGTGTAAATGTAAACAATTCAATAAATAAATTAGGTCAAATCTCAAAAGTTACGTAATACTAAACGTAGGTGAAGTGGACAGATAATCAGAGTTTAAATAAATATCATAAAAATACGAAGGGAGATGGAAAATAAAAAAGGGTGGGAGGATTTTAATTAGAATTTACTTAGGCGAAGCAAGGGAGAGACAAAGGTAGAACAAGCTTCTTTCGTATGCAAAGACTAGGATTGTTCCCTCGAATTAATTTCCATAGCTTCAGCTATGCGTTTGACAGTCGGGTTCGAATTCCGTTAGAAAGGCTAGATGGAATGCGACGGGTAACTTTGAAGGCACTATTTTTGTCCACTTGGTGACCGCTATCAATCAAATGAGTCAGAATAGAACTTTGTATAGATTTTATTTAGCATTTTCCGAACCATGAAGGAAGATGCTCATTAATACGTTTGTTGAGCTGCCCAGTTGTTCGCCCTATATAGCTGTCTGCACTAAACTTGTAGATACACATAGAAGTGACACAGCTAGGCAGCTTGTCTTTCGCTTGAGCAATCATAACTGGTTGACAGCTGGAAAATGACAAACAAAGGGTGGCGGCAGTATAAGTCCGTTTATATCACTCTCGATAATCTCAGATGTAAAACTTCAC
Source organism: Trichobilharzia regenti (assembly GCA_944472135.2). NCBI lineage: Eukaryota > Metazoa > Platyhelminthes > Trematoda > Strigeidida > Schistosomatidae > Trichobilharzia > Trichobilharzia regenti. The sequence continues at coordinate 19,185,969 of OX235268.1, read as the reverse complement.
TAGCCACATCTCCTTTGAATTGCAATTTCATGAACAGTTGTTTCTTTTTAACTGTTGTTAGTTTCTCTTTATTATTGTACCTGGTGTTCATGTGTCTCCTTACAAATCTACTAGGATAACCCATTTCGATCAGAGTATTTTGGATGTATCCTAACTTATTCTCTAGGGTGTCATCTGACCAAATTGATTTTGTATCGGATTGGCACAAAACTGAGGAAATGTGTATATGTGGTGAGAGATGGCTGCTAGCCAAATTGGTAGACTGTAATTTACATTAATGTTTATGTCCCAAATATTAGTCAGGGGAAAACAAGAATAAAGACTGACAGCAGATTTTGCGTAGGCGGATACAATTAGCAGATATTTTATTTTTTTATTTTTGATTACAGCTTCATTCCACACCGTATTTTTGGTATAAGTATGGAATTTTCAGCATGGATATCGGTAGCCCAAATTTTCAGGCCAACCATTGATATCAGGTGTGTGTCGACAGGGGATCGAACCCCGGACACCTGTGTAACACGGGGCAGTAGTCTCCTCCATCCTTCTTTACACGCCTGTAACAGCCACTGAAATTGGGAGATATGAAGACACCAATAATCTTTGACCAAAAACTGACAGCACTCCATTTCATGTGTAAAATAATGTAGTACAATTATGAAAAATGATGTTTTGCGAAGAATGTTAAGTAAAGAGGGGCAACTAGTCGATAAGGTTGGGAAGCTGCATCAATTGAAATGGCTAGGACACGTGTTATGCACAACGTTGAGGTATTGTCTTCCTCATCCAGCTATGTTGGCTAATGCAGGAAGACTGAGTTGAAGAGTTTGGGGGTGGTCAAATCGAAACATCGAATCACAATCCTTGAGGACTTTAACTTTTGATTTGATCTTACAATCTAACATAGCTAATTCTCCTTGTTCATTTTCTGATTCAAATGTGAATTTTATTCCCTCAACTTGTGAGTTTATATGTGTCAAGAAGCTAGAGATGTGTTCTGTTTTTAACACTGTGAAAGTGTCATCCACATATCTCCACCATATTTTCGGAGTAGGGTGATCCCATTGCTACACCTTCTGTTTGTCTATATATTTTGCCTTGGAACTTAAAGATAGTAGATGTGAGGCATAACTGAATCCCTAAAATAATTTCTTCAATGGACAGCTTTGTCCTATGACTGAGTTCCGGATCCGCAGTTAATTCTTTTTTAACTGCTTCTAAGGCCATATTAACTGGTATATTAGTATAAAGACTAGTTATATCAAAACTAACCATTTTTTCATCATTTTCTAGTTGAATGTCATTTAGCTTACTTTTCATCTCATATGAATTAGTTAGTCTAGAGTTTGAGCGATTTCTAATGGGACAAAGTATTAGAGCTAAGTGTTTTGATAATTCATAAGTGGGGGTATTTCTAAAATCTACTATTGGTCTTATGGGGTAACCTGGTTTATGTATTTTAATAGTACCATATATTCTACTAGTATTATTAGTTTTAGGCATTAAAGTAAACCATTTAGACTCACCCAGTGACGGCTTCATTCTCCGTAATAATTCCGCTGTAGATTTCTTTACCTTATTCATTGTTGTATCTACAGGCTTCTTAATTTCCTCATATGGACCCGTTTCAATATGTTCACTGACTTTCTTGATATTGTCAGATTTATTCAGAACTACGGTGGCGTTTCCTTTGTCCGCTTTTGCGATGACAATGTTTTTATCCTGTTTTAAACTAATTAAAGCTTCCCTTTCTGATTTTGTTAAGTTTGATCTTGCCTTCTTTTGATTTTTCAGGGTTAACGCACATTGTGCTCTAACTTCTTCTGCTGTTGTCTTGTCTATTGAACCTAGTGCTGCTTCTATGTTAGGAATAACGTCCTTTGGTTTTAATTTATTAACTGTTACGTTAAAATTAAGTCCTTTCTCAAGTACTTTTATCTCACTAGAGCTTAGTTCTCTTGATGATAGGTTGATCACCCACTTTGTTCTGTCGATAGAGGATGAAGTGTTGACATCAATTTCATTTGTTGTGTTCTTTTCTTCCATTAGTTTGTTGAATTTTTTGATTTGTGTGGTTTTTGATTTTCTTAAGGCTGATTCTCTAGCTTTTTCGGATGTTTCAACAACGATTACATAATCTTTGTCATTGACCATACATTTGAGTTTCTGTTTGAGTTTTTCGATTTCATTTCGTATATTATTTAGTTTCACAGTAACTCGATGTAGTTCTTCTCTTAGACATAATCTACTGAGATGTTCAGCTGCTGATGATATTTTCCTTCGATTCGATGGCCAGTCCATGAATTCTAACTTCTACTAATTCTTGACTTAGCGCGACCACCAACCATTGTCGTTGGTGGGATATCCATCCACACACGCACGTGATATCTAATTGGACCTCACTGGTCACGACTTCTCACTAGAACCCGAGGAAACTCCAACCTGTATCAAGTCACTAGCGATGAAGCCTCAGATTAATTTACTATAGTTTGATTCCATTATAAATAAGATTTTATTTTGATAAATCGCACAGTGTTAATCGCACAGTTAAATGTTTAACAAACCGAGCAGTGGCACTAAGTAGCACAAAAAAAGATCTAAATGATGAATTAAAACAGATAGAAGAAGCGTTGGTGTTGAATAACTATCCTATAAAATTCATTAGGAAGATCATTAAAGGCCAAAAACAAAATAAAAATAATTGTGAAACTAGTAATAATAACATAAATAAGAAAGAATATAAGTCATCCACAGTTATACCATATAAAGAGGGGACATCGGAGACACTACGTAGGATTCTGAATAAAATAGGAATTAGGGTGGCATTTAAACCTACAAACTCACTCAGGGACAGGCTCTGTAGGTTAAAGGACCCAGTTGACCCAATTAGACAAAATAATATTATTTACAAAATACCATGCAATGACTGTGAGGTCAACTACATAGGTCAAACTAGTAGGTCAGGGGTAGTCAGATTGTCAGAGCATAAAAATTTAGCTAAGGTAAGAATGGTTGACCCCGAGAAGATAAATAATTTAGAAAAAAGCTCAGCAATCGCAATGCATGCGTTAACACACAACCACACAATAGGGTGGGAGAGGGTTAAAATTCTAAAAAGTAATCTAGGTAGGTGGAGAGAGAGGTTGATTACTGAATCCTTGTTCATCGAGTCTACACCCAACACATGCAATAGGAATGACTCATCACTCATACCTGAAATATGGAAAATACTATTACCAATCAAATCAAGTGAAAATCAAGAGAAAAACAATGGAACTATATAAATGAATTTAGGAAGTCGTGTGATTACCTTGATATGATTATGAGCAATAAATTGTGCTCGAAACGTCATCAGTAAACATTACTGTAAACACTGTGCGATTTATCAGAATAAAATCTTATCTATAATGGAATTATACTCTACCACAGTGCCCAAGTTTTATACTTATATAATTTAAACTGTGTTACTATCTGTTAATTTTGTATTTCCTCTCACCATGCTGCTATATCAACAGAACATTAGATCCAATAATCTATAAAATGCTAAAATTTCCTAACTGAATCGACAATACTATTTGAAACAAACTCACTGTTATTATTATTACTGTATTTAATATTCTCAATTCGCACTTCGAATATTTTTGACAGTATATCGTAAACGTGGACAAATTCCTCTGGTTAATTTTGTTTTAATTTTTAATTTTATTTATATTTTGAGTAAATCAGATGCAATATTGTGACAAATGCTGAGAATTCCATTCTGTATTATAAGTGCTGTTTTTGGTATAAAGTAAACTATTATTACTATTAATAACGGAAACGTGCGTTGGTGGCATAGCGGTTAGGACGCTCGCCGACCATGCACATGGTCCGGGGTTCGATCCCGGCCACCAACTCACTCCTTTACCTCACTAAGCCAGTAATAAAAATCTGGTGAAGAGGAAAGGTTGGGCATGAGGCTAGCAACTCCATCCTGTGAAATAAACACTGCTACAGAAACTTCAAACCACTAGCTTGAAGCCCTATGTTCCACTGGGGAACGTGAAGGAAAAAAAGAAGAATTAATAACGGAAACTAATCGATGATAACAATAAATTAATATATATGACATTATGAAGAAGAAACTAACCTGTGTATCATAACTTGATGTGTCAATGACATTAGAAACTCGTTCATTTACTGATGTAGATGATTCATTCGACTTTGAAAGTGTACTCGCTTTCGATGAAGATGATAATGATGATGTTATCCGTTGATTGGCTTCAACAACTTCACATAGTGCACGTAGAAATGCTAACATTGCAATAATACGACCCCAATTAATACGTTCATTGAATAATTCTTCAAGTACACTATGAAATTGACATCTTGACATTTCTAAACAATTATTTAATGAATTGCTGTCTGTTATTCGACTGTTATTATTACCATCATCATTATCATCATCATCACTAGCTCCAGCAATATCATGACTACTTCTCATATTACTATCTTCGGGTTGTTTATTGTTATTATTATTATTATTGGTAGTAGTAATATTGTCATTTCTATTTACAGTGTCTTCATTCATTAACTCAGCAGTACCTTCATGTTCACGATTACCGACACTTTCTGTTTCGTTAATATTGACACTTCTGCCATTATTATTATTATTTAAACGTGCTACATCCTCCAACAGGCTACCCAATTTATCACGATATCTTGATTCAAAATGATCAGCTAAATTTCGAGCGGATAGAATTAATCGTGCTGTAATGAAGGTTGTAGGAGTTTTTATTGATCCTACAGGTTGTGATGGATAATTTACACATGCTGACGAGCAGGAGGCCGAGGAGGAGGAGAAGGAAGAGGAAGGAGACGATATTTTCGTGATTGTATCAGTAGTAGATGTTCCAACACTAAACGGTTTATTGATTTTTGATCCAATTTCAGTTGGGAGCTGGAAAGTACAATTATACGAAGATAGGATGAACGAATACAAGTGTAATCTTGTAAGACAAAAAGCTGATTTACAGTTGAGTACTAGCCAATTAAAAGGTGAGTGATAATAGATTCAAATACAATGACACTAGCGGTTACCAGAAAAATTATAACAATTTTATTCATAATGGTAGAGAACTCAGTTATCCGGAATACTCACAACGGTTGTTGTGTAAAGACTCATGATACTATCACACAGTTGTCTAACAAGACTGAAGTGAACAGAGAGGGACTCGAAGACGTGGCCTATTAGACGTAAATCCATTCCATAAGCCAATGGGGCCACATTACATTTTATTCGTACACAAACGAAATATTTGAGGATAGTAATTGGTGAACGATAAGTAATATACTTTTTATATGAATTTCACTTTAAAGAATTAAAGAAAAACTGCATAATTTATTCTCTTCTAGCAGTTTAACTGCTCTTGTGGAACCAGTTACACTAGGTGTACAATTGGACATATTCGTCATCGGGATTACTCAAAATAATCATTATCCACAATTAAACAAGCTCCATTTCGACCAACCTTGTAAATATATTGAAGATAAAATCAAGGTTAACAAGGCTTTTAAAGTTATCTACCGTATGTTAACTGCCCTTCGGTTTGCCTCACGGGTTTTTCTTTTACATATACAGCTGAAGCTACTGGAATCCACCTGAAAAAGCTGAACTTATGTACTTAGAAGTTCGTACGAATGCTTCCCCACCCCCGCCTCGTTACCTTGGCTGTCATTACTTGATAATAAAAGTCTGACAGTTTCCCTTTCCGCATAAGCCTTTTACAAGCTATTATTGTTTTAAGTATCTTTGTCATATAAATGTTCTTCTTAATCTTACTTGATATTGGTTCATACAGTTGCCCCATGGGCTCTGAGGTCACGCAACACTAACTGTCTTTCTGTTTCAGGCACCCGAAGAATCACTCAACTCCCACAGTGTAAGCAGACGGGAAGTAACACCCGCCCGCACACTTCCAGAAGCACATGAAGCCCTCCTGGCATCATTTTCCTTTACCCACATGATCTTCATCATCCTACTTCCCTAATATAGTCACTGCTATTTTGCAGGCCAGCCAGTCATCATCATTTCACTCTGTGACCACAAATAGCGATGAGAGCCTCTTAAAGCCATGCCACCGACTTCATATAGGTGCATTCAACGTCAGGACCCTCTGCCAAATCCATCAACAGGCATCACTAGTAAGAACTCTTGCATCTCGAGCCATTAATGTATACTGTGTTTCGGAGACACGCATACAAGACCCGAATGAGGTCATTCATTTAACCTCATCCGGTCAACAAAGTGAATCTGCGAAATTCACCTTAAGGATGTCAGGAGATTCCTCAGATAGTTCGCGAGGACTAGCAGGTGTAGGGTAGCATTGAGTGTTAGGGTGGAAAAATCCCTTCTTGACTGGACCACAGTAGACAGTCGTATGTGTGCGGTTCATCTGAAAGGGTTCGTTAGAAGGAAGGACGGTGTTACCCCTCATTCATAGTCTCCGCTTACGTCCCAACAGACTGCAGTTTGAATTAACTCAAGAACGATTTCTACCCGTTGTTTTAGCAAATGATTTCAATATCCAAGTAGGGAAGTTTTGCCAGACTGAGAAGTATGTAGGTAATACGTATGGAGTTCCCCGCCGATGAACCGACAACGGTAATCGTCTTCCACAGCTCTGTTTCAGATAATCATCTGTTCTAGTCAGCACTGACTTTAGCCACAAAGAGAGACATTGGGTAACCTGACTACCTCCGTCACCAAATCACCGTTTGGACTCAGATAGACCATATAGCGATAGGGTATTCTCGGCGACGGTCAGGAGAACACTGCCACTCCTTCTGGATACGTTGAAGCCAGACAGTCGGTAAGTTAGTTACTTGATATTCGACTTATTGATATTTTTTATGCCTTACACTTGATTTTGAACTGTTAATTCTGTTGACCATAACAACTCGATATTATTCAAGGCATATCACAGTATTGTCAATAACAGTAGTAGCTAAATGAGGAAGTTATTGAAAAGGATAATTTTCTTTGCAGCTCAATTTCTTCATCTTTGATGACAAGATTTCATCATGAGCTGACATTGGTTGGAGAACCACTGGAAAACCTGGGAGTACTGGACAGGTGTTTCGTCCCAGTTTGGCACTATTCAGCTGTACGCACCCACCGGGGTTCGAATCCAGGACCTTCTGGTTACAAGGCGAGCTCGTAGACCATTAATCTACTGGGACCCGATCCAATGGCCCAATGTGACTGTTAGTCAGTGTCTTCGACGAGTATTTGTCCTCACACCCGACCTCCTGCACCCTACTGGTGATCTTTGTCTTCCAAAAAGAAATCTATCAATTATAATTTCTGTATAACTGTCAACTTAATTAACTCTATATTACAATACACATACTAATGAAAGGCAAACACGAAGAAACAGGCGACTAGGAAGCAATACCATAAACCAAACCAAAGTAACAGTAAAAAGTAAACATCAACATTGAATAATACGAAGTTGAACGTTAATCAGAAAATGACTTTTGCACAACACTGCAAATATACACTAGGCGTTATATTTTATCAGTTGACTAGTATTAACATCCACACTCACAAGTACCAGGTAAACACAGTTCATAACAAATTATAATGGCGAATACACTAGATGGTTTAAGGTACAGAGAAAAATACAGATGTCAATCAAGCTTGGGGAAGTAATCATTATTCACTCACGTGAAATAACACTAAGATTTACGATAAAATGTGAAATAAATCTATAACTACAAGCCTACTCTTCACCGTAAACTACTAAATTCTACAAAAACCAAAAATGGTCAAGTTATACTTTAAGCACCAGTAAGTACAAGTGGAGTGTGACGTTCTGTCTGTCTGTTTTCGACATAGAACTTTGCACATATGCGCGACAGTTCAAGTCACCACACTCCATGTAGAACACAAAACAAGAGAAGAAAGTGGAAAAAATGCATAATAGAGACAGTAGACAGAGGAGTGAGACGAAGGAATAGTATTAACGAAGAACAATATAGTTTCATAGGAAATTATGTCACAAGGTGTGGATGCATCTGCGCTAGCCATTGAGAACGATCTTGAGCCATATCACCAATCGTCTCTAGCCATTGGTTTTTGCCGTCCCGAGGACCCCAACCAGTCAGGAAGTCTACACCTTCCCACGTGGCTGGCTTAAACTAACTGTTGTAGATTTCATTGACTGGTGAAGCCATGTTTTGGTTTGACCACCACCAGCTTTCTCCTTCCCAGCCTGACCCTATGTCAGCTAACATTGCCCGTCGAAGAAGGCGATGACTAGGCATACGTAACACATGTCCTAACCATTTCACTCAGTGGATGTAATTTCACAGCCTCGTCGATAGATTTCCCCTCCTTACCCAGAACTCGACCGAAGCCTAACCTCAATATTCCTCACCTTATTATACCACCACTTCACACGGGAGATAGAACTTAGGCACCTATGATCAAAGAGAGCTAGCCTGGATTTTCATGTCTTCCACTCTCAATGGCCAAGTCTCACAGCTAGCCATGAAGGAGGACGGAGCGGACTGATGAGCCGTACACCCGCGCTTTGGTCGATACGAGTGTGACCTTACCAATGGCCTTGAAACGCTCATTGAGCAAGTAAGTGAAACCTGGTAAATAATATTGTGATCATGAATAAAGTATGCTTATTGAAATGTTATGTTATTAAATGGGATATCTGGCAAGTCTCATCAGGTTAGGTCTGAGAAAGTTAAGTTGTGGTTTAGGCTACGGACAGGACACGTTAGGGTTGGGTCAACCTATCGAGAGCCACAGTAGGTTCCGTTTGGAGATATTTTAAAGTCATGGTTAGCTTAAGGAAAGATTAGGGTTAGAAGACTTAGATAATTACATATATAGAATGTAGTTAAACTAGTCTGTTGACACTCCAATACAAAACAGAGGAATTTCTGTCACAACGTCAGAGAAAGGTACCCTTTGTAACAGAGTTCCATGCCTTTTAATTCATTGTTTATATGAATTTATACGTATGTATTTTATGCGTAGGAATCGCCTTTACCACGTGATTGGTGCATTCAAGGTCATTTGTTCGTTGCTACTTACGCTACTGGTGCTTAAAGTTTAACTTTGCCATAAAAGAATAAACAGACGACCACGTGACATACATGAGCATATCCGATAATGAGGACGAATACAAGCAAAATAAAGGAAAACAACAACATGATTAACTGATGATGATAATAATAAAATATTGTTTATCAAATGAATGTCGAGAATAAAGGCAAGCAAGAAAAACACAAGACTGTACACGTGCATACACACACACACCGATATATAGATACTGATGCGAGAGGAAATAAATTTCACTTCATCTCTGTACTAGTGGTTTTCGCTGAATCATTATTTCGCATACACTTCAATAGGTTGATTTCTACCATTTTTCTTACAGGATGCATCATTTCACTATTAAACTGTCGAGTTGTCACGTATTAATTTAGGCGCTCGGCTTTCAACCACTGTGCTGTGTCACAGATTCAAATCTCCCCCCACCCTTCCACCTATTGAGGTTTGATTAGCCTCAGGTACTATTGCACAATAGGAGTGGTTCATTGCCAAGATAGAACTTGCAACTGGTTGTTGAGTAACATTTCATTTTCACTTCATATAATTAATAATAACAATAATAATAATAATAATAAAGTAATACGAATATTAATGGATGTATAATGTCAGTGTAGGTTTTCAATATGTTAAATATTCTCATACTGAAATTTAGAACATATTTAAGCGAACAATATTGTTTTCAATTAGATATCTAGCCGACGCAAACGAAGGATAAGCTAGATAGTTTTGCCACATCTGCATGTATTTATCAATTCAACTGTGCTCCTGCAGTGGCAGTTATGTTGGGTGTACTACTAGCCGCCAACTAGCTTAGCCAACCAACGTGTTAGTGAACATCTCCCATCGTGGTGGCTTGGCAAATGACAGACAAAAACAATCCATAGCTCAATTTTGTCACATTTAGTTAGTTGATAGTGGTCATGTGGTGTGGAGAAAATGAGAGCTTTCAAAGTAATTCATCGTATCCCACCGAATCTTTCTAGTAGACATCGTATTTGTCTACTGCACACAGCTGAGGCAGGCGATAGGCATTCGAACTATTAAACCTAAACTGTGCCTTCATTCAAAAGAAGTTCGTACAGCCATTATCCCTCCCTTGGCCTATTAAGACATAAACAACTAAGGATTTCTACACCACCCTTTATTTATATTTTCAACCCCTTTCTTATCATCCCTTAAGCTTATCACAACATTAAAAACGTGTTTCATTTACTTCCTTTTACAATTTAGTATTACTCAATCGGTTCATTTGTTTTTCTTAGCCTTTATCGACTACGTCTACCTGAACATTTGTTTGTTTAATCATGGTGTTTTTCGTTATTCGTGTTATCACAAATCGCCTCACTTTTTTATCCTTATTATTGATAAAATTATTATTATTATTATCATTACTACTATTATGACTAATTGCACAATTTATATTCACCATCTTACTATCCTATAGACAAAAAATCATGATTGGTTTATATTTGAATTTTTATTTGTAAAGTTATGTAGGCATATTAGAGTTAAGCCTGGTGAGATCGAATTGAAACCACAATATCACTGTTCGCTTAAATGTGTTGTTCTAAATGTAGGTTTTATCGCAAGCCTATGAATACAAGCAGCACTGAACAGCTCCTCCGTCTTAGCAAGAAGAAAGCAGCTATTGCAGTAGAGATATTGCCTAGTCTGAGTTTGTTTTCTATGGATGATCTTTTCAATTACACTATTGTTTCTTCTTTTCACATTAAGATCCAGAAAGTTGAACTCCCTGTCATGTTCATATTCCACGGTGAATTTAATGTTAAGATAGATCTTCTTGTGCAGGTGGAACTCATATCGTTACGAAGAACAACACATATCACTGACATAGCAGCGTTAATAGGTTGTTTCATTGATTGCAGAACTCAACTCAATAGTATCTTTTCGAGAAAACGCATGAAGATGATATCTGATAGGATAGGTTCCAGAGGTGAACCCCATCGGGACTCTATCAACTAACTGAATCCTCATTGTCCAAAGAAACAGTACACGTTTCCCCTCTGGTCTCTGTCAGTGACACTGATCAAATGTTGCAACCAAACTTATGCATACAGATTGGCAGTGCTACTAATCTTTCACTCGATTAGTAAATGAATTTCAACTTAAGTTTCATTTATTGCATAATTATCCATATTAATGATTTTAGCTCACTAACATTAATTTCAATCTTACGAACTATAATTTTCTCCAGTGTTACGTAATATCATAATTTAACACTGTGTTCATGATTACTGTTGTTCTTCCTTTGTCTTCAATATCCTCAATGCATTTCGCTTTTGAGTGTTAATTTGGTTACTGTGTTTCTTTTTCTGTTTGATTATAGGTATGGTACATTGACGTAAATCATGCTGTACTTCCTCATTTCATTTTGATGATTTGGGTGGTGATTCTAAGGAGACAGAGAAATCTGTTTTTCAGGCATTATATTGTAGCTTAGTCTATTCTGAAGAAGCTGTTCTCTTATATTTTTTATTAATGCTTGTTTCGATGAATTTACTAGACAATCATTCAGTACTTCTTAAGACGATTGTTTGAAAATCTTAGCTAATTTTTCTTTGAGGAAAAACTCATCTTCGTTGTTTTTGGTGTCGTTCATTTGATATTTTGACACGAGTGTTCACTGTTAATAGATGTCCTGCATTGAGAGTCCGTTAAAATCTTTTCTTTTTTTGAAATTTAATCAAGTATTGGTATTTATCATCAAATGGTGATTGTGTGCATCATTGGATAACAGTGATTATTAAATTTACCATTTATTTTCCATGCCGTCTGGCTAATTTCCACTTCATAAGGCTTCTTTTTTCCTTTCTTATCCGTTCCCAGGGGAAAATAGGGCTTCAAACTACAGGCTTGAAGTTCCAGTAGCAGTGAGTGTTTATTTTTTTTACGGGATGGGGTTGTTGCTAGCCAGACTCATGTCCAAAATCCTCTTTTCGCCAGTTCCATTACTGGCATAGCGAGGTAAAGGAGTGCATCAGTGGCCGGAAATCGGACCCCAGACCACCTACTTGCATGGCTGGCAAGCATTCTACCGCTGTGCCATCGGCACACTAAACTGGTCGTACAGTAATAAATTTATTCGGAAACATGAACATTCACTATATATCAGACGGTTATGGATAACCTTTAGATTACAAGGTGAGCCCGTTGAGGATTGCAACCCATTAGGGATGAGAGATCTACAAATACATGAATTCTAAATTCAGTTAATCTTCTCTTTTTAAAAATAATTAAAATGTTCAGTCTCTTTGCACGCCAGGATTGTCTTTTCTTTTTCTCGGCGAAGCTTTTTGGGGTGAGAAGAGGAGAAGTAGTCATATCTTAAGAAGAGTGTCTCTTTTAGACAACAAACATCAAGATAGAATTCGAGATAACATCTTACACGTTTGTGATTGTGGCAGCTAAAACGCACTCAGTAAGTCCCAGTTTGTAACTTTTAACATACATCTTAGATTGTGTATGTTGTTATGGGAGAAACATCTATGCAGTGTTTTTCTATCAAGTTTCAAGAAGGCCCTTTCGTGGAGCTTTCTATATTTTCTCTTATTCCTTCACGTTTCCAGTGGAACATAGGGCTTCAAGCTACAGGCTTGAAGTTTCTGTAGCCGTAGTGATCATTTTGACAGGATGGGGGTTGCTAGCCTCATGCCTAACCCTTCCTCTTTACCAGCTTTTTATTACTGGCTTAACGAGGTAAAGGAGTGCATCGGTGGCCGAGGATCGGACCCCGGACCACCTGCACCGGCGGAGAGCACCCCAGCCGCTGTGCCACCGACGCACGCAGCTTCCCATATATGTTGGGCAATATTCATATGATATAATAATCAGAATAAGGTAGTAGGGCTCTTTTCGAGCTTCAAATATGCCAAAGTCATTTCTAAACACTAGATCAAGACCATTTTCTGGCCGTGTCAAGACACTAACATTAATTTCATAACATAATAATGTAAGGAAACTGTAGTCACAAGTACTGAAGTCGCTAGTGACTACTGACAAGGATTTTCCAAGGGAGGTGGCAACAAAGAAAGTAAATTCATCGGCGAATTAAGACAGTTCCACGAGACTACATCCAACTGCAACATAAATGCTTGAAATGTATGTGTAGTTACCTTTAGACAGGTGTTTTGGTCGACATTTGGCAATGAACCAGTCAATTTTATCACTACAGCATCTAAGCTACAAAGCTAACCTCATGCCCAACCTTCCCTCTTCGCAAGTCCTCTTACTGGCATAACGAGGTAAAGGAGTGCGTCAGTGGCCGGGGATCGAACCCCCTCCACTTGCATGACTGGCAAACATCCTACCGCTGTGCCGTAGACACAGTTAAATAATAGTAATTAAAATAAATGATTTGCAATATACCCATAAATTAATAACCAACATATTTGAAGGCATTAAATTCACCACGAGAGAAGAGGAATTAGACAACAAAATTCCATTCTTAGATATATCACTTAATCATTCTTAGATGTCTTCATCATCGGAACTAACACAGAAAATGTGGAAACACAAGTATATAGGAAAACAACGCATACAGCTATAGTAATAATAACCCACAAAAGAAACTGTGTGCAAACATTGTTTAAAAGAGTTCAACACCCATCGCAGCATTCCGGAATTGAAGAGAATTGAGGAAAAATGTCCCATAAGGAATACATATCCTCAAAATTTCATCTAAAAATGTCATAACACCGACAAAGAACCACTAACAAAGAATACAAGAAAATTCTTCCTACCATATATAGAGAATATCTCTGAAATAACGCCTAGAATACTGAGACGGTTTGAAATAGATACAGTACACAAGCCAGTCAAATCACTTAATTCGATATTGTGAAAACCAAAAGATCCAACAGAAATTAATACCATTTACAAAATAAATTGCATGTATGAACTGCAATAAACATTACATCAGTCAAAAAAGTGGGCGTCCTCTTTGCGTCCGAATCCAAGAATACAAATTAATTGTAAAAATGCATGATATATATTCTTTCGTATAGATGCATGTAGGTAATTACGGACACCAGTTGAATTGGAATAATGTAGAAATTTTAAATAGAGGAAACACCAAAAATACTGCCAGGGAACTTCTAGTAGCCCGATTCTCTAATGAATCGGAGACTTGTAAACACACTACCAATTAAAAAAAATAATAAATTACACCACGAGAAAGTCAGAATTCCAAGTCAACAAAAATGCTCAGTAGAGATGTGAATTAACAACTAATTACGACAATAGCTGTCAGGAGATACAGTTATATCATTCATGGAAAACTTGAATTCATACTACAAACTCGCACTGAACATGTTTCCAAAAAGACAACGAAATCTTTGCAATTATTAAATCAGTCAACTCAGAGAATACAACTAAATCAAACTAATCCCCATGAGTTACAAATCTTCACTATTATTGCATTATCGAAGCTTATTAAGAGAACCAAGAAAGTATGAAGTTTGCTCTAATGTAATTGAAGTTAACAACAACCAGTGCACAAGTTTAGGCATTAAGTAATGAGAAGGAGATGATATTGATGACTCCTTATTGCTGTAAAACTCTTCATAAGATAGAACCAAGTTAAAACTTATGAATCGATGGTCGAAAAGTAACACGCCTATTTTTTTACTTTATTGTAATAAACAAACTTGGTACAAGCAATAGAGACATTGACAAAGAGAGAAGTAGAGGGAAAACTTATGACTATGAGTCACAATCAGTCTACAGTGAATGAACAACTTATCACATTACCCAGTTGCCCACAATCCAAAAGTACCAATGACTGAAAGTCAGAATACTTTAGAGATTAGTACATTTGTCACTACTCTTTGAGCTATAATTTTGTAAAAGAATGGATACTGAACAAAGAGTACTCTCTTCGATAAATGCATCAGCAGGCTCCACAGTTAATTATATATATATATATATATATATATATATATATTATAGTGAATGAATGAATTAGTGCTATGAACAACATTAATGTTGCTGTTTAAATAACATCGAATCAATAATAATATTGATAGATTACAACTCCATAGCATCAACATAAAATGAGCTGAATGTCAGAAGAATTAGGAAGATAATATTACAAATTCATGAGTTTATGGTTTCTACTGAAGGCCAGGCAATAGTAAGGGCTGGACTTGCTTCTTTTGACACAGAGCTGGTTGTTTGATGCGAATCGCGATAGCCTCTGCTGTTTGAAGCCTGCGGTGCTTCGATGTTTTCGGTAATTTATTTGGAACCCGGTATAATATAGAGAAGGATTCTCTTATGCTGGCTTTGTGGCCGGCCGGTTTGCACCAGATGTTCCAATATCGAGCTGTTAATAGTTTTCACTACACCCTTAGCCATGCTGGGTGATGTTCTCGAGTGAGCACGAAAAATCAAGTTCCTAGAGCAACGGCCAATATTACTCGCTCCACAAGCGCAGTTGAACTGATAGATACAATTTAAAAAAACTGCATCACTCACGTAATGCAGGTACACCAGTCAGCTGATGTGTCCCAGATAGGATGGAACGTTTGCCCTGCAGTTTATACTGTCAGTCGCCGATAACCCTTTTAACGTCAATTTATTTTGTTGAAATCCAAAAATAAAACTAAGAAAAACACACTTACAAAAACCTGAACTGTAAATATCTACCACTTTATCATGAAGAGAAAAAATCAATTTTCAGTGAGTGGCCATACACACGTAAGACAAGCCTATTTTGTAGGGCCTGGCATGAAAAAAATCAATAAAACACTTATTGAACCGATCACCACATAATACTTCACCAACTAGACGGTAAAAGTACGTAGGAATTCAGTACAGATTTCGTTATAGACCGAAATCAGTTAGAGAATCATTGACATATGTTTCGCCCTAATTTAAGACTCGTCATCAGTTAAACTTAAGTACTATATATAATTAGAGAAGAACATAAACCAAAAAAATACCAACTTACTTGTGGATTAATACTGTTGTTGTTATTATTATTATTATTATTATTACTACTCAGCTTACAACGTTTCACCGCGAACACTTCTGGTTCAGGTGATTGTAATGAATTCAGTGTAGCTGATGTTGTTTTTGTTGTGTAATTGTGTACTGGTGCAGAATCTGTAACATCTAACTGACTACCACTACTACTGCCAATGGTTGTAGTACCAGTAGTAGCAGCAGTGGTAATATGCTCATGAGGCGAGGGAACAGGCGGTTGACAAACATTAAATTGGTTTAATTTTGCACAATTTCTCTGCCAATATTCAAGAGGTAGACGCCAATCACTTGTTAAACGGGAATCAAGTAAATGTGATAGAAAATTAATTGTTCTGAGAATGTTTGGATTTTGTAGAAGTGGGGCATAGTGTTCTGCGACAAAATCAATATTATGCAGACTTTGACAGTCACCACCACTATTATTACCATCATTAGGCTGATTTGCTGATTGAGATAATTGTTCATTATCTGCAGAGGACATACTTGGAGAATATTGAATAGATGTAGGTGTTTCTACAGGATTGATGAATAAAGCAGTCAGTGGGTTTGCAGTGAAATAGTTTGGATCAGGTAGTGGACTTTCAGGTGAAATAGCTGTAGCAGCTGATGAATATGGTGAATAAGAAACTGCTGATGTTGTACTGCCGCCTACTTCACCACTACTAGCTGATCGTATAGATGGTAGACAACAACCAGTTATAGCACTATATGAGATTGTATTACAACCAGGTGAATTTGAAGATATGCTGGAAGAGGTAGGCTCACTGATTGAAACAGATCGTGTAAATGATTTGCCTTGGACAATATTATAAGGACTTAAGTCTAATCCAAGATTATCTCTGAAAGACAAGTATACAATAAAATGAATAGTTATGGTTCAAGAATCTAAAAAAGCTGATTATAACTTGCTTTCTTTTAGTGGACACATTTTGTTCTGCAGTCAGTCAGTGGGAGCCCTAGGTTTCGAACTCCTTTCCATTTACTTCAGTCTGACCGAAAGCTGCTACCTTGACGTGGTGGTCGGGCTTGAACACCGCAATGACCTAATCAAGCTATACTGGCTGAGACTTATGTCCTTGAGGTCCTACCATGCCAGAAAGGTTGTTTGGATAGGGTTAGACAAAAAGCAGCTACCCAATCCATTACCATGATTCAAACAAACTCACAAAATATCATGCCGGATCGGTCGGCGCCCGGATTAACAACGACCGCGCTTCCTGCTGCCGTGTCACAGGGCAAAAGTGATAAATATGCTATTGAGACACACCAAACAAAAAAGAACACACAAAAACAAGCCGCGTGTGTGACCGGTCTCAAGCAGTTGTCCCCTGGGCTCTGCGGTCACGCAACCAACTTCCACGGTGTGGGCAGTCGGGAAGTAACAGTCGCCCTCACAACCCGAAATGCACACGAAACCTCTCTGACGGAAAGAGGTCGGGTAATATCATCAGCCCTCTCATATGTGGTTTAAATAGCCTAGTTTTATATGAAAACCTGTTCAGAGTAGATGAACACACACACAAAAACTGTTGATTTCTTTGCAACCAAAATCAAATTAGTACTGGACGCATTGAGGCTAACAATCTTCAATAATTTTGTAATTTATCCACTTCAACTCTAACCCTTATAAGATTTTAATTACCGTTATTCTTATCACATATCTACGTATATTGACTGAGCAATTATTTAGTGCCATTTAATAACCTTTTTCTGTCATATAAAAATGACTGTACAGCTTGAAAATGAAGTCGTTGAAAAGAAATTTCTTCGCTGAACAAAAAACTGTTTTTACTTATGAATAAATGGGTACTTTTCGTGATTTGAGGCTAATAGTTTAAATTATTTATTTATTTTACGGATGCCAGTGGCTCAATGGTCTACGAGCTCGCCTTGTAACCAGAAGGTCCTGGATTCGAACCCCTGTGGTGGGTCCGCGCTGCTGAATAGTCCCAAACTAGGACGAAACAGCCGTCCAGTACTCCCAGGTTTTCCAGTGGTTCTCTAACTGATGTCAGTTCATGGTGAAATCCTCCATACAATCAAAGAAAATCCCTACAAAACCAATACTTGTAAATTATTTATATCAACCAGTCTACTATATTGAGAAGTTTTAGGTAGTCAACATGATTAAGTTGTTAGGTGAGTAAAGTGTTAGTGATTGAAAGCTATTCTACAAAACAATCACCACCGCAAATAGTATTCCTTGGATTTATTGTTATAATTAACTGACACACACAAGGTTATATTGCGCTTTTTTTAAATCTCAACTCATTTGTATACTTACTTACATCATTCATATGATACAGGAATCACTAAGGTAAGGGTTAGAGCATCAACATTGACAGTGTGAATAACTAAATTATTGATGACTACTGAGAAGGGGTATTTCTTTGTCATTCTACTTGTAAACGACAACATTAACAAGCTTAGCAAAGAATTATGTCAAAGAGATCTGACTATGACATCCACATCATTTATTATCTATTGCATAATTATTGAACTGCAGTTTCACTCTACTCTCTCTTTCTTTCTCTCTCGTGTACATAGGAAATTTTGTACTGACAAAAAGAAAAGACGGGTAAAACAAAAAATTAATAAATGATTTAACATCAGGAAGTCACTACTACTCTTCTATATGAGTTGGAAAAAGGAGTTTAATCACGACACAAAGATGTCGACAATTCATACTACCTGCAGAAAAGCAATCATACTAGAAGAAGCAAGAAGGAAATTAAAACTTACATTCAAGTGTCAGTTTACAGGGATTTCATTGGTTTTCAGGATTTCATCATGGGGTGATATCGGTTAGAGAAACATTGAAAACCAGGGACAGCTGTTCCGTCCCAGTCTCTTCAGTGGTACGCACCCAGTACCGTCTGGTTACAAGGAGAGAGAGTTTGTATGTCATTCAACCACTGGGACCTGATCCAATCAATGGCTACTCCATGAATTTCAACTTCTGTCAATTCACGATATAGCGTGACTGGCACTAACCAATGTCATCAGTGGCGAGTATTTTTCTTCACACTCGACCTACTGGTCTACGAGTCCGCTCACCTTGTAACGGAAAGTCCTGGGTTAGAATCCATGTAGTGGGTGAGTACTGATGAAGAGTCCCAAGATATTAGGATGAAACAGCTGCCCACTACTCCAGGTTTACCAATGGTTCTCCAACCAATGCCAGTT
The DNA here is from genome assembly GCA_944472135.2 of Trichobilharzia regenti. Classification (NCBI taxonomy): domain Eukaryota; kingdom Metazoa; phylum Platyhelminthes; class Trematoda; order Strigeidida; family Schistosomatidae; genus Trichobilharzia; species Trichobilharzia regenti. The sequence continues at coordinate 19,166,663 of OX235268.1, read as the reverse complement.
CATGATGAAATCCTTAAAACACATAATTTGAAATTTACGTCTTTGTTTTCAAACTTTTCCAGTGAACAAAAACTCAAAGGAAGTGAGGTATTATTCCAACTATAAATAAGCAATTGGAGACACCTATTGCTATTGAGTAGACAGACACACCCATATAATGGCTATAAATAAATAACATATTAGGAATAAATAAAACTTATTAGAGGTCACCTTTATTCACCCTTAAAGTATAAATTCAGGAGAGCGTTTGAACTTTTATAATGAACAGGTGATGCTAACCTATAGCCCTACACAGACACACACACACGCATATACATATATACATGTTCACATACATACATAATGACGTCATGATAATAAGGTCAGGTCAAAATCGACAATCAGACAGACAAGGTCATGCAAACAGAACAGGCGAATGAACAACGACTACTTTATTGTGTGATCACGACAGGAGAAAGGCAAGTTTAATGGATAATAGGAAAGCAAGAGAAGCAACAATTATATATGTATATATGTATACACACACACAATATACGACAATAATTAATCAATCTATACAGACTAAGTATTAAAAAAAACTCACTGCAGAGCAAGTTTGACATTTTATATGCATATGTTGCAAAAAGCTGAGTAAAAGAAAGCAAATAGGTATTTGATAGGTAAGAGCGAATGCAAAACGATATAGATGCACAGTGTGGCTTTACGGTACCAATATCAACACTTATCTTATATTAGTTAGTCAATCACTGAAAATTACAGTGGCATTTTTTCTCTATGTATGAGGAGGAGTGACACACATGGCTCCAGGCTTTTGAAGTTTCACGAGTGGTTGTGCTGTTTATTCTCCAGCGTGGGATTGCTAGCCTCCAGAGCTGCACTACTATTGTCTAGTAAACTCTAGGCGAGATTTAGGAATGCTTCATCGGGGAATTCAATGACAACCACGTGTATGGCTGGACCACCGACGCACAAACCAGAGTTTACTGGTTGGAACTATTTATAGTAGTGCTCATCCATGATCCTACCGGGGGTAGAACCCAGAACCTTCAGCTTACAAGGAGGACCTGTTCACCATTCAACCACTGAAATATGTATGTGATGAGCTCAGTTCTGTTAGGCTAGTGCAGATGGAGCGGGATTCAAACCCGGAAGGTTCTCTTTGGCTGAAAGGCAATGATCATAGTGCAGCTGACACGAATGATTTCGTTACTTTACTTTAGTGGTAAAACTCAATAACTTTCTGTCAAACAACAGTCTCTTTTTTGAGTCTTATTAGACTAGTTGGAAATTAGTCAACTGTGATAAATGTTGAGATCAGTGGTCTGTAAAAATACCTAATCTCAAGCAACTTATCTATAATCCCTCAATCTTTCATAATTAATTATTTATTCCATACAAAATAAAAACCAAAGAATGAACCACAAACTAAAAGGCAGTCTTCAAATATTGTTAAAGTGTATTGCTTTGAGTTGGTTGGTGTTTTTTCAAAGACCACTTCTCAAACCACTGACTTTGAGTTCTACAGAGTAGAGCATGACAATTGAAAGTCAGACACTGTACACATATTTTTGTAAGATCACATAGTTCAAAGGGAATCAGGAATTAAAGAGACGATAATTGAGGAGAAAAAGCACAACTGAAAGGATTAACAGTACACTTTGACGAATAATCTAATTGGTTTATAGTCCGTCGGTGGCACAGTGGTTAGTGCTCTCGCCAACCATGCACATGGTCCGGGGTTCGATCTTCTGCCGACGCACACCTGATATTAATGGTCGGCCAGAGAAATTGGGCTACTGATATCACATGCTGAAAACTCCATAATTGTACTAAAAAATACTAAAATATATATATATATATATTTGCATACAACCCTCAGTACTTGAGAAGGTTGGAAAGCCTTTAAGTAATTTTACGTGAGATATGATATATTAGATACCAATGTGTTATTTTTAAATGGCATTTAAGGACGATGAACGAAGATTATCAGCTGAAATTAGTTGGATCCTGACTGGTTAGTACATAGTTGTTTTGGCTGTCAGGAAAGAAAACGAATTCCCTGATTGTGAGGATACATGAGTAGGTTGCTTAACTGTAGCTAGGTGAATAGTAAACTCTAGAAAATCAGGTTAGGTTAACCGACACGTGTATTGAGGAGATAAGCACACTGTACCGATTTCTGTAACACAAACAGTCTTGCAAGCGCTCACAACGAGCTGTATTTATTGACTGGGTGACATTTAAATCCACCAATGGACAGATTTTACGACAGCATTGCTCACGGGAAGATATACTGGTTGGAAGGTGAAAAACGTATCATTTTCAAACTGTTAATTAAACTCCTGAAAATGTTCTGTACAGTGCAAGTGATGCCGTACTTACATAGACACGTTGAAGATCATCTGTCAATGACTGACGTCACGTAGAAGCACCAACTTCGATGACATACAAATGTATCATAAATATCGTCCCATTTGGGTTTTAGAATCCTACTAAAACCAATTTTGTGTATTCTTACTGAATGTTTACTATGGTGATTAGTTTCTAGTTTGTGATTAGACATTTAGAATCAGGCATTGGTACCGAAGTTGAATTTTAAAAAATACGCAAAAATACATGTAGTGACTAACCGATCAATGTACTTCTAGGCAACAGCAAACAAATGTTCATGTGTGAGATTAGATTTAATACTATATATAAGTAAAGTACAGTTTGTGTACAATATGTGACAGTGGCTTAATGGTCTACGAGCTCGCCTTGTAACCAGAAGGTCCTGGGTTCGAACCCCGGTGGGTGCGTACTGGTGAAGAGTTCCAAACTAGGACGGAACAGCTGTCTAGTACTCCCAGGTTTTCAAATGGTTTGGTGCGCCAGTGGCACAGTGGTTAAGACGTTCGTCGACTGTGCACATGGTCCGGGGTTCAATCCCCGACCGACGCACTCCTTTACCTCGCCAAACCAGTAATAAAAAGCCGGTAAAGAGGAAAGGTTGGGCATGAGGCTGGCAACCTCATCTTTTAAAAGTAAACACTACCACAGAAACTTCAACCCTCCAGCTTGAAGCCCTATGTTCTACTGGGAATGTGAAGGAAAAAGAAAAAAAGGTGTGACATTTTCGCCTACCATATAAGAGTCAGATCCAAGTCTTTGACACTAATATTTCGCTCTCTATCCAGGTGGAGCACAGTTACATAGGACAGATTTCTCACAAAACAGGCTCTGAGCCACACTAACTAAAGGAGGACTCAAGACACCAAGCAGTTGCTGAGGCAACAGCGGACATCACGGGATTTTAACTCTGAACCCATCGACTGAAAATCAGGTGCTGCTGCATATCTTGTCTTATGTTCAGGATCAATCGAGGTTGGATTTCAACTTATTACAACAGAAATACAATCAGTTTCGAAATAAATGAACGAATATTAAAATAATTAGATATAGGCTGTGTAAACTGCCGCACGCCGTCACATTCTTTTGGTATTTCAGGATTTGTTTCAGTGAATACCTGTTTATAAAAATTAATTACCCATAGTCTTGAAACGAATAAGCGATTCTCGGGAAAAAAACCTAGAAAACAAGTCAGACTTTGGGCTTGAATGTGAACTTTCATCCTTCGATAGGTTCTGTGACATACTGGCGTTCAGCACTTCTTCATCTGACAGCAGAGCCTGACCCCATCAATCGACAGGCGCTGTGGCAATATCCAACCTTGAAGTGCTAAGAAGGTATATTGCGCTAACCAAGACACTCTAATGAATCTCACAGTCATGCAATAGCTTATACACAGTTGTCATCTGGAGCGATAACAGTCAGTGGTGTCCATTAGGGATGCACAACGTCTCCATTTTATCCTATTATAGGTGTGTTAACGGTGGCTCTGACTAGCTTTGGTGAGCTAGAGACTGACTTGTTTTCACGGAAGTCTCGTTCATTTAGACTATGCAGATGATATAGACCATCCAGTTGAACACACTGACAAATGTAGTCTTCCAAATATCTTCAGAGAATATTTGCGTGTTTGATATGCGACTCGTTGTTGTTAAATGTAAGTTGATGCTACAGGACTGGTATGCACCAACTCAGTTTGAGGATAGGGAGTGAAATAGTTGATCATTTTACCACCTCACTTATTAAAGAAGTTACAACAGTCATAATCGACTGATTGCTGGGGAAATTTCTGTTAGAATTAAAAAAGCTTGTTTGTCATTTTGTAGCTTGTCCTGGAGTGAAAACTGGCTATCCATCAAAAATCATGTGTGCCACTAAGCAGTACAGTAGTTTGCCCCCACCCACCTCTAAGGCAGAGGTAGAGCAGTTGAAAGTGGTGGATACAAAGAGACTGATCATCTTTGGTCATTAGTATCTGAGTTACATCTCTCGTGTTAGGTGGCATAATATCTGTCTGTCTGTTTTCGACATAGAACTTCGCACAAATGTGCGGAAGTTCAAGTCGCCACATTCCGTGTAGCACGCGAAGCAAGAGAAGAAAGTACAAGAAAAGCATAATAGAAACAGTGAGCAGAGGTGTGAGGCAAAGGAGTAATAAAGAAAAACAAAACAGTTTCATTGAAGATCATAAGTCACAGGGAGTGGATGCATCTGCGCCACTGAGAACGGTTTTGAGCCATGTCACCAATTGTTTCCAACCATAGATTTTTACCGTCCCAAGGACCCAGCCTGGAAGTCTACACCTTCCTACGTGGCTTAGACCAACTGTTGTGGATTTCATTGACTGGTGCCATGTTTTTGTTTGACCGCCGCTAGCTTTTTTCCAGCCTGACCCTATATCCGCTAACATTGCTCGTCGAGGGAGGCGATGGCTTGGCATACGTAACACATGTCCTAACCATCTCAGTCTTTGTAGCTTCACGACTTCGTCGATTGATTTCCCTTTTTACCTAGAACTCTACGCCTAACCTCCATGTTGCTCACCTTATTATGCCACTTTACACGGGAAATAGAACGCAGGCACCTATGATCAAAGACAGCTAGTCTTTTCATGTCTTCCACTCTCAGTGACCAGGTCTCACAACCATAAAGGAGGACGGAGCGGACTGATGAGCAGTACACCCGCCCTTTGGTCGATAGTCGAACATCTCGTCTACGCCAGAGTCGGCGTAAACTAACAAATGCGAAACGAGCCCCTTGTATTCGTGCTGAGATTTCGTCAGAGATCAGCCGTTGGCGTTGGCTGATGGTACTTCCCAAATAAGTGAAGCGGTCAACGTGCTCTACCACTTCACTTCCTATTTTTAAACTAGGCGTCGATGTAGTCTAGTCCTGTAACATCATCTTGCATTTGGCGGGAGCGAATCGCATGCCAAACATTCGTAGATTGCGGCTCAAGGTGTTTAGAAGACTCTGCATTTCGTCAGCGTCTTCGCCTAGAAGGACTATATCGTCTGCATATTCCAAGTCAACGAGATTATTCCCCGGTTGGACACATGACATAATAATAGTCAGTAATAGTCAGTCAGTGGCATAATATAGTCAGTAATAATAAAATCAAACGTAGAGTGGCTAGGGCATTTGTCATACATATTAAGCCACCATCTTCTCCACGTTAGCAGATTAGGTGGCCAAACTAAAACATGGCATTAATCCACAACATCTTTCTGTTGGTTTGAAAGACAGTCTGATTGGGGTCCTTAAGACGTTAAGAACCGAAGTCTAGTGATTATTGGTAACATGGTTGGTGTAATCACTCGGAAGTTAAATAATTCCTAGTTGTTACTCAAGCATTTACTCTTCATCCCACACAGTTTTACTTATCATAGTTCATTTACATTTCTTTTCCTGTCCGCCTTTGCATGCTCTCGTGTAGGGTGATAAATCAACCGAACATGCTCGACCGATAACATGCCCCTTTGCTGTGCTGGTTTACAACACAAGTCTTGCACTTAGCCAGACAAATCTGTTTTACTTTACATAACTTCAATATATTTAGTGATTAGTATTCTCTCTTAGGAAAGTATCTTCATAGGTAAACAAGTCCTCTGATTTGCTTAATAATCAACATTTTTAAGTTGATTAAATTAGTGATCAAGTTCGTACTAACGCGCACACACACCAGTTTACGATAGACTGACTACGTATTATTTCTGCAGTTTAATTACTACTTCTTATCACTAGTCTACAGTTTATCTTATATGTCAACGTCTACATAGCCAGGCATTAACCATGCATCGGTGGCACAGTGGTTAGAACTCTCGTCGACCATGCACATGGTCTGAAGTTCGATCCCCTGCCGACGCACACCTGATATCTATGGTCGGCCTGCAAAATTTGGGCTACCGATATCCATACTAAAAATTCCATACTTCTACCAAAAAGTGATGTGTGGAATCAAGCGTACAACGTACACCTACAACAATCCATGCTAGTTCTCGTTATTACGGCTCAATAAACTACTTCATGATTACAAAATAAGCTGTAAACTGTCTTATTTCTGTTAACTATTAGTAAGGTCCAGGCAGTTGAACCTTGACGGGTTGAGTGAAGCAAAAACCGAAGAATTAGTCATTGTAAGGTGTCTCGGGCAAACCCTATAACCGTGACTGGAACGGCGCAAGCATTTGCATTAAGACCTAGGGATACCTAAGAAGTTTCTTTGTGGCCTCAGGCCTTGGTAACACAATTTACAAGGATGCTAGATGAAATCGAAATGGGTGAACAGGAAGTTAACCTTAGCCACAAGACCTAGAAAGCAGAAGCTGTTTGTCTGCGGTGTGAGATGACTAGCAGCTGAAGACTTGTACAATTCTCAATGGAGGGCTTCAAGTCAGTTTTGTTTACGACATTCCTTACACGCTAGGAGAACTAAGCATTCCGTTAACCCACAATAAGAGAGCTCTAATCAATGCATTTTTTCTGAAGTCTCGGGGAAACTTTTACTAGCATACACGTTAAAACCTGTGAAGCATTCGTGTGAGCACTCTAATTCCAACCAAAGCTATTTTTTAGTACCCTTACTACTTATCTGAACCAGTTAGTATCATTCAGCTTATATAGTAGTGCCCAAAACTTCCGAACTATTAAGTGATAACTGTATTCAGCCACAGTTCGTCGCCTACAACAAGCAAGATGCGTAATCAAAAATAACAGTCAAACTAATGATATACATACAGCCAGACAACAAACAGAATTTTACGAGTGTTAGGCATATATATATATATATATATATATTATGAGTTGATTAACATATACAGTTCAGTGGTTAAATAGATTCAAGGTTTATCCACTAAGACAACATGTAATTCTGTCTCGGTTTACCTTCTATATAAAGCTATTCAGAGTGCGATACGGAGAGGATACGCTATTCCGAAACGGTGTTAAATTAGGTCGAGCAACTTTTAATTTCTGAATATGAAGAACTCAGAGTTCAAAAAAAATTAGAAATGCACAACATGAGGCTATTAGTCAGTCAAAAGCACCGGAAAAGCAGCTAAAGTTTACACGGCGGTTTTAGACCGAAGAGCATCTCCAAAAAGGCATATGAGACTGAGTTATTCACATTTGAAACAACCACTATTTTACGTTAGTATCCGAAGTCATGTCGTATCTAAATATCTACTAGAGTGTTTGGCTCTCAAAACTGGCTAGAGCCCTGTTTGATACCTTAGTAGCATTTACCTGCGCTGTGTAGGGTTATTTTGCATGAGTATTTCTTCCCTTTGCCTACAGTCAACTGTTGATTTATGCACGAAAACTTTGGTTGTTACTGTCCATAACTGACTATTAAGATGGATGATTATTGAAGTTAACGAAATTTATGATAACAGTAAAATAACTAAACTAACGCGACACGTGACTTGGACTCTTCCACCGGCATTCCTTAACTGCAGAAATGCCAGAAATATATCTGGGGTTATACTTCCCCCGTCCGAGAAACGGTACTCGGTAGTACTCTTAAACAAGCTTTTTCAGATTTTCAATAAGAGTTGAATTCCACAAAACTGCACAAGATTTATCACCGGTTCAAGTGAAAATGAGGTTAACAGGTCATTAAACATTTATATTTAGGTAGCGCTGATTCATAGAGGAAATCTACAGTAATAATGTCTACACACTCGTAGTTTACTACCGGCACATTAGAGAACCTTGCACATTACTATCGCTTGTATTTTGGACCGGTATTAATGAACAGAATATTTTTCAGTTGTCGTTTTCCTTCTTCTCTTCACCCTCTGCTACAACTTAATGGCATTAATTACCTCACTACCTGACGCCGGCGCTTGATTACGTCAACTGGGACGTGCTGCCCGATATGATGCCAGAGACAGAATTAAGTAGCCAAATTATTTATTTGCAGCTCGATACACAGATGTAAGCGAAATTTGTGTACTGTGCATTCGAAAACAGTTTTCATATATCTTCAGTATCGTGCAGTTTTACCTATGTGAATCTTAGTGTTCATTTCTCATTTCCCAAATTGTTTTAGGGGCATGTTCCGTCAAGTCTGTCTCTGTGCTGTTCGACATTCTTGTAGCTGGTATGCATATTTATATCTGTATCAGTATGCCACCTACAAGTCTTGACAGTACCGCGTCACAATCCTCCCCACATCAAATGAATTTCAGAGGAGACAACCCAACTTTCATGGTGCCACTTACTCCCTTTGTGTGTTGTTTTCCGCGTGCTTCTCCAACTGTATCCTTCTCTTCAGTTGACTGGCCTTAACACGTTTCTGTTTTTCTCTCTATCTGGTGGTTTGAACAAGACTACATTTCTCAATGACAGTGTATGGTCCTTCCAACTTTGGAGCGATTTTCTGTGATCCTAGCCTGCATTTAACAACATCCTTTCTCTTCACTTTACTTGATCTCCAATTGTAAACTTTAGGCATTTTATTCTCCTCTCCGTTCAAATTTCGCAGCGTCCATTTTCTGTTTATCCGTTCCATCCCTAAACTTTTCTTTGCGTTCAGTCCACAACCTCGTCACACTCCACTCTTGGTGAGGGAGCCGAGTCTTGACGTATATTGGTGGTTGCTGTCTCCTATCACGCATCAAATGAAAGAGCGAGTTCGTCATTGTTTCTTGGGTGGAGGCACGATGTGCTAGCAGTCAGTGGAAGCTTTGTTTCCCAGCCACCATTAACCACTCGTCCAGTGCACAGTTGTTTCTCTGCCAAACCATTCGTTTCTCGGTGATGTGGTGTTGTCATGATTTTCTTGATACCCAACTGTTGCAAACGGGATGAAATCTTTCGCCCTCAAAACAAAGGCCCTGCTCTGTCAATATCGTCTTTGATGCGACGATGTGTCGAACTACCGCGTCAGTCACTGTCCTAGAGCACTGATCAAGGATCATGACGGCATCTACTTATCATGTAGCGTGTTTCGTCTTCACCAGGACGTACTCATTGCCACTGGACGTCTGTGGAAACGGACCCATTATATCTATGGACCACAAGTCACCTACTGCCGTAAGTATAACTGACTGCAGAGGCGGCTATATGCACCGATGTCTTTTCACCGACTAGCACTGACGACATTCAGGTACATATTTTGACACATCTTCCCTAGCACCTGGCCAGTACAAGGTTTGCTTCAAGAGGTCGGTTGCTCTTCCTACCACAGTATGTGCTAGCTGGTGACATTCTTTTATAATTTCAAGGCGTAGAGATTGAGGTATTAGTGCGAAACACCTTCCATCGTTCTCTCGCCAAGTCCGAGTTCCGTAGGCGTTCGCACACAATCGATAAATTTGAGTGGCTTCCTCAGCTCCTTACTCACATTAGTTGATTCACTCTTAGTCCGTCTGTGAGCCACGTCTCGTAAACCGTCAATGTCCGGCTCTTGCTACGCTGGGACTCACGCTGTTCCTTGAAGTTTCTCAGAAACGCTTAGTAATAACGGACGCAAAACCAAAACACCGATTGGCTACTCGAGAATTCTTTATTGTAACACCAATATATAGGCAACTTTAAAATTAAGTTTTAACTAAGGTCTATGGACAAATATTACAATAATAAATCACAATATTACTTCTGACGGTTTTCTCCTGACTTCTTTCTGAACAGCGACCGATGAGACGATGACTGTCGTATTGATGTCTCCGCGAAAATATGGGGAAGTTGGTTTTGAGCAAACAACCATGAATTGATCGTTCAATCTTCAACTGCATTGACACTCCCCGGCAAAAAAGGGATCCATCCCTTTTTTCCATCACGACCAATACACGTTGACTTGGATGCCATTGCGAGAACCTGGGTCACACGGACAGAGCTGAAATAGAAAACAAACAGAAAAGCCAACACACCACAGGCATACCCACAGCACAATCTCACACATCGATGACGACCTGCGCCTCCAGATAAAAGGTATCCTCTTGACATCTTGCAACACAATCGCCACTTGCTAGAATGACTCTTGCAGAATGCAACGTGACCATAGCACCACCTCACGATACTCTACGCACATCCTCTTATCTACTCACTACCAATTACCACTGCAATCGCTTGTCACTCATTCTGCCTCAGTTCTAGTAACGGTGACGTATGCGAGCCTCAGTCGTTTACACTCTTTCTCCCCGGCGTGTGGGACCGCAGCTAACAATTATCTCCGTATGCATTTCATTCTCAGCAATAGCCTCCCCGGCGTATACGACCCATCTGCTGTCTGTAACATCAATCAATTCATTCACGAACGTAGAAGACTCGAAACAACTTCAGAAGTAATCACGACGAAAATTTTAACAAAATTACGCAATAACAACAAGGTACGAAAACAACGAGTAAACACAATGAATCCAAAAACACCAATTGATATGACACACCACACATATATACAAACAGTACAAATAACCTCGCGGATCACGTCTTGGTGGAATTCCTTTGAAGAATCGCAGGACTTACACCAGTACGCCTACAACCCTTCACAGGTTGACGATTGTAAGTTGTGGAATGTCCGGACACAAACAAGATTAACCAACAATTACAATAATTGGAACTCACACAATTATTTAACACAAACATATGTACAATCAACACATCAAATGTGGTGGATTCTGCCTTGACGAACTACCCTTGAAGAACTGTAGGACTTACAGCAGTACGCCTACAACCCTTCTCAGGTTGACGCTCTAGGTTGGAAAATCGTCGCAGAGTTCATTTGCTGACTTCCTTCTATCAGCTATATCCTCAAATCTGAACGGTAACACGCTCATGTCATTGTATCGTAGAATATAGATGACGAACAAACACACGACGTATCTGGTCAACCAAGCGTAGAAACAGAGTAATTTACACCAAAGATAATAGCATTCAAATAGTAACTTGAAACTAGAAATGCCTTTATTCATGCAAGTCAATTTAACAATTACTCTCTCGTTTACACTTGGCTTATCCTCACTAAACTGAGCAATATCTTTCGTCCTTTCAAATGCACCAATACTATCATAGTCATTGCACAAGGTACTTGAGTTGATGGGCGTCTGTTTCATTGTGGATGACAACACCAACGACGACTGATTGATACCAGTTGATGAACTTAGCGGTGGATCAGAAGCTGTTGTTGTTCGGCTTTCAGAAAGTTGTCTAACTGCAAGATTACCACCACTGCTGTCTTTCACTACTAGTTCGGGTTTAGCACTATCATCTGATGATAGGTGGGCTACATGCTGATCAATTACACTGACGGTCTCACAAGTATGCACACCTTCTGCAACTGCATTCAATTCTACTTCACGTTGTAGTTGTACAGAACCTTTATTTAACTTAGCAGTAGTAGGCATTCCCCTCATTTCATCATGATCAACCAAAGACAAATCTGCACTATCATGATCATTATCACAAATATTCAATTTACCATATCTATCTGGTCGACTTCATCATTTTCAAACTCTTTAATAACAGAAGTAGATGATTTGGGTTCCTCCTCACAAATCCTTAAAGGTTTTATATCTTCACTCTGACTAGTAATACCTTGTAAACTTGTGGAGTCAGAACTGCACTCTGAAGCAGTAACTCTATTCTGTGACACTCTATTCAACAATGGCTTACCAGTTGCAACTACAGACTTCTTCACCGCACCGTTATCGTCACACAATTCGGAGTCAGGCCTGGAGTTTACATTTAGCTTATCACTGAACTTGCTCACTGGTTCACAGTTCACCTTTGTATGCACCTCTTGCAAACGTGTAAAACACAACCGTGTTTGTCTTGCATCTTGTAACTTATCTGTTGAGGATGTACTACGAAACCTGTTACACTCACTAGGTCTATATGCATTACTAGACATCATGGAGCCTTCTCGATATCCACCTCTCTGAGGCCTATTCGTCATCAATGATTGCATTTTGCTCTCAGACTGCTCTATTCTAGGGGTGAGATGTAATAGACTGGCGAACTTGCTCATAGATAGATTGACGCTATCTTTTACCAGTTTCAGGATATCATCAAACTTTGGCTCGATACCCTCATCCTCCATACGGGAGCTTATCTTCACCCACTTCCTTTGCAGTCGAGTAGGTAGGCGTCTTGCTATTACTTCTAGTATAAAACTCGAGTTGAGGTCACTCATGCAATTCATAGAAATCAATGCATTCTTGTAAATCAGCAAATTATCCAAAAACTCAGTGAGTGCCTGGGAGTCATCCTGTAATTGACCACCATTACCCTTAACAGCCTCGAATAATTTCCCTACAATCATCGAAGGTCTTCCAAACCTTTGACGTAGTATGCTCACAGCCTCGTAGTAGCCCTCTTTCGGCTTCATAAACTTACAGCACTGTATAGCTCTTGCAGCATCTCCAGTGCAATACCTCATCAAATACATTAACTTCATTTCATCAGTTAATAAAAAACCACTTAACATGATTTCAAATTCCCTTACAAACTGTAAATAATCAGCCGGGTTTCCGTCGAAACACCGTGGTTCAAATTTAGGGAGTTTGATGTTCCTATTATCCCTGAACGGCGAAACAGTAACATCAACCATGTCATGCTTAACATCAGACACATCGTTACAAGTAACAGACAAGTCACCATGACTTACTTTCCTGTTTGCATCCAAGACGCTCTGTCCCTTCTTTGACCCAGGCATTGTTGAACTTGACCCAATTCCAAAAACGTTCCAGATATTGCTTGTTCAAAGAGGACTTGACCGGCACCAGGAAAGATGAATGGTGACTATCCAAACTGTCACCAGCTATCTGAATCCGTCAGAAAATGTTTCCGCCGTCAGAAACTGACTTCACTGTCAGAAACTGTCAGCCACGTCTCGTAAACCGTCAATGTCCGGCTCTTGCTACGCTGGGACTCACGCTGTTCCTTGAAGTTTCTCAGAAACGCTTAGTAATAACGGACGCAAAACCAAAACACCGATTGGCTACTCGAGAATTCTTTATTGTAACACCAACATATAGGCAACTTTAAAATTAAGTTTTAACTAAGGTCTATGGACAAATATTACAATAATAAATCACAATATTACTTCTGACGGTTTTGTCCTGACTTCTTTCTGAACAGCGACCGATGAGACGATGACTGTCGTATTGATGTCTCCGCGAAAATATGGGGAAGTTGGTTTTGAGCAAACAACCATGAATTGATCGTTCAATCTTCAACTACATTGACACTCCCCGGCAAAAAAGGGATCCATCCCTTTTTTCCATCACGACCAATACACGTTGACTTGGATGCCATTGCGAGAACCTGGGTCACACGGACAGAGCTGAAATAGAAAACAAACAGAAAAGCCAACACACCACAAGCATACCCACAGCACAATCTCACACATCGATGACGACCTGCGCCTCCAGTTAAAAGGTATCCTCTTGACATCTTGCAACACAATCGCCACTTGCTAGAATGACTCTTGCAGAATGCAACGTGACCATAGCACCACCTCACGATACTCTACGCACATCCTCTTATCTACTCACTACCAATTACCACTGCAATCGCTTGTCACTCATTCTGCCTCAGTTCTAGTAACGGTGACGTATGCGAGCCTCAGTCGTTTACACTCTTTCTCCCCGGCGTGTGGGACCGCAGCTAACAATTATCTCCGTATGCATTTCATTCTCAGCAATAGCCTCCCCGGCGTATACGACCCATCTGCTGTCTCTAACATCAATCAATTCATTCACGAACGTAGAAGACTCGAAACAACTTCAGAAGTAATCACGACGAAAATTTTAACAAAATTACGCAATAACAACAAGGTACGAAAACAACGAGTAAACACAATGAATCCAAAAACACCAATTGATATGACACACCACACATATATACAAACAGTACACACAAACTCGCGGATCACGTCTTGATGGAATTCCTTTGAAGAATCGCAGGACTTACACCAGTACGCCTACAACCCTTCTCAGGTTGACGATTGTAAGTTGTGGAATGTCCGGACACAAACAAGATTAACCAACAATTACAATAATTGGAACTCACACAATTATTTAACACAAACATATGTACAATCAACACATCAAATGTGGTGGATTCTGCCATGACAAACTACCCTTGAAGAACTGTAGGACTTACAGCAGTACGCCTACAACCCTTCTCAGGTTGACGCTCTAGGTTGGAAAATCGTCGCAGAGTTCATTTGCTGACTTCCTTCTATCAGCTATATCCTCAAATCTGAACGGTAACACGCTCATGTCATTGTATCGTAGAATATAGATGACGAACAAACACACGACGTATCTGGTCAACCAAGTGTAGAAACAGAGTAATTTACACCAAAGATAATAGCATTCAAATAGTAACTTGAAACTAGAAATGCCTTTATTCATGCAAGTCAATTTAACAATTACTCTCTCGTTTACACTTGGCTTATCCTCACTAAACTGAGCAATATCTTTCGTCCTTTCAAATGCACCAATACTATCATAGTCATTGCACAAGGTACTTGAGTTGATGGGCGTCTGTTTCATTGTGGATGACAACACCAACGACGACTGATTGATACCAGTTGATGAACTTAGCGGTGGATCAGAAGCTGTTGTTGTTCGGCTTTCAGAAAGTTGTCTAACTGCAAGATTACCACCACTGCTGTCTTTCACTACTAGTTCGGGTTTAGCACTATCATCTGATGATAGGTGGGCTACATGCTGATCACTCACACTGACGGTCTCACAAGTATCCATACCTTCTGCAACTGCATTCAATTCTACTTCACGTTGTAGTTGTACAGAACCTTTATTTAACTTAGCAGTAGTAGGCATTCCCCTCATTTCATCATGATCAACCAAAGACAAGTCTGCACTATCATGATCATTATCACAAATATTCACTTTACCGTCAAGTTCATCATTTTCAAACTCTTTAATAACAGAAGTAGACAATTTTGGTTCCTCCTCACAAATCATTAAAGGTTTTATATCTTCACTCTGACTAGTAATACCTTGTAAACTTGTAGGGTCAGAACTGCACTCTGAAGCAGCAACTCTATTCTGTGACACTCTATTCAACAATGGCTTACCAGTTGCAACTACAGACTTCTTGACTGCACCGTTATCGTCACACAATTCGGAGTCAGGCCTGGAGTTTACATTTAGCTTATCACTGAACTTGCTCACTGGTTCACAGTTCACCTTTGTATGCACCTCTTGCAAACGTGTAAAACACAACCGTGTTTGTCTTGCATCTTGCAACTTATCTGTTGAGGATGTACTACGAAACCTGTTACACTCACTAGGTCTATATGCATTACTAGACATCATGGAGCCTTCTCGATATCCACCTCTCTGAGGCCTATTCGTCATCAATGATTGCGTTTTTCCCTCAGACTGCTCTATTCTAGGGGTGAGATTCAATATACTGGCGAACTTGCTCATAGATAGATTGACGCTATCTTTTACCAGTTTCAGGATATCATCAAACTTTCGCTCGATACCCTCATCCTCCATACGGGAGCTTATCTTCACCCACTTCCTTTGCAGTCGAGTAGGTAGGCGTTTTGCTATTACTTCTAGTATAAAACTCGAGTTGAGGTCACTCATGCAATTCATAGAAATCAAGGTATTCTTGTAAATCAGCAAATTATCCAAAAACTCAGTAAGTGCCTGGGAGTCATTCTGTAGTTGACTGCCGTTACCTTTGACAGCTTCGAATACGTTCCTTACAATCATTGAAGGTCTTCCAAACCTTTGACGTAATATGCTCACAGCCTCAGCGTATCCCTCATTAGGGGGCATGAGCTTACAGCACTGTATAGCTCTTGCAGCATCTCCAGTGCAATATCTCATCAAATACATTAACTTCATTTCATCAGTTAATAAAAAACCACTTAACATGATTTCAAATTCCCTTACAAACTGTAAGTAAACAGCTGGGTTTCCGTCGAAACACTGTGGTTCAAATTTAGGGAGTTTGATGTTCCTGTTATCCCTGAACGGCGAAACAGTAACATCAACCATGTCATGCTTAACATCAGACACATCGTCACAAGTAACAGACAAGTCGCCATGACTTACTTTCCTGTTTGCATCCAAGACACTCTGTCCCTCCTTTGACCCAGGCATTGTTAAACTTGACCCAATTCCAAAAACGTTCCAGATACTGCTTGTTCAGAGAGGGCTTGATCGGCACCAGGAGAGATGAATAGTGACTATCCAAACTGTCACTAGCTATCTGAATCCGTCAGAAAATGTTTCCGCCGTCAGAAACTGACTTCACTGTCAGAAACTGTTAGCCACGTCTCGTAAACCGTCAATGTCCGGCTCTTGCTACGCTGGGACTCACGCTGTTCCTTGAAGTTTCTCAGAAACGCTTAGTAATAACGGACGCAAAACCAAAACACCGATTGGCTACTCGAGAATTCTTTATTGTAACACCAATATATAGGCAACTTTAAAATTAAGTTTTAACTAAGGTCTATGGACAAATATTACAATAATAAATCACAATATTACTTCTGACGGTTGTCTCCTGACTTCTTTCTGAACAGCGACCGATGAGACGATGACTGTCGTATTGATGTCTCCGCGAAAATATGGGGAAGTTGGTTTTGAGCAAACAACAATGAATTGATCGTTCAATCTTCAACTACTCTGTCACCGTCAGTGATAACCTGCGTTACTCCTATAGCAGCAGGATATTTATTCGTGCCTAGTCAGGCAGATTTGTGCTACTGCACCAAAGTAAGCCAATGCCCTTCTTTTTCGCTGCCTAGTGTTCTGTAAGCGTAACTTCATTTTAGTTCATGGTCACTGCTCGTACAGGAGGTTTTTCAGCGTCCTGATATGGCAACACAGGGGGTTTTAAGGATGTTGAGTAACCGCGATCCAACAGCATGAAGGATGAAATGGCATATACAAGTAAGTGACTTCAAGTCTTGTTTAACCTCAGTCTTGCTGTAGATCTGTGCAACCTCCACTACAAGGCAAGTAGAAGAGGAGAGGCAGGCAGCAAATTACAGGAAAAATAATGTGGACACAGCAAGAAATTTAATGTCTTGTAACACATGGTAATTCCCCAAAATTATCAGCCACAGCATTCATCACTGAATATTGGATGCTGATCCTCACTGTTTAAGTGAATCTTTTTAGCTGAACGCCTACTGTCAAGCATCCACATCATTTGGCAGGCCATCTTGTTGGGTTCATTCGCTCATGCACGTTTCCCAGCTGGTTAATCAATCAACTGTACACTGCAGTTTTGTCCCGAAATATGCTTCATAATTCGGACGATCAATTTTGGTGTCCTGCTCTGGCTTTAGTATATGCGGAATGAATACCATGGAAGTTGCGGCTTCTAGATCTTGCGTTAATATACATTATACTGTCAGCGAACGTCGACACCTTTAGCCTGAAAACTGGCGAGCCCTAGTGCGAGCTTCATCTAAAGTAAATAGGCAGACGAATTTCGGTGAGTACACTTCATTTTGTATTTGTCCTTGCACTGTTTTTAAAGTGTATATATATTTCGCAACGAGTGACCATACGCCGAAGCTTATCCGTACCCAAATAAGTAGCAGCGCCGTTCAACTCGTGCCATTTTGGCCAGATAATGTGCAAGCGCGGTTTAAGATAACCGAGTATGATTTTAGTGAACACTGGATCACCAACCAACGTTCACAGTTCCTTGTAGTTATCCACGCTCTGCCACGGGAATCAATCGAATGTGTCACTGCTCAAACGTCCAGCCCCTATGAATTGCTTAAAGCAGCCCTCCTCATAAGAAATGACCTCAGCATCGGCATAGTCTTAGCGAACAATTTCGCAATGTCGAGCTAGGCGATCAATCAGCTGTGAACATGGTAACACGGATGCTGGAAGTTATCATTCAGTGTCATTCTGATGAAGGGCTTTTTGAGGGGCCGTTCTTATCTACATTGCCACGATCAGTACAGGCCGTGCTAGTGACACTCCAAGGTGTTGTTTTAGACGATTTAGCTAATTCTATAAATAAAATTGTAGAAATAACACAATTGCCGACCACGGGAAAGTGCTCATTTTCTAAACAGTTTTCGAGTAGGGGCACTGCGATGACAGATATATGTAACTCCGTTGAGCAACTATTTAGGTCAGACAGTACCCGTATTTCCACCAACAGTCAACCGCATTCCCCTCAAAGACGAAGCCCATGTGGCCAGTCAAAACCTAAACCACTTTCATTTCAAAACCCTGACTACTGCTGGTAACACAATACCTATGACCAAGAAGAAAACTGATGCCAAAAACTTTGTAATTTTAGTAATAGTAATCTACTTCGTGTCCCCACTGCTACAGGGGCAGATCGAGAGAAGGAACCTACCTTTAATTTAAAGGCTGGGAATGGAAAACCTATTGCAAACTTCGGTAGGAAGCACGTCTATTTGAAGGTAGGCCTGTGCAAATCTGTGGATTTTCCTTCTCGCTGACAGTGGTTGTCACAGTGCTTATCTTTGGCACGAGCCTATTTAGCCATCATGATCCACTCGTATATGTCCACCGAAAACGACTGATAAACAGTAACACCAGCCCGTCTACTAAAGGTATAACCCATGTAGGTTACAGCTTGTCACTAACTGAGGAGAAGGCGATGTTTTACCTAACTTTTCAACCTATCGTTGACAAGTACCCCGAACTCAATTGCCCATCTGACGATCTGTAGTGCATAACAATCAATGTCATGCATCATACCGCAACCTCAGGACAACACGTGACATCCAAAGCACGACTACTTCCTCCTGACAAACTACGACTGAATTCGGCGTTTAGAAGACGAATTTCGCGAGTAGACCATGGTAGGCGACTACTTGACCTATTTAAATATGATTGGTCATTAGTATGTACTCTTGGTTTCTATATATTTGAGTAATTGTCATGAATTTTATTATATTATTGTTAACCACGTTACTTGTAAAGCGGTTGCAAACAAACTGTGAAGTGATATCATCTCGGGAAATCTGTCTTCTGAATATCTTATTCAAACTACAACTGCCGAGAAATGGATTCGACCATATGCTCACCCATGGCATCATTAGGCGATCGAATAACCCTTTGGCATCCCCACTTCATGAAGTTCCGAAAAAAGATAGCAACGATTGGCAACCCAATGGTGACCACCTGCGAGCGAACTCCATAACGACCTATAATTTTATTTTATTTATTCATTTTATTTTTTATTACAGCATGATTCCGCACTGTATTTTTGGTACAAGTATGGAATTTTCAGCATGTGATATCGGTAGCCAAAATTTTGCAGCCCGAGCATAGATATCAGGTGTGTTATCCACTGCCTGACATACAGGACGTAAAAGGAACTCTAGCTGGTGCAACTATTTTCTCGAGAACAGACTTGGTTAAAAAATGTATCCTAATACCGACGGCACCAAAAGATATTCCGAAAGAGCTGTCAACAAATATTTCGGAAGTTTTGAATTTCTACGTACGCGATATGGTCTCTGAAATACAGCACAAACATTCCAATGGTTCTGTCAGTGAAAGGGCAGCCTGTAGACGGCCGTAGGTCATTTGATCAGCTGATGGATATTGGCGCTATTTTTGGAAAATACGTCAAGGTCAGGTCATTTTTCGTTGTTTTACACACTTTTTACATATATTTCAGCTAAATGTTGATGAAATACGGCTTATTTAGCAGAAATAGGCAATGGTGGTGTCCTTATCCGGCCGTAGCTTACAGGCAGTTTGTTGAAAAAACGTACTTTTCCGTTCAGAATGTGTCGAATTACTTGAAGACTCATGTTATAACGACCATTTCGTGAATTTGTTTTGCATTTTAATGGATTACACATGGACATGATGAGCTGGGATAGCTCGTTTTGGTAATTATTTCATTTACTTTGTAGTGTACTTTTCCTAATGCTGACAAGGCTCCTCCACATGTATTTCTTTAAGGAAAAATCTGCAGATATACTGAGAAATTATATGCACATAGTATTCCCTTATTTTATGACATAAACATGACGTTTGCAGGCAGATGCAATATCGATTTTGTATTATTGAAAAATGTTTACTGATGTAATTATGTACAATTCAACTAATTATTTCGTCATTTCAAATATATTTCATGGTTAACTATTGTGTTTACAGTGATAACAATGTCTACATCTGTATAATTCATATGTTCTTTTTCTGATAGTATCTACTTTCGGGAATTTCATGGATTTGGGCGATAAAGAAGAAGATACCTGCATCAATCCATGAAATCCTTGACAGTTAAACTGAGTCGGTCAGGTAGGGAGATGCAGACTCCCGGGTTGGGGGCCTCGGGACTGACTCTAGGAATCAATGGCTGGAGACAATAGGTGACATGGCTCAAAATCGTTGTCAATGGCCAGCGCAGATGTATTCAGTCTCTGTAATCTTTCATATTCCTTTCTACCATTACCCATTCTGTTTCACTCGTATACTTGTCAAACTCTATTGATTCTCTTCACTTATCTTCTTGTCTACCTTTGTGTGCTATTTGGAACGTGGCAACTCGAACTGGTGCACTTCTGTGCCAAGTTCTATGTTGAATCCAGACAGACAGACAGACCTGCACTGTTGTCGATTTTGTATTACATGTTAATTCATTAATAAATGTATTCCTCGTTATTCGTTTGTTTATTCTACTTGATAAGACCGAATATTAGCCCTTGCGTAATTTGTGAGGTATAGAGTATATGAGGCTATCTTTGAAATACTAAGTAGGAGCAGATATTCGGAGAAGCCTATTGGTAAAAGATTATGTTGTAGTCAAATAAAGTAAATATGCCTAAATCGTAGAGGAGGTATTGCGATTATAAAGCGTTTCGAGTTATCTATCGTCTTAGCAGAATACATATGCTGATTCGCGATTCATAGTCACAAAGTGAGAGTAAATCTACCTGAGATAGTTTGCTTGTGATTTCTGCATGCCGCAGTGTACCATAAGGAGAGACTATACCTATGCTGTTAGATGTATGACTCAGTGCAACTACGGTTATCGTAATAATTAAAAACAGAATGCCTAGGGTTCTCAGCCAAAGAACACGATACGTTGCTATCTGCTCATATAATCACGTAAACAAAAGTTTTCCAGACGCCGCATTTACTCCTAACAGTTTACCCTCAACTTCTAACTTAGCACGTGCTACTTATGTTACTGGAACACAATCGCATTACAACAGAAGGAAGACAGATTCATTGAAAAATTGTTTATTAAACAAAAATCAGATTTCAAATGTACAGATAATTCAGATGAGTAGTCCTCTGTTACCGTCAGTAAGTTCCATCTGCGTACACGGCACATATATGTTTTTCCATAAGTCTGAAAAGGTTTAAGAAAAGCATAATTAACTTGGGTATTACATGTATGATCTGAATAAAAAAATTTTCCTGATAAGCATTTACAAGTAATCACTTTACAAACAATATATATATATAAGTAGCCCAATAGTTTTCACTAAACTTAAGGGACTTCGCAACTTATCGTTTGTCGATATCTAGTAGGTCCATCGAAGCATCATGAAATGATAAAATTATTTAACGACAAGTTATGCAGTAGTTTTCAAAGCTTGTACAAATATTTTAGCAAAAATGACAATCACTTTATGACAAATAATAGGTCTTGACAGCAATAATAATAACATTCATGTTCATAGTGACTATAAAAACAATAATAGGTATTATTATCGCAACGAATTCATCATTAACTTAGATAGACAACTAACAATAATACAATCATATCAAATAAATGTATCACTTAATCTTAAGAAGCATGTGTTTACTTACTTTCACTGTATTCTCTCAATACTGATGTGCTCAACAAGCTTATTCCAACTGAATTTAAGATTAATTCTGAAAGTGAGTGGAGATCCAGTTTATGTCAAATAAAAACATGTAACTTACATGTATTACACTGCTTACTGAGACATCTGATACCTGCTTTCCGATCTTCGTGACAAGAACACAGTTTATCTAGGTTTACCTACATATACAAAAGTAATACGTATATGCTGCATCAACCATGCCGTTTTTATCATGATTAGCCAGACCACTGTGTATATTATACTTATTTAAGGATCTCTGAAAATAATGGTCAAGCGATAATTGAAGTTGCGTGAAGTTATTACCTCTTCAGAACATTGTTTGCATTCTTGACACTCCTGAGAAGTCCTTAGATCTTCATTTGGCATGAATTCGTTGAATTCAGCAAATAAATCCACTGCTATATCATTTCTTTCCTGAGCTGTAATAATTTGTGTTGTTAATTATCTCTACAATTTGATAAAACGATCACGGAAATTCAGAACTTAACCAAGCAGCAAAATGATGTTTGAAATTACCTCAACTCGAATGACAAACTGGCCAATCACAAGCGAGCGAATCGCTTGTTTATCTCATTCGCGGTCACTCAAAATTACGGCCGTCTACAGGCTGCCTTCAATCATTTACAGGTTCGAAGAAGACGAACGAAAACGAATAAAAGTACTTCATATTTTGTATAAAACATTTGTTTACAGACTATGTACTAACCCTCGATTTTAATTGCCAAATAATACAACTTCCTTCTTACAACCATTGGTGTTTTGGTGTTAAAGTCGAGAATCAGTCGTAGGGATTATTGGTTCGGAGCGTCCTTGTGAAAATATGAACTTAGGGATGAGTTCTTTGACAGTTTTTTCTCTTCTGTTTACTTTCTGGAGCGCCTCCTAGAAATATTCTAGGAGTACTTACTGGGTCTGCAGCCAGCATCTCTTTGGACGCGGATTACCAACGCAATTTGGATCCTTTGGTGACATTGGATAGAGCCTGGGCCCAGAAAGGGACGTGGCAACATGGAAGTAGACAAAAAGGTAAGTAACGATGAGTTGCCAGTTAATTGTAATGATATGCATGAGGCTCAGCATGACGAGTCTGATATTCACGCTTCGCCGTTTAGGGATAGTAGTGCTTTAAGACCCCCTAAGTTTGAACCTCGGTACGTTGATGTAAACCCAGCGACTATCCGCAGTTTATCAAAGAGTTTGAGGTCTTGTTGAGTGGTTTTGTATTAGATGACGAAATGAAGTTAATGTATTTGTTGAGGTATTGCACTGGTGTTGCTGCAAGAGCCATACAGTGCTGCAAGTTTATGTCCCCGAATGAAGGATATACAGAGGCTATGAGGATACTACGTCAAAGGATTGGAAGACCATTCATAATATCCCGTAGTGTTTTTCAGACCGAGAAAGGTAATAGATCACTGTTAAACGATAATTCAGAGGAACTCGCAGAGTTCTTGGACAGTTTAATGGTATATAGAAATACTCTCGTGTCTCTTAATTTCGTAGATGAATTGAATTCAAGTTCCGTGCTTGAGACTGTCGCCGAGAGGTTACTAGTTCGTCTCCAAAGAAAGTTCGTAAAGATCAGCTCCCGTCCAGAAGAGGAGGGTTTAGAGCCTGGGTTGGATGACATTGTGAGCCTAGTGAAAGGCAGTGTCAACCAAGCTTTGAGCAAGTTTGCTAGTATACTGCATCCCACCCCTGGAATAGAGAAATCAGAGAGCAAAAAAGAATCATTTATGACGAAAGGGTCACAGAGAAGTGGATATCGAGAAAGCTTTATGGTGTCTAGTAATCCATATAAACTTAGTGAGTGTAACAGCTTTGGTGGGACATCCCAACAGATAGGTTACAAGTCGCGAGACAAACACATTTGTGTTTTACATGTTTGCAAGAAGTGCATAAAAAGGTGAACTGTGAATCAGTGACCAAGTTTAGAGGTAAGCTAAATGTGAAATCAGTGTCATCAAGTTCTGACTACGAATTGTGTGACGATAATGGTGCAGTGGAGAAGCCTGTAGTTGTTACCAGTCAGCCATTCTTGAATAGAGTGCCACAGACGACACCGCAGTTTGTGCAGAAGAAGGGAGCTACAGTTTTAGAGTCCAGTTCTGACTCCACAACTTTACAAGGCATTAATAGTCAGAGTAAAAGTATAAAGCCTGTAAGGATTTGTGGGGAAGAACCCAAATCATGTAATGTTGTTAAAGAGTTTGAAAATGATGAAGTCGATCGTACAAATGGTGGTAAAGTGGATATTTGTGACAGTGATCATGATAGTGCAATTTTGTCTTTGGCTGATCATGATGAGCTGAGTGAAATGCCTACTACCACTGAGTTGGACAAAGGTTTATTATTTATTTTTGATTACAGCTTGATTCCACACCGTATTTTTGATACAAGTATGGAATTTTCAGCGTGGATATCGGTAGCGTCGGCGTGGGCTCGAACCCCGGGCTATGTGCATGGTCAGCGAGAGTCCTAACAACTGTGCCACCGACGCACTTGAACGTGAAGTAGACTTGAAGGCAGATGTGGGGGTAGAAGGTATGGATACTTGTGAAACCGCCAGTGTAAATGATCAGAGTGTAGTCCACCTATCGATGGATGTTAATGCTAAACTGGAGCGAATCAATAAAGATAGCAGTGGTGGTAATCTTGCAGTTAGACAACCTCCTGAAGGTCGGACGATGACAGCTTCTGATGCGCCGCTAAGTTCATCAACTGGTATCAGTCAGTCGTCGTTGGTGTTGTCATCCACAATGAAAGGGACATCCATGAACTCACATGTCTTATGCTATGACTATGCTAGTATCAGTCTGTCTGAAAGGACGAAAGTCAATGGCCAGTTTAGGGAGGATAAGCCAACTGTGTCTAGAGTGTAATTGTTAAACTGACATGCACGAATAAAGTTACTATTTGAATGCTATTATCTTTGATGTAAATTACTCTACACCTACGCTTGGTTGGTCAGATACGTCGTATGTTTGTTAGTCATCTACATTCCACGATATAATGACACTGGCGTGTCACTGCTCAGAGTTGAGAACATAGATGATAAAAAGGAGGTAATTTTGTTTGTGTTCAGACGTCTTCCACCTGGATCGCCAACCTGAGAAGGATTGTAGGCGTACTGCTGTAAGTCCTACAGTTCTTCAAGGGCAGCTCGTAAAGGCAGAGTCCACAACAATTAGTGTATTGATTGTACATACATTTGTGTTGAGTAATTAAGTGGGTTCCGATTCATCTAGTTGTTGGTTAATTTTTATGGTTGTCGCATTGTTTGAATCATCTTGTAATGTTATTGTAAGTACCTCTGAAGTCGTTGCAAGTCTTCTTAACTTGTGAACGAATCCAGTAGTGTTAGAGTCAGTGTATGCGATTTGATCTGCCGTGGAGGGAATTGTGCCAGAGTGATTTGTAGCAACCAACACTTCGTGAACCAGATCAGTGGTGGAACTGTCTACAGAGAGCGTAGATTCCACACGCTAGGAAGAGCCTATCGGTGTAATGCGGCATGCTTGTTGTGTGCTGGGCTTATTTTCTTGCATTTCATTTTGCCCTAGTCCCGGTTGACCCAAGTTGCCGGGTTGGCACTTCAGTTCTAGGTCATCGGAGCTATGGAAAAAAGGGATGGACTCTTTTTTCCCGGGGAGTGTCAGTGAACGTGAACATTCAACGTTGGTTCATTGGCCTTGGTCGCCATTGGTGGGCAACTCGAAGGCGCGAATGGTTCAATCGTTTACAGGTTCGAAGAAGACGAACGAAAACGAATAAAAGTACTTCATATTTTGTATAAAACATTTGTTTACAGACTATGTACTAACCCTCGATTTTAATTGCCAAATAATACAACTTCCTTCTTACAACCATTGGTGTTTTGGTGTTAAAGTCGAGAATCAGTCGTAGGGATTATTGTTTCGGAGCGTCCATGTAAAAATATGAACTTAGGGTTGAGTTCGTTGACATGTTCATTGACGAAGTATTTCGTGGTTTCGACTTTGTATCTGTATGCTTATTTTTCTTTTCCCCTGCGTTTTCAGACAAAGTAGCTAACCTTATACACTTGAAGTTGGCATTCGGAACGCTACGCCGACCTTGTTTTACCATTAATATTCAACAGTCTCATATAGGAGTGAAAACATTAAACCTTTTTGGTCACATCACTGACTGCAGGGATACCCGTCCAATGGCTAGTAAACCTGAGGGGATTCTGAACCTCCTGGATCCGAATGCGGCGAAATTTCTTCTCACTTTTAACTACTTGGTAAGTTATAACCAACGCTGCATTCCTAGCTGTGCTTTCCTGATTCAACCACTAACAGACATTCTCCGAGGGAATAACAAGTCCATCAAACCTGACGCGTCTGCTCAAAATGCGTCGGTGGAACAGTGGTTAGGACTCTCGCCGACCATGCACATGGTCCGAGGTTCGATCCCCTGCCGACGCACACCAGATATTCATGGTCAGCCTGCGAAATTTGGGCTATCGATATCCATGCTGAAAATTACATACTTGTGACAAAAATACAGCGTGGAATCAAGCTGTGATCAAAAAATACTTTCACTCAGGTTGAGAAGTCTTTCGCAAACGCCACTCCTATTATATACCAGGATCTAGTGGCACCTTTAATTATCTCAGCTGATGCATCAGACACTGCAATCAGGCCAGTTCTGCAACAGCTAGCCAGCAAACAGTGACAACCATTCGCCTTTTTCGTGAGGCATCCACAACCGACTGAAACCAAGTACGGTATTTCTGGCAATGTTCTGTGTCATACGTCACTTTCGACATTCAGTGGTAGGTTGTGAATTCGTAATTTTCACTGACAAAAAACCCCTTACACTCTCTCTGAAATCGGCCAAGTTAGACTTAGAGCACCACCAACCACCAATCGGCAAACGACTTCGAATTATCCAGTGAGATTTATGAACGCGATTTCAATGTTGTATAGCGCTCGTTTCGTTTCAAATGCGTGCTCTAACGAAGTAATGGTTGCAATTCGAGGAGGATGGTGTTTTCCAGTGTTGCCTGGATTTAGGGTTTCTTTCGAAGGAGAGAATTCGTTCGCGTGGTGGTGTGATTACTTTAAAAGGCTTTAGCGGGTCAGCTGATGGATATGTCCATCGTTATGCAATTTGTTTGAGATGAGTTAGTACTAGAGAATGTAAGCTGATAATTTTGATATTTCGCAGGAACTACTTTTGCTAGGTCCCATCTCTCTCCAACGCAAATTTTGTATATCTACGGCTACTGAGTCTTAAAACAGCCGATGAGAGCCACAGCTGCTGAAACCGAGAATAGGCTCGTCTCAACAGTTCAGTGGTATCAGCATCGCAGAGACATTGCAACGTGGAAAATGGAGAAAATCACTTCTTTGTTGGGTGGAGAAGACATCATTGTGCACGTCGACGGAACTTTGTTGGTCAAGGAGAAATACAACCGAGGTCGCCAACGAGCCAAAAATTTTTGGGTAATTGGTTTATGCGACAGCTGCCTCCGAAGAGGATTCGTGGAAAGAATAGCAGATAGAAAAGCAACTGCTCCCATGCCTATTATTACCAGACTTGTAAAACGGGGATCAGTAATACATACGGATATTCATCATAGAGTGAACCATTCAAGTGATTTTGTCGATCCTATTACGTAGACACATAGAAGTTCTATTGGAGGATTTTTGGGGAGGTTGAAAATAGGATTAGGGCTATAAATGGATCCGAAAAGGATCTCACTTATAGTCATTTGGATGAATATATATACAGAATGTGGTGTAACTTTCCTATTGACAATCCTACGCTTAGCTGGAAGATGTTTCTCTCACACGTTAGAGAAAGATATTTTCTTTAATGCTTTGTTTCCATAAATATACTTTCCCCTTTATCATATATGCCTCTTTCATATGATTGATCCGTTCAAGGCCGTTTTTGATTGGTTGTTGGTGGTGCTGAAAGTTTAACTTTGCCATGAAATCAACTTCAGACAAGTATTCACCTAGAGAATCATGACAATTGGACTACGTTTCATAGTTTACATCAGATATTCACCACATATCCTGAGTGAACAACACTGTGGCAGATGCCTTGTCGCGCATTTGTTTCCTCGTCCAGGTAGGTGGCAAAGACCTTGCGAAACCGGCTTGTCTTCAAAAAGAAGATACCAAGCTCTAACATGATTTGTCAAAGAAAACTGCAATTAGCCGAGAAAAACTTAAGCATAAGAAGAGACACTATTCTACGTGAAATTTCCACGAGTAATAATAGGGAATCAGGAGAATGGGCTCGCACGTGCTTGCCGAAATTGCAAGGTAGTAAGACACACCGAAAGCCCTCTAACACCTTTCTTATCCCTTGTGCTCGTTTCGAACACGTTCGCATAGGTCTGATTGGACCCCTCCTGGAATCTCATAAGCTTACTCATATATTGACCTACATTGATCCTTGCACACGGTGGTCTGAAGCAGTACCCCTCAAGGATGTATCTACTGAAACAGTCGCACGTGTCTTTGTCCAACTACGGTTCTCAGGTTTTGGATGCCCATCCTCCATGACAACTGATCGCAGACAGCAATTCGGAAGCGGCATATCCTTAGCCTTGGCTAGAATCCTTGGTTGTATGCGTTTCAGAACAACGGCCTACCATCCTCAAGTATATGGTGCGGTAGAACGTTTACACTGACAGTTGAGGGCTGAGTTATCAACTGCAGACAATGTACACTGAATTGAAACAGTGACATCAGTTCTTCCTAGCACACGAAATGCCTTGAAGACTGAGGCTAGTTGTACTATCGCCGAGCTAGTATATCGCGTTCAGTCAAGCCTGCTCTTTTCAGAACACAGTCTACAAGCTCGTCCATGTCCGAAAAATTCTTCACATGTATTTGTTCGTCGTGACTGTGTGTGTCGCCTTCTGATACACCAATAAAATGAACCATATAAAGTCACTTAAGGTATGGATAAATTTTTTATACTAGACAAGAAAGGCAGAGAAGAATCTGGTAGTATCGACCGTCTGAAACAGGTCTGTTTAGAAAGCGATCCCGTGAACCTCAGACCAAGCGCTTCCAGTAACATATATCTTATGGTGCTAGATCTTTGTTACGAGGTAACTGCTTAACTACTGACCAGCGCCCACTTAACTGGTAAAGCGGAACACGCGATAATCAGCGGTAAAACTAGAATCATTTATTTATGACAAAAGTGACTGTATTTATATAAAAATAAGGTAGACTGGAAATCAACCAATCCGGCTGAGAATTCGGAATTGTGCAAGCGTCCAATCAGAAAGCAGGATCAAGTGCATGTCAACGACTTGACGCTAATAACTTGACTGAGACATGATAATGACCTGATAATTGCATGTGTTTTGCCTCTTCCTAACACCTCCCCTTTTAAGATAGGGCTACCGGTAGCTTTTGTATCGCGGAATCACTTGTAGGTACTTTGGCGGTCTTGGTTGTCGTTGTGATCTCCTTGGCTGCTGGGACACTTTGCCTTTGTTTCGACTATTTTGGCCATGTGACGTTTTCGGATCCGTCGTATCTATCAATAGCTCAAATTGTACGTCGGCGGACTTGGAATCGTTCAACTGTTTACCAACTAGTCTATTTCTTATTTGATTGGCATGCCTGACCCAAATAAGGTCTCCAACCTTGACCTTGTAAATGACTTGGCCTTTTCTTCCAACGATCACTCCAGAAACCCATGGGCGATCTCTCCGTATGTAATCACGAACCAGTACCGACTGACCAACCATGAAACTTCTTTGCTTGGTGCCATGACGTCTATTGAACCAAAATTCACTATTTCGACCACATTTGCTCCGTCTTGATGGGATCGGGATAATTGTATCCAAAGTAGTACGTAATCTTCTTCCAAACATAACTTCTGCGGGAGATGTTTGATTTGGGCATGATGGGTTGGTTGTGGTTCGATAAATGAAGAGGAAATTGTGCAATACATCCTCTATCGATCCCTCCCCGTTTGACTTCTGAAGTGCGCGCTTGAGTGTATCAACAAAACGCTCTGCTTGTCCATTTGACTGAGGATGGTAAGGCGGGCTGCGAATATGCTGAACACCTAGCCGCTCACAAAACTGTTTGAATTGTTCAGCTGTAAACTGAGGTCCGTTATCGGAAACGATGATCTCTGGAACACCAAATCTGCTGAAAAGCTGAACCAACTTATTTAATGTTATCGTCACTGTGGTATTTTGCATAATGAAAACCTCCGGCCACTTGGAATACGCGTCGATTACCACGAGAAACTGTTTGCCATTGATTGGGCCGGCAAAATCTATGTGGATTCTTGACCACGGTTTTCCTGGGTTGGGCCACGGCTGTAGGTCTGTCTTGATAGGCATTTTCAAAGCCTGAGCACAGCGAGAACATGAGCGAACCATCACTTCTAATTCACGATCGATATTTGGCCAGTAGACGTAACAGCGTGCCAACGATTTCATACGGCCAATACCAGGATGCGTAAAATGTAGTTGACTCATGACTTTTTGTTGGAGACTTCGAGGCACGACCACACGTTCGCCAAACATAATGCAGTCATTGACCAGGGATAACGAATGTCGTCGTTGATAGAACTGTTTTAAATCTGGACAATCAATACGCGAGGGCCAGCCACAACGCAGATACTGTTGAACTGACTGTAATGTCGGGTCACGCTGCGTCTCTCGTTGAACCATGTCGGCTGAGACAGGTAAAGTGTTTATTGCCGTCATCAATACGTGGCACACGTCTTCATCGACAGAAACGCCGGCGATCACAGCGTCCTCCTTTGCGGGCTTGTTATAGCTGAGTAAACGCGAGAGGACATCTGCATTCCCGAAATCTTTTGTAGATTTGTACTTGATCTGAAAGTCGTATCCTAGTAGCATAGTCGCCCATCGTTGGAGTCGATTGGCTGTATAGACTGGAATACCTTTCTTGGAGCCAAAAATCGATAATAGTGGTTTGTGATCAGTAAAAAGTGTGAACTTTCGGCCAAGCAGCATTTTGTGGAACTTTTGAATCCCAAACACGAGCGCTAATCCTTCCTTTTCGACCTGACTGTAATTCTGCTCTACCTTTGTCAAGGTTCGCGATGCATATGCTATTGGCTTTTCAACACCGTCTGGAAACACATGTGAAATGACAGCGCCAATACCATAGTTGGACGCATCTGCAGCTAATGTTATATCCAGCTTTGGATTGTAATGTGTTAACAGCAGGTCAGACTGGAGTAATTTCTTGACCTTGATGAAAGCTTGTTGGCATTCTTCTGACCAGTTCCATTTAGCATTCTTCATGAGCAACTGATTCATTGGGGCCCTGAGACGATGTAAATCTGGCAGGAACGCACTATAGTAACTGATCATCCCCAGGAAGGACTGCAACGTACTGAGATTATTAGGGGCAGGCATCTGTTGAATTGCTGACACACTGGAGGGGTCGGGTTTGCGACCATCTTTGTCAAAAATGAATCCCAGGTACTTCACTGAAGTCATGAAAAAATTGCACTTATCCGGACGTAAATGGAAACCGGAATCACTGAGTATTGTCAGGACTTTATCCAACCGATTGAAGAGTTCGAATTGAGTTTCTCCTGTGACTATGATATCATCGAGGTAAACGGCCACTCCCGATACACCAGCTAATATTGCATCCATTATCTGTTGGAATATAGCAGGAGCAGGTTTAACACCATATGGAAGTCGCTGGAACTGATACAGTCCTTTGTGAGTGTTGATTGTCAGAAGCTCTTTAGAATCATCTTCGA
This sequence comes from Trichobilharzia regenti, assembly GCA_944472135.2. Taxonomy (NCBI): domain Eukaryota; kingdom Metazoa; phylum Platyhelminthes; class Trematoda; order Strigeidida; family Schistosomatidae; genus Trichobilharzia; species Trichobilharzia regenti. Next base: position 19,134,703 of record OX235268.1, on the reverse strand, counting down.
CCTCGATCTGTAGGTATGCCTCAGCTAGATCAAGTTTACTGAAGTATTTACCGCCATTCAGTTTGACAAATAGATCTTGCGGTACTGGTAGTGGATACGGTTGATCTTCAAGGGCATTATTGAGTCCTGTTGAGAAATCAGCACAAAGTCTGATGGTACCGTTTGCTTTCTTGACAACCACTATGGGGGCTGCCCAGGATGAGTAATCGACTGGCTTGATTACGTTCAACTTTTCTAAACGATCCAGCTCTGCATCAAGGGACGATAATGCGGCATACGGTACTGGGCGTTTTGGTCTAAAAACTGGTTTGGCATCAGGTTTGAGGTATAGTCTGGCTTTTTGTACGGTACAGCAACCCAAAGACTCTTGAAAAACGGCAGCGTGTTTGGTGCGAAGATGACTGATGAACTTTGCGGTCGAGTTCGGATGCATCAACATGTTGGTAGGACTATCTGAGCACTGTACATTGGAACAAACTGAGTTCAGTGGGACATCCCAGAGTTTCATCTTTTCGATCCAGTCAATACCAAGCAAGTTCAAATCATGACGATTGGTGATGTAGCATGTTCCTTGGAACGAGGTCGACCGGAAAGTTACGTCGCATTCAATCTGGCCAGATAATTTCATTACGTCACCCGACGCGTTTCTTGCAGTATGCTCCGTTCTCTGATAAGGTGGACACCCGAGTGCCCGCCACGTCTGGGGAGATATGATTGTGATATCAGAAGCAGTATCTAACTGTAGTCGAACTGGCTTCTGGTTGATAGAAAGTGTGACAAACTTTCTTTTTGACTCGAAGTCAACTTTGAAGGTAGCGAACATACTGCTGATTTGAGGTTTCGTCGACCGAGATCGAAACTTTCGTGACTGTGCCATCGTATTGTGAGATCGGATTGATCTAGGTTTCACTGGGGGACAAAATCCTTCCTTGTGACCATACTTGTTACAGATACTGCATTTATGTCTTTTATACGGGCAAAATTTACCAAAATGCCACGATCCACAAAACCAACAATTTGTGGGAGGCTTGTGTTTGACTTGCAGAGAATTGTTTGACTTGACAGCCTGAACAGAAGTAAATTCATGAACTTGACCGTCCTCAATCAACTTCGTGTCATGCTTTAGATTGATGATTCGCTGGCACTCAGCAGTTACCTCCTGTAAAGTCATGTCCGGTTTGCGTTCAATCTCTGCAAGGATTCGGGTACGAATATCACTGTCAACTGAAGATTTGAGACCGCAGACAAAGATCAGGCATTTAAACTGGTCATCCGTAAGTGATCGAATTTTCGATCGCTCGCATTCACGATTCACCTTACCAGCATAGGTGAGAATATCATCTCCTGGATCTTTGGATATCTTGAAACAATTGTAACGGATACTGAAGAGAGATAACTGTTCACCGAAAATATTGGTTAACGTTTGAACGGTTTCTTCAAAGTTGAGTTCTCTGGAGTTCTTTGGTAGAATATGATTGACATATTTGTTATGTTCGGCTGGACCAAGTTTCCGAAGGAGTAGTCTCACTTTGGCCGAATCATCTAGGTGAGCGCATTCAACCCGGAACAGATCTTCATAACGTCGAAACCAAGCTTCAAACGTCACGCCTGTTGAAGGTTCGAAATTGAACTCTACAATTGAACTCCCAATAGATTCGGTTTTCTCTGAGTTGGAACTGCCGAGATTTTGAATTGAAAACTGCTTTGTAAGTTTTTCAATCAAGCTGAGCTGGCAAGCTTCAAACTGTTGCTGTTGTTGATGAAGGAGAAGTTGCATTTGTTCAAATGAAATTGTCATTTGGAAGACAGGCTGGATGTACACTGGATGATCTGGTTTTTATTTGACTGTATTGAACTGCAATGGATTCGAAACCCCATCGCCAATTGTTATGATGCTAGGTCTTTGTTACGAGGTAACTGCTTAACTACTGACCAGTGCCCACTTAACTGGTAAAGCAGAACACGCGATAATCAGCGGTAAAACTAGAATCATTTATTATGACAAAAGTGACTGTATTTATATAAAAATAAGGTAGACTGGAAATCAACCAATCCGGCTGAGAATTTGGAATTGTGCAAGCGTCCAATCAGAAAGCAGAAACAAATGCATGTCAACGACACGCTAATAGCTTGATTGAGACATGATAATGACCTGATAATTGCATGTGTTTTGCCTCTTCCTAACAATACTGGTAGCCAAATATCCGCTAGCCCTCGAAGAAATCACTAACAAGGCGAAGGCAACAGAACCTTTCATTGAGATCCCGAAGAAAAAACGCTTTATTGACGAACCATGCAAATCCCAGAACACCTTCCTACTTGTCTAGAATAACAGAATGGGACCCCCCAATTTGTCTTGCTTGTGGTGCGTTTTACAGGCACAAATTATTTTTACTTCATTCTGAAGCATAATTACAAGCCTCTTTCCGGCTGTACATATCACATCCACCGCGAAAATAGGTTTTCGTTGTTCTGCTTTTTTCGCATTATTTCCCGTATGGTATACCATGATTCAAATGTTATTTTCGGTAAGTTTTCCTTGACAAGGTTCTCAGCATTCTTTTTTTCCTTTCCAGGTGCGATGGGCATTGAATATGAAGCAAACGAGGCACCAGGTACAAATGACGAGCATTAACAATACGACGTACGTGCACGCAGTTAGCATAGGTAGACTAACAGTAGGAAGTAGGGGAGAGTTTTACCGATGGGAACACCATTAAGTTTTTACTCCCGACTGGTTTCGTCTTAGGGTTGTCAAAATCCCAACAGGAGGAGTGAGATGTAGCGGTCGGTTATTCCCCGAAATTATGAGCCACAGCATTCATCACTGAATATTGGATGCTGATCCTCACTGTTTAAGTGAACCTTTTTAGCTGAACGCCTACTGTCAAGCATCCACACCATTTGGCAGGCCATCTTGTTGGGTTCATTCGCTCATGCACGTTTCGCAGCTGGTTAATCAATCAACCTTACAATGCAGTTTAGTCCCAAAATATACTTCAGTTCTTATGACGTTAGGAAGCGAAATAATTGCGAAGTTATATGTGTGAAATGACACATGTCTTAACGTGGGTAAGCGGGGATTTCGCATCGTACCAGTAGAGTGCATGCCGAGTTATGGGATTGTGTTTTTAAAATAGTTAGTTTCAGGCGTTTAGTTAAATGATTCACACATTTCTGAATAGTTAGCGAATAGCCTAGCTTAGCCGATGAGAAGAAAACTGCTGTAGCTTTTGTGATTCAATAGCTTCCTTAGGATTTCTATAAGAGCACACACTAGTAGGACTGGCTGGTGAGGTGCGTTCTTCAAAAGTCCCACGTGAATCATGGGCTTGTGGGATAGAGCTATTAGTATTAAGCATTGAATCTAACGTGCCGAAGTCGTGTTGTTTGAAGTTACTTGTCGAGCACCTTTTAACTTTCGTGCAACATTTTGGCTTTACGAATGGATTCTTATGTAGGGTAGCTTTCAGTATTTGGAGTGGAATGGCAGCATCTAAGCCTCTGTTTAAGTTCTGGTAGAAGATGCTTGGCGCTTATGAGATGTCACCGGTGATGTAATATTCTCCCCATTTATAAGATCTAAGCACTGATTTTGCGAAACCGTAGTCTGCTTGCTGTAGTTCTTATATGAAATTTGTTATGAGGTAGGCGTGTCAATGTAGTTGGAGATTGAACGATCAATTCATGGTTGTTTGCTAAAATCCAACTTTATATTTTGGTGGGAGTCATCCTTTCATCGTTTGCTGTTCATTGGAAGACAGAGAAAAACTATCAGAAGTATTATTGTGATTTATTGTTATGACATTTATTCTTAGACTCTGTGTACAATAACCTGATGGTTGGCTCTGTATTGGTGCAAGAAAAAACGGTTCTTGAGTCACTAATTTGTGTTCTGGTTTTTCGCGTTGGTTATTGAGCATAGTTCCTGAAAGTCTTCCAACGACAGTGTGAAGTCCAGTGTAGTTAGACCTGGACATTGACAAGACGTATAAGCCATATCGCTACTCAGTGGAAGTGCACGCAACGCTATTTTGTGGTCGCTACCTGAAAATTTCAGAACCCTCTAAGACTTAGGGGGAATTTATTTTGTTACGGAATATTTTGTCTAGTACGTTGTCACCCCGTGTAGGGATAGTGACAGTTTGTTTCCAGGTAAAATATCCAGTATGCCTAAGAGCTTGTCAAATTTCTCTGGATTTGTTAGCAAATCCCAGTTGATTTCGGATAGGTTAAAGTCCCCACAAATAGTATTATGTTTGTATGGAAGAGTGGACGCTTGCTCCAGTACATTAATAAGTTGGGTCTCGTAACCACTAAATATGTCAAGTTCTCTGTAAGAACATTCAATTGGTACTGTAGCAGTTTTGAGGTGTACGTTGACCCATAGAGTGTCGTACACGTTATCGAATTCTCTATTTTCTAGTTGCAATACAGTGAGTGTTCAGAAAGTTAGTAAGGCAACCTATTCCCCCTTCCCTGTTCCTGTCACAGTGAAAGTGTGTGTACCCATCGGTGCTTATCTCTTCGTCCAGAATATTAGACTGACACCAAGATCAAGTAATGATAATTATGGGGGATTAATATACGAGTGTGTGACCTGAGCATCGTTAGTTTGTTTAGGATAGATCTAGCATTAATGAGGATTATGTAAAGTTGAGAGTTGAAATAATGTTTGATGTATTTAAGCTCGTTAATTAGGCTCGAGTATGGTTCGGCATCCACTGGTTCAGCGTACCTTGACGTCCCTACATTACAGGCACTGTCATTACCATGTTCACCTATGTATTTCGAGCGACCATCTGCTTCTTTTACTGAACAATGGGTTATATTATCGGATTCGCTATGGAATAAGGTAATGTATGGTCAGATTTCCGATTGCTGACAATTCTAAAGGGAACTTGTTCCAATGCATGTACCTCGTAAGCAACCAGCTGTAAGTTAGATCCACTGTCGTGTCCACATAAGAATTTATCAAAATATGTCCTGTTCCGCGAACGTGAGAGATCATGCAGTCGCGCTCCTGCAGGCACAACATCTGCCGCGATAGCTTTTCACGTGGGGCTGTCGTCGTCTTCAAGAATTGTAGTAGTTTGTGATTATTTGAGATGTGTAACCATTTGCTGAGTGAATACAGTCTCCATTTGTCTATCGCTGGACGTTTTTCTTCAGTTGTCGAGTGCTTCTGCTATGTGCTAAAACACGGCTAGCGAATTCGACAACTCCTTCATCCCGTCTAGGTATTCCTCCTATGTCGTAGTCACTCGTATCTGTGCACACCTAAAAGTGCTTTCCGGGTACAGGCAGTTCTGTCGCCGTTTACTTGTGGTTTAAACTCTGTTTAAAACTGTCTAATATCTCCTGCGAACCTTTCTACCAAACAAACTTCAACTCACATTATGACCTTCACAGAAGGTCTGCTATCTCGTTGAAATTTGTCAGGAATCGACCGGAACACTCTGCTCTCCATAGGAACTACTTCAGCCTTCTTTTGGATTTAGGGAGCGTAACGGTCTTTATCCTTAGGGTTCTTCCAATAGCGACTTTATCCCACTGTTGCCTGTTTTATGACCTAATGCCGTGACACTCCGTTTGGGTATTTGAGATTTGGTTCTGTTGGAATGCAGTGTGAACTCTTCAGTGCGTCTTAGTACGGCTTCGAGATGGTTCACATGGTCGCTTTCGCTTCGACTGTCGATGGCGAGATCATCACCATACACCTCCGCATTCTTCAAGTTTCCAAGTAATAGAATCATCAGTTGTCTGAAGATAAACGGTGCAGCTGCTAGTCCAAATGGTATGCATTTTCCTTCTTCTTCTTCTTCTTTCTGAGCAGTGCCTACTTCAGTGTCCTGCTTTGTCACCCTCAAAGCATTGATCTCTCCTGGCACTCATTCCTAGAGCCCTTAAGAATGAGAGACACTGTAAATCATCAACTTCCCGTTCCCATTCACTCGATTTCTGTTGCTCTCTTGCGACTATCGTTGTGCCCAACAGCTGTATGGTCACCTTCGCTTGCTCACTGATGTCCATGAGTTGTACAGCGTTAACCAGCTATAGTTACTGAGATTTGGTCTTGGACACTGTCGGCGAAATGGGACGGCAGTAACTGCGGCTGTCACTCTTCATACAATGGGGGAAGTGCACGACGTAGTGGACTCGCCAGCTTCATCACCAAAGCTAACGAGCTTCTGTCAGGTCCCGACTTCACAACACAGAACTGCTGTATTGCTAGCTGTCTGTCCGTGAAGCTGTTGAACCCCGCCACCAATTGTTCTAATAATACCTTTCAGGTGTCTTTATCACCCAGTCGCTCAACACTGTCGTACCTCACCTTCACCCGATCTATCAGCAAGAGTCCCCAGCACAATCGCCTTCGGATTCTTGACGCCCATCAACTCAGCGGTGTCATCAAAGTCCCGTAAGAAGCTTCGTATTTCTCCTCCTTCGAAGGCAGCTGGCCATGGGACCTTCGTTATCTGGAGGCAGAGACAATAAGTGCAGACAATCAACTGGGTAACAGACTACTTTTATTAGGAGAACGCAAAATATCCACAGATTCTTAACCGCATTTGTGATAAAGTGTAAGTAAACTATTCTGATTGGTAGTTAGATTATCTGAAGGTTAAAAATCCAGATGATTTTTTGACCACAAAGTAAGCTACATGCGGACTTGAGAAATAAAGGCTTCTAACTAGGATATCAAAGCCAGAATCGGAAAGCAAGACAAGCTTTGATTACTCTCAAGTCTGTGTGGAGGTCAACAGCATTCAGCATCAAACATAAGATTTTCAACTCTAATGTGAACTCAGTGCTACTCACTGTACGGATCAGAGACTTGGCCAGCGCGTCATAAGGAGCATCTCAAACAAACTACAGACCTTCATTAACGATTGTTTTCGCTCAACACTACTCAAGATCAGATGGCCAGCCAGTAAAGATCAGATACAGGGATCTCTGGCGATGAGCGAACCAACCAACCAGGAACCGATTGTGAAACAAGTAGGCAGGAAGAGATGGAGGCGGATTGGCCATACTCTGAGAAAACAAACCATCAAGTGACATCACTAGACAAGCCATTGCTCGAGTGGAACCCAACCGAATGGGAAGCGGCGAGTTGGTCGTCAGTGCGAGGGTGGCATGGAGGAGGTCATGTGAAGAGGAGATGAAAGCATGTGGGCAGACTTCGAGCCAAGTGAAAACTCTAGCAGAGAACCGAACGCAATGGAGACGCGCATCTGAAGCCCTATGTTCCTCTAGAAATTAAAGGATATAATAATAATGATATAATAAACTAGGCACCTGGGGTGAGAGTTGGCTGTTAGTCAAAATTGGTGGACAGTAATTTACGTCAATGTTCATGTCCCCAATATTGGTCGAGAAAAATGAGAACAAAGGCTTTGCGTGGACGGATACAGTTAACACATAGATGATCTGTTGCCTGGTCCTTGTCTTCTGTTGTTACATACCAACAAGCTGAAAATGTTGATTCCTATTTTTGTTACATATCATAAATCTGAGCCTACATATTATTCCTGATAAATCTTCTCAACAGTCCACACAACAACACTACTTTTGTTGTTAGACTGTTCTTAAGTAGTGAAGTAGTTTTTTTAAAGAGGATTTAAATAAGAGCGGAAGTTGACAAACAAACAAACATACTACTTTTTCAGAAGAGTAATCTTGATTATCGATTCTCGCTGTATTTCTGTAATTGTGTGTGTATGTGTGTATTTGTACGTGTGTGAGAATGACATGTCCGTGATAAGCCAAAATTTGATAGCGAATTGAAAAAAATGACTATTGTATCACAGGGAAATCGAATGTTGTCGAAAAAAGTAAGACGTTGAAATGAATAACGAAAAAGTTGATGATGATGATGGTGGTATTTGTAAGAGAGAGAGAGAGAGAGAGAAAATAGAGATAAGTGGATACTTCAAAATAAGTTCACATATTTGTTTAATTTGTTTTAATATATCAAAACGAAAATAGAGTCAAATAAGATAAATAAATGTTTGATTTGTGTTTTCCTCTGTGTCTGTGTGAGTGTTAAAGTAAGCGGGATGGGAAAGATGAGTTAAGCATTAGTAATAAATGCTACTTAATGCAAAAATAATCTCCGAGATACAGGCCGGCAGAGTGGCAGAGAGAGAAAGAGAGAGTGGATGAATCGAAATAATTATGAAGTGTTCCATATCTGCTTGTTTAATAATCGTAAATAAAGATTTAAAAATAGAGAAGCCTAACTTGACAGTGTTCAGCTGTCATGTTTACAGAATCCAAATACTGAATTTTATTCATCTAAATTAAAATACAATAATTACAACAAGTGAGAAAAAGCGTCGAACTAAATGAACAGATGTCAGATAACTTGTGTGTGTGTGTGTGTATAAGTATTGGTATAATCTAATCAAAAAAGAAGAACAAAATAGACCTGAATTAATACAAATCTGGACATTTTCTCCAATCTCTTTTCCAATATTCTCCAGTAAATATCCATTCTTCTTGTTTAGTAAACGGATTAACTGATTCAATAAACCATATAGGCCCAACAACAATTGAATTAACATCTTTAGGTAGGTTATTATTCGTCACCAAAGAAGAATTGACAGTTGAGTTAGTTGAAACTGTTCTACGAAAAGGATTACATGTTCGAACACCTCCACCACTACCACTATTAGTAGTGGTTGTAGTAGCACCACTAACTCTTTCCTTAGAATCTGATGTAATCGGACATGAATCTCTACCAGTTGTTTTATGATTAGTTGTTGATAAGCTCCAGTTGAAAACACCACCACCGCTGTTTTTCCGTTGATTTGACAATTTACGTACATGACGTTGTTTTTCTTCTAAACGAAGTTTTTCAGAAGCTGCTTCATCTACAAAGGAAGTTGAAATTTTTTTAAAAAAAAGCCCAGTGTAAAATGAAAACATACAAAATTATTCAACCTTATTGTTTCACACAACATTAATATTATTATTATTTCCTTTAATTCCTAGAGGAACATAGGGCTTCAGCCGCGCGTCTCCATTGCGTTCGGTTCTCTGCTAGAGTTTTCACTTGGCTCGAAGTCTGCTCACATGCTTTCATCTTCTCCTCACATGACCTCCTCCAAGTCACCCTCGCACTAACGACCAACTCGCCGCTTCCCTTTCGGTTGGGTTCCACTCGAGCAATGGCCTGTCTTATGATGTCACTTGATGGTTTGTTTTCTCAGAGTATGGCCAATCCACCTCCATCTCTTCCTGCCTACTTGTTTCACAATCGGTTCCTGGTTGGTTCGCTCATCGCCAGAGATCCCTGTATCTGATCTTTTCTGGCCAACTGTTAACGAAGGTCTGTAGTTTGTTTGAGGTACTCTTTATGACACGCTGGCCAAGTCTCTGATCCGTACAGTGAGTAGCACTGACTTCATATTGGAGTTGAAAATCCGGATCTTATGTTTGATGCTGAATGCTGTTGGCCTACACACAGACTTGAGAGCAATGAAAGCTTGTCTTGCTTTTCGGATTCTGGCTTTGATATCCTCGTCAGTTCCATTAGCCTGTAGTTGAAACGATGCTTCCCAGGTAGGTAGGTGAAGGAGGTTGTTTCTTTCAGATTCCTCGCATTTATGCTGATTGTTTTTTGCTGTCGCTGTTGGCCAGGAATCTTCATCACATCTGTTTTATCTATGTTCACCTGAAGTCTTATTTTTTGATGCTTTTTCTACCAACTTGCTTTTCACCACTACCCTCTTACTTACTAATGTTAACCCCACCACTACCACCATCTAATTATAATTGGATTATTCACCACACTTTTTGGGAATATTTTGATGATGTAAACAACACAACCCTAACTAATTTATTTTTTGTTGTCTGACACAGCCAATGTACACACACACATAGGAAACATAATAATTATATATAATTGCGATTATACAACTAAGTGTGAATGAATTCGCTGCCGAAAGAAGAGAACCCCTCACTGAACTATTCTGTTTGGTAATTCATGAATGTCCATCTGTCTTCCTTTCCTCTACAAGCTGCTGTTCACATAGTGTTTACTCTCTCTCTCATGATCATGAATTAATCATGCCGATAGAGGTTAATTAAACATGAAGACAAAGGTTGATAAAACTGATCAATTAATTAATTAATTATTTGTAGAATGAATCAGATTGGATCGGATCGTGAATCTCATTTTAGTGTATGTTTATTTGTGCACTAATTCTCCATGTAGGTAGGTATTCATTTAAGAAGCTGTATGTCAAATGGAAATTAATATGGTGTATATTTCAGAGAATAAAATCAATCAATACAAAGTAAGTCTGTCCACACCTTTGGGGAATAAAAACAAATGACCTAATTAATCGAAAAAGAGCAGAAAGTACAAATTATTAATAATAAAAAATGACAAACCCTCTACCGTAAGTTTGATGAATAGGGCGATCCGAAAATGTAATCTGATATGATAATACAACTACTACTAAAAATAATAATCTCAAATAAGTGTGATGACAATTCAAAGTGGTAAGGAATTTAATATAAGGTATATCGAAAAGATGACATAATAAGGAAAATAAAAGATTGATAAATCTTAACTATTATTTTTTATTATTGTTCCCTTGGGTTCCTAGTGGAACATAGGGCTTCTACTGCACATCTCCACTTCCTTCTGCTGTACTTACTTTTCACCTGCATCCATGTTAGTCCATACTCTTTCAACTCCTTTTCACACGATCTCCTCCACGTCACCCTTGCACTGACGTCCCACTAGCCGGGTGCTTCCCTATAGGGTTCCACTCGAGCAATGGCCTGACGCGCGCGATGTCACCCAGCGGCCTCCTCAGTCGCGAGTGTCCAATCCATCTCCACTTCCTCCTGCATATTTGTTGGTTGGCGATTGGTTCTTGTTTTGTTTGTTCCTTCCCATAGTTTCTTCTTGGTGATTCTTTCCGGCCCGGCTATCTGATCTTCAGTATAGAGCGATAGTTGACAGTTGTTGATAAAGGTCTGCAACAGGCTGGCTGTTGGAAATATTCTTTGTGACCCACCCGCCAACTTTGTGATCCGTATAGAAGAACTGACTGACTTGACGTTGTTTGTATTGAAAATCCGACCGAATTTTGTTGTTGATGCTGGCTGAGTGACAAAGATTTCCAGATTGGTTGTTTCAGGTTGATGAATGTGTTTCTCGCCTTCCCATTTCTCGTTCGATTTGACATCCTCGACCGTTCCTCCTGTAGTTGAGACAATGCTCCCTAGCTAGATAAGTGAATGAAGTAACCTCTTTCAAATCCCTCCCGTTGATGGTGATTGGCACTGGATGTTGGATAAATCTTGATAAAAGAATACAATTCAATCAACAATAATCCCTATCGAGATATTTTAAAGCAAAGAATTCAGCGAAGAAAACTCTCTTTTCCACGATTTCATTTTCATAGCTGTACAATTGTATATATCTGTGAATTACAGTAGGAGTGTTGAAGTTTTGACAGTGAGGGGAAATACTAAAATGGGATAATATTGGTGTATAGGATTATGAGACACAGCTAGTTAGATAAGTATATGAATGACTAACTAAATAAATAAACAGCGGTTAACCAACAGAATTTGAAGCGAAGATACTGTTGATAAGGAACTCAGACAACTGAAAGAAACCTTCATAGAGAACGAGTACCCATTACGCTTCGTAGAGGCCAATAGCAAATTACGTGGAACAAATACAAAGATTGATAAGGCAGCTAAAAAACTCTTGCACCTAAACTTAGGATTTAGGGGTGACATAACGAGTGAGGTAATTAAAAATTGTATAACGAGATCATTGAGGAAAACGTTCTTTGCTGCCACTTCACGAATAACCAACCTAATCTAGCTGACCACTGATGCGCCCAAATGTCAAACAATTTCAATGTTACCTTGACTATCTAATTTCATGTGAATTTATATAATCACCTGATCTTACGCGGCGGGAAACATATCTCACCGCCACGATCGAAAGCTTCTCCCAGTTCTGTTCAGCAAAGGAAAACGTAAAGGTATTAAAAGTTCGTCAAAGTTTGCTGAAAGGGACACGAGTGCATTTGCCTTGTATAGCAAAGGCTTTGGCAATAAATAATTAATAAAAATCTGATGCTCGCTAGCGATTTCCTAAAGGAGAGCCTTTCCTGGAGTTGTTCTAGTGAGAAGTCATAACCAGTGATGTCCATCCAGTAGTCAAGTGTGAGGATGGATTTTCCACCGATGACATTGGTTGGTGCCAGTCGCGCTGAATCACAAATTGCTAGAAGTTAGAATTTATTGGTTGGTCATTGAATTGGGTCCTAGTGGCTGAACGGTATACGAGCTCACTCGCCTGGCAGTGTGGGGAGGGGTGCGTACTACCAACGGTTCTCAAACTAGGATGAAACAGCTGTCCGGTACTCCCTGCTAGTTTTCAATGGTTCTCTAACTGATATCAATCCGTGGTCACACTCGAAAAATAACAGAAAGCCAGAACAGTTTGTACGGTCTGTTTCGTTACCTCATGGTCTTGATTTTATAATGTAAGTCATATAACAACTTTTTTTTACCCTTTTTACGAGTTGATCATGGATTGATATCAGTTAGAGAACGATTGAAAACCAGGGAGTATTGGACAGCCAACTATTTCATCCTAGCTAGGGAATCATCGGAAGTACGAACCCACTGTCAGGTTTCGAACCCAGGACCTTCCGGTTACAAGGCAAGCTAAGTCGTATACCATTAAGCCACTGGGACCCGATTCAATGGCTCATGAATTCTAACTTCTACCAATTCGTGATTTAGCGCTTTATTCCATGTTCCATTTTTGTTTTATATCATTATACTTAATGTTATCATATTCTAACATTTTATCTAGTCTACTATTTTGACAACATTTCATTCATCCTATGTTTTTGTCATATGATACTCACATTTCCAAGTGTACTTTAATTTCCGATCATCTATTTTTGACACACGTCTATCGAACTTTAGGTTGACCTTTATTTATTTTCAAGTATTGGTTTTGTAGGGATTTTGTTTGATTGCATGGAGGATTTAATCATGAGCTGACATCAGTTAGAGAGCCACTGGAAAACCTGGGAGTACTGGACAGCTGTTTCGTCCTAGTTTCGGACTCTTCAGCAGTACGCACCCACCGGGATTCGAACCCAGGACCTTCTGGTTACAAAACCAATACTTGAAAATTAGTCTGTGCTCACTAGTGACTGGCCCTATTCAGGCAGTTAACCTGGGGTTCTAGTGGGAAGCCGTGACCAGTAGGGTACATCAGGTTGAAGATGAGGCAGTAACTCATCGAAGAAGACATTGCGAAGTGGTCGCGCTATGTCGTGAATTGGCAGAAGTTAGAATTCAAGGACCATTGGATCGGGTCCCAGTGGCTCAATGGTCTACGAGCTCGCCTTGTAACCAGAAGGTCCTGGGTTCAAATCCCGGTGGGTGCGTACTGTTGAAGAGTCCCAAACTAGGACGAAACAGCTTTCCAGTACTCCCAGGTTTTCCAGTGGCTCTCTAACTGATGTCAGCTCATGATTAAATCCTCCTTTATTTATTTATCTAATCAATTGTCACTCATAATCCTATACACCAATATTATCGCACTTTAGTATTTCCACTCACTGTTAAACTTTAACCCCCCCCTCCCACCCACATACACACACAAAGGAATCCAGATTAAGATGTAATGAACTGTTCTTAAAATAAGTGATTGCATAAGGAGAACATCATCTAAGGTTGACATATAAAACAATGAGATAAAGAAAGAGAATAGTAAATAAAACTATAAGAAAGCAATAAATTATCAAGGGAATGCAAGGAGAACCAAAAAATCCTTGCAGTACACTAAGTTTCTATCGTTAGATTATTGATTCTTCCAAAAAACATAACAGTTTAATATTGATTGTCTAATTCGACTAGTAAGTGTCTGGATAAGGGAATTATAGACACGTATTCGGTCCAATCTGAGATACATCAGTTTAATGTATCTGCATCACCCTGTTGCCGTTTTAAATGCCAGCACGCGAGTTACCTCTTGTGCAACGCCTACGCAATCACAAACATGAATTAAATAGTATCTAAATACTGGATTTGACTACAAGTTAGTTAAAATGACTAACTGACACCGATTAGAGAACCAGTGAAAACTAAGGAGGACTTCATAGTAGTATGAAACCAACATCTCAGCACGAATCGTACCCAGGATGTATACTCTATCAGGCAAAGCTCGTTGATAATTCAGCCACTGTGGCCAGAATCCAATCATGAACATTAATCTGCAGCTCAATGCTGGCTACTGGATAGAAGAAGTCATGGTGATTGAGGTCTACATTGTCAAGACGAAGCGAGTGTTTTCTATGGCATTGGGAAGCGGCAGAGCTATATGACGAAGTGACAGAAATTAGAAATTAGAAAATGACTGGATTCCAACCCAATGGTTGAATAGTCAATCGGCTCATCTGACAACCAGTAGCTAACGGATTTGATCTATGCTGGGTAAATGTGTTGCTGAAAAGTCCTTAAACAGGAACAAAGCAGTTATTCAATGCTTTTGAGTTTTCGATAATTGATATATACATCCATATAATATGTGTGTTTGTTTGACAGTCTGTTATATTTCGCTATGTATATATGGATCGATACTCCATTATAATTAGCCAATCATGTTAAGACTGTCTATTGATTTGTTCACACACTTGTTTGGACATTCATATATATTTTGCTCTCACACTATTGTGTGATATATATTGATTCTCCTGGTGTTTTGGAAAATAGAAGTATCATCGCAAACCTAGTGGTCTTCTGAATTTCCGTCTTTCTTGCGTCAGGACTATTAAATTCTCGACCAGTACATAACAATAATTTGGCGACGAGTACATAATAATAATAATCCACCCTCCCCCGCTGCCGCCGCCTTCCACTAGCAAATGTCAGTCCATGGCGAAATCTACACCGTAAAAAAGTTATTCAACAGTAACATTTAAAAATGAGGTCCCTAGGGACATCTTATTAAATAAACTTGCTGCTAGTCAAACAGAATGTTGGGCTGTTAACTGGTTACATTCCTATTTCTCAGATAGAATGCAGTACACCGTATATAAAGGGAAGTCTTCCTCTTCATTGCCTACTGAAGCTGGTGTCCCTCAACGCATTGTCCTTTCTCCTTTTCTTTTTTCTTTCTTCTTGTATGACTTGCCTCATTCTGATGAAATAAACTTTGTGAAGTACGCTGATGATTTAACAGTTTCAATGGCTGTTAACTCCCAGCTAGATTGTACCAAAATAAATAGCTTTCTGTCGGGAGTTAGCAAATGGTTTGAGCCTAACGGTCTTAAACTGAATCCTTCTAAATTTCAAACTGTTAATTTCAGTTTAAGATGTAAAAGACTGTTAAAAGAAGTCATCGATTCTCATGACAGTTGTAAGATTGACGACAATGATATAGGAATTAAATCAGAAATTTGAACTTCAGAAATCTTGGACTTATTCTCTCTTCTGATCTCCCCTGGTCTTCCCATATCTTAGCGATCTCCAGTAAAATATTCCGCCTGATATTTTACACTAAGAAGTTAGGGCACTCGGGTATAACTCAACCCCTCCCACCTCTTACGGTTCATAAACTCTTGCATCCTACCTATCCTTCTTTATTGTTCACCCTTATTCTTTCCTGGTTTGCTAAAAAAGGACTATGTCACAATTGGTAGAATGCTGAAGACGGTCAGCAGGGTGAGTGGTGTCCCAGTGGACCACATAGTTAACGTCGTTGTCGATAGGCACTTGACTTCGTGCAATAAATTTGCTAAAGGGATTTTGTCTGACTTAGAGCACCCACTTTACCCTCAGCTTTGGCCTTGCATCTCCTCAGGTAGAACAAGAAGTAACTTCAGAAAACTGTATGCTCGCACGTCTAAGTATAGAAATTCTATGATACCATACTTGGCACGTATTTTATGTGATGAAAATAGTGTCAGGCAACAATTAACTAACCTTTTTTCATCTGTTGCTTCTTTGTTTTACTCTCATAATTGCAAGCACCAACTTATCTCTATGACTGCTGTAATCTTTGTTTTTCCCCTCACCATATCATATTTTTAAACATGCTAGGATTTCTATACCGCATTGACAATACTGTGTGAAACAAGCCCACGTCAATTTTCACTTGTATTCTTATCATTATTACCCTAGCTGTTATCATTATTATTGCTATTTCCATTTTATATGCTGCATGTTTTTGACATTACCTCTATTGTAAATGTGAAAAGTTTTCTGTGTGATTAATTTTATTTATAATTTGAGGAAATTAGATGCAATATTGTGATTTAAGCTGAAAATTCCACTCTGTATCACAAGTACTGTTTTTGGAATAAAGTAAATTATTATTATTATTATTATTATTATTATTAAACACCAACACAACCAACAACAACAAAAACAACAAAACAGGTGAATAAAATTGAAATCTACAACACTTACCAATTTTACCCATTTCAAATAAGCGTAAATCTGGTCGATATCTTGAATCTGTAGGTGGTAAAAATTTCCCATAGATGGAATTTTTTCTTGACGGGATTTCACTCGTCACACAATTCAACATATTACCATTGGTATTCACTTCAAAGTCATGATTACTGTGATCAGTAGTAGTGACATCATCAGCTGATGGATTCACAGTAGAGTTTAACTCATTCAAACCAATTGTATACTGTGTAAAACTATAGTAGTCAGATGAATCAGATGGTTTTGGTCGTGCACGCCATAGACAACACTGACCAGTTAATGGCAGTTCAAATCCATACTCTGGTGTATCAGTCAACTCCGGATTATTAACAACTGCCTCAGTAGGATTACCTTTCTGTGTAAGAAGGAAGATTTACACACAAGGTGAATGGACATGAAAATTATAAAACTTAATAAAAGGAAAGAACAATATTCTTTAAATGTCATTTTTAGTTACAAATTGACTTCAGTTAGTGAAATATTCAAAATCAAAGAGTACTGGGCAGCTATTTCGTCCCGGCGAGGTACTCTTCATCAGTTCACGCCCACAACCCCTACCAGGATCTGGAACCAGGACCTTTAGATTACTCACTACAGGATGAAGTTGACTGGAACTCTATTTGTAATCAGCGGGGTCGAACAAGTGCAGCGTGAGGACAGATACTTACCGATACTCTTGGTAAGAGGTCGCATTATATCGCGAAATGACCGAAGTCAGAATTGAGAGACAATTGGATTCCATCTTAGGAGGTTGACTGGTATACAACTTCGCCCTGTAACTTGAAAGCCATGGGTTCGTTCTCGCGTGGGGTCATGAATGTGAACTGACTAGAAGTTGTAGGTAGCGATGAAACAAATGTCCAGTACTCCCCGGTTCTGAATACCTCTCTAACTGTAGCCAATTTCTGACCGACAAAGAAAACAAACAAATCCATACAAGCAAAAACTTGAATATTTTGATAATTGGATATGGGGTTCAAACATGAGACTATTTAAGAAAGCCTGTGGCTAATAGACTGTTATTCATGGAATGCAGAATGAAAGTCTCAGTTACGGTAGGACTAAATAGCCGTATTCAGATAACCTACAATCACTAAGATTGATAAAAGAAGATTGAACACCACTAAGTAACTAGTATCATGCGTTTAGTCCTTTGTTTGTTGTTATTAGATGGTCGGAGGTAGTCGGCAGGAAACCTTCGACCTAAGTCTCGTCCTGCTTGGAATAATACTAGTTACTAACCAGTGTCCAATCAAAGTATCCAAATAGTCCTACAGGATGTCAGTCGCCAGCCCGAATAGTTCAGTGGTAACATCGGTGACTACAGGGAGCACTGGGTGACACGGGCTCGAACCTCAGGAGGGACATGAGTTCCTTCAAGATTGTAGATATTTCGTGCTGACTGGTGATTGTCAACAAGGCTTCCTATGGTCGATTGTCTTCAACCATTTAATAACAATAATTCTGAACTCCGATTAGCATGAAAGGTATGCACAATGCTCCCTCCCTTATGTTTGCCTACAAACCGTCTAACATTCAATATGATATTCAGTTGTGTTTTTTTGTATGTCACTAGTTGACTTTCAGCAATATTTGATCTGTCGATGAGTATTGCCACACTGATTTGGTGAAAATTGTAAGTCACATTATTTAGGTGAGTAACCGAACTATGACAGTCACTCATAAAGTTCCTTTTGGTACACAAGATCTCTATGGTCAGCTTTGTTAATATTATTATCATTATTATTGAGCGTTCCCTACATTCCGAGTGGAATAAAGAGCTTCAGATGAACATATTCAATGTAGTCTGTCCACTGTCATCACTTTCAACTGGCTCTGAGACTATTGATAAGACTAACATTATTTCCCAATATACATTATCTTCCTTCCTGTTTCACGCGTGTCTAATGAACTTTTATTGACTTTTATTCATACGTCTGATCACCTTTACTCACGCACAGAAACGAAACAACAAAGGTGTGTGAGTATTGTCTTGATATGCTTATGAGCGATAATAAATTGTGCTCGAAACGTCCTCATCAGTAAATAATACTGTGTAACAAACACTGTGTGACTTAATCAAAATAAAATTTTATCCTCACTGGAATTAAAACTACTTCCCTCTATTATTGAGTTTTGTATGCGTGAAGCAACTAGAGATATGTTCTATTTTCTTCTTCAACACTGTGAAAATGTCGTCCACATGTCTCCATCATACCTTTAAGGTGAAGATTCAATGTTTGTTTTAGGAGAGGTTATACGCGTGTGTAGCACCTTGATCAGATGATGAGAGATAAAATGTACTCAAAACGTCATCATCAATAAATAATTCGATATCACTCTATGTGATTATTGCTAAGTAAAATTATTCCAGGGTGGAATTCCACCAGCAAACAGGGCCCAAATTCTCTTCTCATTATGATTATTTTATCAGGATTCTCCAGTGATTAATCACATGAATGATTGGTGGTCATTTTAAAGAAACAACATTACCGAAACTCATGGTGTTTCACTAGAGTACTATTGTTATTATTTCATAACTGATAACAGTATGATAATTTTGCTTTCTAGCAGTTCCAATGTTTCTGGTGTAACTTTAGAAGTTTGACACCGATGTGCCACCTGCTAGATCACATGATATTTCTCTTGAATGCAGTTTCGAAGAGGCTTCACCTGTCCTACACCCCACCCACCTCACCCCAATTTACGAATTTACGATCACAGATAACTCGTCAAAATATTTTCTCTCCTTCTTAACTAGTTCAAATCATATGACATAAGCAAGTGTAGTCTTCGTCCGCCTTCTTCGTGGACATGCGCCACTTCATATGTAAAACTGGTGGTTGGTGTGAGCGGTTGGATGTCTCTCATGTCATCCAACAATGTATACTAACTAGTGGTCTAAGCACTGGATGACGTTCTGGCTCGTTTGAGTCGGGGCGTGTCAGCGGTCCACTACTCCGCTGGAACCACTCAAAATCTTAATGTCAGTAAAAAGTTTAAGCTTTGTGTAATAGATCAAATAAACAAAATAATGTATTTCCCTCAAAATCTGGCCAGTTACTTGGGTGAATTGGTTATACACCGTCATGCTGTTTCTCTTGCATTCTTGGTCGCAATTTACAGTGTCCAGGAGATTGTATATTGTGAATATCCTCCGTTCCCATAGGAAACTGTGATGATTTTTCACCTTGAACTGATTAAATTGCAAATTGTCAATTTGATTGTATGCACTACATGGAAAGATTTCCACTGAACTACTACTCTCCACCCACGATTGTACAGATGTGGCTGATGATTAGAGCTTACGCACTCAAATTTCAACCAGTCGCCTCCTGGGTTAGAATTCCACTCAACCCAACTTCTCTAGCTGGTTAGTATTATCAGCCATCACGCGATAATTCTTTGACTCATACAGCCTACTTCTAAGTAAGTGAGTTCAAACAACACTACTCATTATGTTACTTTCACATAAAATATGAGAAGGGCAAATGGTTCAGTAAGCGAGTAGTTCCTTTCAAAGTGAGTTCATTTATTTAGTTGTACAATCATATTTGTATATTGGTTAGTAGTATTCGTATAATAAAATAATTAGAAAACTAAAATCAAACACCTGCAGATAGTGAACACTAATCCAAGTTAATAACTTTCAATCCACAGTTGTGTAATCCTTTGAAGTATTTGCGAAAGTCACGTGTGATCGGCGACAGCACAGAGAGAATAAGATGGATTAGACATTGTAGATACTGGGGAGACCTTCAAATCAAATACCCCACCAGGCTTTCTCAGTTGTTGAACGCAAAAAGGAAGCGACGAGTTGGGCGTGGCTTCAAGTAATACATGAAGAAGATCACTTGCAGAGGAGGAGAGGATCAACACTTGTGAGCAGTTGTGAGACCAGGTGAAGGTGATGGTAGAAAGTCGAGTTTCTCATATTATGTTGATTATAGCTTGATACCACACCGTATTTTCGGTACAAGTATGGAATTTTCAGCATGTGATATCGGTAGCCTAAATATTGCAGGCCGACCATAGATATCGGGTGTGCGTCGGCTGGGGATCGAACCTCGGACCACGTGCATGGTCGGCAAGAGCCCTAACCACTGTGCCACTGACGCATCCGGATAGCTAGGCTTACGATTATTGAAAAAATTCAGATGCTCATCACTTTTGAGAGACCTCCTCTTACTTATAAATTAGCTGAGATGAATGATCTCTCAATTTTCATATAGAAGAAAGCAACTGTAGATACGATAGAGAAGATTTGATGTGGTTGTGTTCTCTTAGAGTGCGTCGGTGTTACAGCGGTTAGTACGCTCACCGACCATGCACATGGTCCGGGGTTCAATCCCGGCCACCAACTCACTCCTTTACCTCGCTGAGCCAGAAATAATGCTGGTGAAGAGGAAAGGTTGGGCATGAGGCTAGCAACCCTATCCTGTAAAATATTAACACTGCTACAGAAACTTCAAGCCACTAGCTTGAAGCCCTATGTTCCACTGGGAAAGTGAAGGATAAATTATTTATTCTTTATATATGTGTTCTCTGAACTGGATAGTTGATTTGCGAAGCTTTCATTACCTTACTAGGCAACATCTTCCTTCAGTGCATACTTTAATTTGTTGAAGTAAGCTTTAAGATTTCTTCACGAGTTTATTAATCTCCTGGTGAACTTGGAGGTAATTGGTCGTTTTTGTGTGTTTTCACACCTTCTAGGTTACTTGGATTGGGATTGATTGTTTCTTTGACTTGATTTTTGACCCTTTGTGTGTGAGGTTTCTTTCTTATCGGTTGATAAATTTTGTCTATCTCGATGTGTCTATTGATTGATGATTCACTGGAATGCCAGGTTTCTCAAAATTATCTAGCATTCTTGTTGTTTCCTCTGTCTAGTATTTAAACATTGTCCCAGTCGAATTGATGTCCGTGGTTGTCTGTATGTAGTGATATGAGTGATGGAGTGGATATCATGTCTTTTGACGGCTAGCTTATGATCGTGGATATGAAGCTCACTTCAACAAATTGAAGTATGTGCTGAAGATGTCACCTAGTAGGGTGATGAAAGATTCGCGAATCGACTATCCGGCTCAGAGAATAAAACCACATCAAAAAAAAGAGAAAAGAAATGTAATCGACTTCACAGATTAATGCCATGTTTTATTCTGGCTATCCTTAACCTTTTTTCAACACAATTTTATGTCGGCTTAAATCGGTCCACATCAAGGACGACGTGCGACTAATTTTTTAATCATGAATTTACTCCGCATAACACCATATATTGACAAGTCTTTAGAAAAGTAATAGGAAATAGTACATCGTATCACTATAATTCTGAAACTAATATATGTAACACAACAACCAGATGATGTACTACTGATAGAAGTTTTAATTTTTACTCACCCCATTCACTTCTTCTCTTTCATTCCATATTTTCGGTTCAACAGTGAATAGACCTCGACACCAATTGCCAAAAATTACACGTTCCAATACATGTGAATTAGACTTGCTAGGGTTAGCCGTGTTAACACTTGATGAAGAATTCGACGAAGCCGATCTGATCACTGTATTGTTTAAAGATGCTGGAGCGTATAATTCCCCTGCGAACCGATTAGCTCCTTGACCGAGCCAATTAGCTGGTAGAAATTCTAACTGACTATAAATGCCTAACGTATGATTTGTAATCCGTAACGAACCAGTCTGTAGTGGGAATATATAAACGCACAAGAGAATATATGAATGAAGTATGCCAGAATATGAAGTATTAAGTATTTTGGGTTATGAAAAGGTTAAATTTGATATGATCAATAATGTGACCTAGCCGACTGTGGGCGATACGAATTTATTGGGGCGATACGTTCTTGCCCAATTCGTCCCTTGAGTTCTTTGTCGCTCTTCTTTTCTGTCCATCTGATCTTCAGCAGGCGAACTCGTAAACCATTAAGCCAGTGGGACCTGATCCAATGACCCAATAAATTCTAACTTCTGTTCGCCTTATAACCAGAAAGTCCTAGGTTCGAACACCGGTGAGTGCGTACTGCTGAAGAGTCCCAAACTAGGACTTGCTTGAAGTCAAACCTCTACCTCAACTTCCTTCATCGACTTTGAAGAAGGCCTTCACAACAGGCAGTGTTGACCGAGAAGTAATTCGGAAACTAATTCAACACTTCGGCGTACCTTAAGTCTCTATCAGCCTTATCCAACAGCCAGCGGCTCTATATGACAGCATCACGTGTCAGGTGATCCACAAAGGAAAACTCAGCGAGGCGTTTGAAGTGCATACAGTAGTGAGACAAGGCTGACTGTTATCACCGATGATATTCTTAATTGTGGTGGACTGAATTATACGTCACACTGCCGCTTGAAAACGTGGAGATGGGAATACGCTGGACAATCAATAAGAAGACTCTGGAAAACCTGGATTGAGTAGATGATATAGTGTCTAATGTCATATAAACTTGAAGGATTGCAGACGAAAAACAACAAACTGGCTGAAGAGGTGAGGCTAGCAGCGAATACAGGACTTTAGATGGACACAGAGAAGTTGAAGATAACCAACCAACAGCAACCACAACAACCAGAAGCAGAACCAATCACAATCAATGGGAGAGATTTAACAGAGGTTACCCCGTTTCACTTATCTAGGAAGCCAGCATCGTTTCAACTACAGCTGGTGGAACGGAAGAAGATGTCAAAGCCAGTCAGCCAGAGAGCTGCAAAAAGGGAAAATACGCCTCCATCAACCTGAAACAACCAGTTTGGAAATTGTCTGCACCCCCAGCCAAGATGAAGAACAAGATTTGGAATTTTAACAGAAATGTGGAATTGGTCCTCTTCTATACGGGTCAGAAAATTGTAATGCGTATATCACAAAAAGGATTTCCAATGGATTGCAAAATTTTATCAACAACTGCCTTCATTACACACACACACACCCCGCCCAATACTGAAGATCAAATGGCCAGAAAGAATTAGTAAGAAGGAACTGTGGGAACAAACCAACCATGAGCCGATCGCTCAACAAATTATGTAGGAGCAAATGGAGATGGATGGATCGGGCAGACATTGAGGAAACCGTCGAATGATATCACGCACAATGCAGGCCAGCGCGCCTCCGAGTGGAATCCCATTAGGAAGCGACGAGTGGATCGTCGGTGTGAGGCTGACATGGAGGAGATCGTGTGGCGATGAGGAGATGAGAGATTATGGTCACTCGTTGAACCAGCTGAAGAGGATGGCAGAAAATAGAACCGACTGGAGATGTGTACTTGAAGCCCAAGTCGGAACCCAAGGGAACAATAATAATAATTATAGTACAATATACATCCTGTCTAAAAGGGTCAAAGAACACTGTCCAGCGTGGCTACAGAAAGGAAATAATGGCCATATAAGGAGTGCAATAATCGAACATCTCGTCAATACTGGTCATTTCATCTCAACGAACGCCTCCTTCAAAGTAATCTACAAAGTGAAGAACAACCTTCCAAAGACAGTACGATTCCGTCTTCTTTGCATCGCAGAAGCCCTAGCCATCCAGTCGGAGGAACCAGAACTATGCATACAAAAGAAAATTATCCAACCACTTCTACTCGCATGGTAACAACTCCATTGATTTGACCTAACTTTTCTTTGTTTGTTTGATTTGACCTTACTTCTGTTTGTATGCTTATTTTTCCAACCTAAAACCCTTGTGTAATTCTGTATATTATTTTGTTTCTATGTACACCCTTTGAGCACAACTCATTCATCAAACTATTCATGCCATTACGTAACTCTTATTTAACAATCATTTATGACAACTCATCACTTTTGTTACTATCCTCTTATATGAACATCCAATTCACCTGAACTTACTAATTGTATTTTCGTTTGACAAATTTAATGTAAACACACACACACACACACAAAATAACCATATATATTTGCGATTGTACAGCTATGAAAATGAATTCGCCGAAAAGAGACTCTTCGCTGAACTACTTGTCTTCTGTCTACCAATATAAATTAAACACAATCGGATATTTAATACTGATTAAAATGTTAGCGATTTTGTAGTATTGACCATATTGTATTTTTTTATTATTATTTTTTTTTGTTTGATACTTCACCGTCTGTTTAAATTAGCATGATGCACAAATTTCAAATATACAAACTATAAGATGTTACAAAATAACACCAACAACAACACATGAAAACAAAATTAATTTACAGACTGACAGAAACACTATTTCATTTTTGACATATATGCAAACAAGCAAGCCTAACGAAAACACATTATAATAATAATAAAAGTTCAATTATATGTATACATATAAAGAAAAATATACATAAATCATTTATGGACTAACTTGTTCCATCCATATTTTACCCATTAATACATTGTGTAGTGTTAAATTAACATTTTGCCATGTATACGTTTCATTATAATTGAATAATTCTAATGTGACTAAACCTTTCGGTTGAACATCGATTGATTTACCCCAAAAACGGATTTTAAACTGTACAGTAGCACGTAGATGATAATTTTCTGATTCTACATGAAAAGCTGTAATCGGTGGATGATGAGAAACCTTAAAAGTAATAATAATAATAATAACAATAATCAAAGTAATGTAAGAGTTGAAATTAAACATGTTAATTA
Organism: Trichobilharzia regenti; assembly: GCA_944472135.2. Classification (NCBI taxonomy): domain Eukaryota; kingdom Metazoa; phylum Platyhelminthes; class Trematoda; order Strigeidida; family Schistosomatidae; genus Trichobilharzia; species Trichobilharzia regenti. The sequence goes on along the minus strand of OX235268.1, from coordinate 19,109,565 downwards.
ATTTATTTGATGTAGTCATAGTCCAAGTGCTAAATGTACTAGTATTTTCTATTGACCCTACAACTGTATGGAGTGCTACTTATAATCAGATATAAGTAGTATATCAGAAAAGCAGTAATATGTTTCGGACACTGGAAAAAGCAATTGAAGAACAGAACTGTGAGAAGAATGTTAGAAACATTGTGCAGAATCATTCAACAAGCTATCGAATGTGGTAATATTCGACCAATTTGCGAAAGATGTAGTTGTGCACTCTAAGCTAGTTGGTTTACTGTGAATTTTTCATTGAAGATAGTTATCACACAGTTATTAGAGATAAAATGTATGATATCTTGTTAAGTATTTTAAGGAATTAAGATGTCGCGTTGATGGTGGTTAGTAACGGAAGTCAGGATCCTTGATGCTTCCCACTTTTGGTTTATCAGGTGTACCGAGTATTCCGATGCAGTTAACTATATCAATCAATCAACGGGAAATTCGAGATAACAATGATCATTTCAAACATATATTTAGCGATCAGTTGAAGAGACTTGATTATGGACGAATTACACTACTTAACTGCATTCCTATGCAGTTGACAATGAGCGACACACGTCTCCTTTGCGTTCGGTTATCTGCTAACGTTTCCACCTGGCTCCATGTCTGCCCACATTCTTTCATCTCCTATTCGCATCACCTCCTCCATGTAACCCTTGCACTGATGACCAAATGACTCGACGCTTCCCATTCGGGTCGCAGTCAAGCGACAGCCTGGCGGTTTTCTCAGAGTATGGCCAATCCACCTACATTTATTCCTGCATATTTGTTGCACAATCGGTTCCTACTAGTTTGGTTTGCTCCCAGAGATCCTTGTTGCTGATCCTTTCTGGCCGGCTATCTGATTTTGACACCTGTGATGTGAGGTAAATGATATCACCTGGCTGCTGAAACCTTGCTAAGCGGGGCTATAGGGTTCGAACCCACGAACTACTTATTTCGGTCAGAGATACAGGAGTTTAGATGAGTGAGCCTACAGCTTTACAGAATCAACAGCATAATATAAGTGAAATAGCGAACAAAGATATAGTAAATTTTGTTACTCACTTGTTCTGCAACGAATACAAAATTATTATAATGTAGTTCATATGTTTCGCCTAATAATGGATTGAACGGTTTACCAATACGATTTGCATTTGATGACATACTGGAGACAGCAAAAGCGCAAACATACTGTGTACACGAATGATGATGATGATGACGAAGGCATTGATAATGAGTGACGAGTGAACATATGATATGGAGTAGGGTCGGATGGGTGGGTGGAGGCGAAGAAAAAGAAAGCAGAAAAATGCACATTATATATCCTTGAAGAAAATCAACCGTGTAATTATTAAACATGAATTATTTTTGTCTTGTAATTATATTGATGTAACACCTGAGAAATGAAGGTGAAACGAACATCTGTATCGCGGCAGGAATTGAACCAAAGGTCTCATAAACGCAGTTAACTGACTGATATGAGATACACTTGGGATAGTCAGATCAAAACAAACCATCAATCCATATAAAGTTCTTAAACCTTCATTTTTAGCTACTTATGGAAGTGTAGACTGCCTTTTTGGGGATCCTCAAAATACTAAGAACCAATAGATGGAGACTATTGGTGACATGAACCTCGCCTAGACTACTAGCTCCCTAGTTTTCTAGCCGGTTCCAAGCCAGGATAGAGAGGGAGGGTAGGGGCGTGGTGCTAGCAACTCCACCCCCAAAACTTAACCAAATCGCTACAGAAACTTCAACGCAAAAATATATTAAAAATACTAAAAATATAAACAATAACCTTATTCTTCGCTGGAATCGGGGAAGTGAGATGACGCAAGCTGGTGAAAGCCTTTAGGAAGCCAGTCAGCCGATGTGTCTTCTTTCGATGAAAGCAAAAATAAGGATGGGTAGGTGGGATGTTTGTACAAAGTACGAAACTGGAAAGGTTGCCCAGATAGCCGCTGAAATGAGAAGGTATAGAATAGAAGTGTTGGGAATCTGCGAAAGCAGATGGAACGGATGTGGTAGGTGCCAACTATCAACTGGAGAGACAGTAATCTATTCTGGTCACCCAGAGGACAACCACGAGCACACCGAGGGAGTGGCCATCATGATGTCACCAACAGCAGCCAAAGCTCTAATGCAGTTGGAACCAATCTCCTCCAGGATAATCACCATCAACGGGAGGGATTTGAAAGAGGTTACTTATCTAGACAGCTTTGTCTCAACTACAGGAGGAACGTACGAGGATATCAAATCGAGCGAGAATCGAGAAGGCAAGAAACACATTCATCAACCTGAAATCAATCTGGGAATCTTCGTCACTCAGCATCAACAACAAAATTCGGTTAACTTGAATGAGAAGTAGTAAGTTAGACGTGATCACTCAAGAGTGATATGTGTAGCCGGAGGGGGGCGGGGGAATGACACTGTGTTGGCAGTCACATAGCCGGTTGAAAATGATGCCACAGAGTCTGTTGCAATGGACACGTTCCACTCGGCACGCAAGCGATGAATAATAATAATAATATACAAACTTAAATAAAATAAAAAGTTTCACCGTATAGATAAAGCGAGAGAGAGAGAGTAAAAGTTAATCAACACATTCACAACTTTTAAAATTAGTAAAAAAGTTAAAGAAGAAAATTTGTTATTTATTATTTTTTTTGAATAAAGTTCAGTTTGAGGAAGTTTCGCTTACTACCTTATAGTTTCTTTATTCAAATGAATCGGAAAATCTCAAGTTGATTAAACAAACATCTCTTAAATGTCAAATGTGTGTGTGTGTGTGTGTGTGTGTGTAGCATGTCGTTTAAGGAAAACAAAAAGAAAGAAAAAAAAGAAAAGAAATATCGACTACAAAAATAAACAAACAATACAAACTAGTTGTTATATTCTGTGTATATATATATGAGTCTTCTTTGCTTTTCTTTTCTCTCCTCATCATATACATCATGTACACACACACACACACACATACACACACAAACAGAAGTAATAGATAAATCTTGTCTGTGTTTATTAAGTAGGTGAAGAGATTTCATTTGACTAATGATTACGAAAAATAAAACAAAAAATAAACTAGGTGAAATCATCAGCTGACATCAAATTAGAGGATCATGACTGAAAGAAAAAACAACTCAGGTGTACCGGACAGCCTATTTATGCCTAAGTTCGGAACTGACTCTTCCATCCGTATTCACCCATAAACTTAATAATAATAATCATAATAATGAATAATATTAATTTATTTTGTTCATTTAGTTAATATAGGTACTCTTTCTTCATTACTACGATTATTATTATTATTATTCCCACAGTGAATTGTTTCCACTTGTCCCGACTTCCAATCCAAATCCGAAATTTCTTTTAACCATGCTGAATTTTATCTTACCAAATTTCATACCATGTTATGTGATGCCTTAATTTAACCTGCTTTTCCCTTAATTATACATCTCTTTTCAACAATCTATACGTCTTATGGATTATTTTATATAGGACATCAAGTTGATTCCATTACCAAACCGGATATAATTTCTTAAAAACCCATATATATAAATATATCCCTTCAAAGCCAATACTTGAAAATTAATCTGATGCTCACTAGCGACTGACTCTATTCAAGCAGTTAAACTGGAGTTTTAGTGGGAAGCAGTGACTACTAGGGTACAGCAGGTTGAAAGTGAGGCAGTAACTCATTGAAGAAGACATTGCGAAGTGGTCGCACAATGTTATCGCTTGGCGAAAGTTACAATTCATGGGCCAAGTGGCTTAATCGTCTGCGTGCTGGCCAAGTGACCAGAAGGTCCTGGGTTCAAACCCCCTATGGTGGGTGCGTACAACTGAAGAGTCTAGATTGACTAGGATCAAACAGCTGTCTAGTTATTTATTTATTTAAACGCATAAAAACTTTGGTACAATATGGCACCAAGAAGGATGCGCCACACAATAATAATAAAACAACATAGATCAAAAGAAAAAATGAAAGAAGAGGTATATATATATATATATATATATATAGTAAGTAGAGAACGCATAAAGAACTTCATCTGGAAGGAAAACAATCATGCTTAACAAGTTCAAACAGTATTCGTTAACTATCATCAGGAAGGGAAGAAAGAAGGAAATTGCAACGCGTGTAATAGCACGCGATAAGTTTCACTGATTGTTTGTTGCTTTATTCAATTCATTGTGTGAGGGCTGAGATACTACCCGGGCGCCTAGACCGAAGCAGGTGGTTTTATTAAGGGACCACTCCCCGAGCCTTTGACTTGGAGTCTAATCCACAAGGCAGCGGAGCAGCGTCAGGAGCTGCATTCCCATGGTTTCCGGTGACCCATATGGGTTCATACGCTATTTGATCCGATTGGATACTGGAGCCCATGTACCCCATGATAACTGCTTTTAGTTTAACCGCTATCCAGAAAACCTTCCTGACATGGTAGGACCTGCAGGGACAGAGTCCAAGTCAGTTTAGCATGCTGGGTCATTACGATATTCAAGCCTGACCACAACGACAAGGTAGCAGTTGTTCAGTACTCCCTGTTGGTTTTCCAATGGTTCTCTAACTGATGTCAGCTCAGGATGAAATCCTACAAGCAGTTAAACAAAAATCCCTACAAAATCAATACTTGAAAAGATATATCTACCAATTGTACACCTTGATAATAAATTCGTTGAAAAGAGTCTTTTCGCAGAATATTCCTAATGACACAATGCGAATTGTTTAATTATTATTAATAATGTCTACTTTATTCCGGAAATAATGTTTAATAATATAGAAAAGAAAGTCGCATTTAGACATTCAGGAGGCAAAATAATAGAGCGAAGAAATACCTCCTTTTCAGTTAGACTCTCATCGTTGGTCTTCTATATAGTACAATACAAAGGCATTGGGATCCACCTGAATAAGTCAAACCTGTGCGTTCACAAGGAATCAGTACAACCACTTTCCTTGCCTTGGTCATCCTTACATGAATGTATAAACCTTACTACTTTGTCCTTCACTCCCCTAAGCCTTTTAAAAATTATAATTGTCCACATTATTTCATTATTATTTTTTCTAACTTCATGTTTAATTACAAGTTACCACTGTCCAAACCATTTCATTTCTCTAATCATCTGTTACATAGTCAACTTTAACACTCGCTTATTCCTTAATGACTCTTTATTTTTCCAAAATTATACATTGTGCAATCCATTTGTATCGCGGTTTGAAAGGAATTTGATTAGTTGGTTACAAGATTTCATCATGAGCTGACATCCGGTAGAGAACCACTGGAAAACCTTGGGAGTACTGGACAGTAGTTGGAATTCATGGACTATCGGATCGGGTCCCAGTGGCTTAATGGTCTAGGAGCTAGCCCGCCTTGTAACCAGAAGGTCCTGGGTTCGAACCCCTGTGGTGGATGCATAGTGATGAAGAGTCCCAAACTAGAACGAAACAGCTCTCTATTAATGGCATAATTAACGCACGTGATTAAGGGTAAGAGAAAGACAGATGTGTATGACGAATATCAATAAAATACTTTTCTCCTTTATTGGTTGGAGTATTTCATCATGAGCTGACATCCGGTAGAGCACCATCGGAAAACTAACAAGCAGTACTGAACAGCTGTTTGGTCCTAGTCAATCTGGACTCTTCATCAATACGCACCCACCACACGGGGTTCGAACCAAGGACCTTCTGGTTACAAGGTAACCTCGTAGACAATTTTTCTCTCTTAATTTTCCAGTATTAGTCTTTATCTCAATCACAAAGGTATAAAGGAAGAAAAATATAAAAGGCAGAAAAGAAAAACAATACTGGTTATAAGAGACGAAATACACAGTAGGTCAGTAAGTGACTCCAAAGTGTTCTAATCCGACGAAATGATCAGTGAGTTCTATTAGCCCGGATTCGATGACAGATATTCATCGATAGCAATAAACTTTAGTGGTTACATACTACGGATTGACACAAGTCAAAATCCTCGAGTCACTGGATTCCAGCTCAGTGGGTGACCGAATGATTAAAGCGCTTATCCGGTAACCTAAATGTTCAGGTGTGATTTCATCGTTTGGTAGATGACTGAAGAAGCCCAAGCTAGAACGAAACACAATTGTGCAGTGCCTCCATGGTCTTCAAAAGGTTGTCTAAATTATGTCAGTTAGTCACAAAATCTATACACTGAAATATAAAGTATATGAATATGAACCAAATATATTGAATAATTAACTGTCTGTAAAATCATACTATGTCTGAATGCCACATTCAGTTATATCACTAATAATACTTCTAATTATATTATTGTTATTCTTATTTTTCAAATTCTATTTTCTATACACAAAAATCTTATTCGAATAAACAGTTAATTAGCCATAGAGTTAATATGAGTGGTCAGACAACAACATAAAAATAAAACACCTTTGAAAATGAAGTAAAATTTAACTGAATAGTTTTGGTGTATTAATCAATCACTGAACTGCATAGTGTCTTATTCCACGGATTTCATTTTTTGTTATCTTTCAGTTGTATATTAAAAACTTTATAAACTAAAAGTAGAAGTTAGAATTCATAGGCTAGCCATTGAATCAGGTCCCAGTGGCTGAATGGTATACCAGCCAGCTTGCCTTGTAACCGAAAGGTCCTGGATTCGAATCCTGGCAGTGGTTGCGTACTGCCGATGATTTCCCCAAAATAAACTAGGATGAAACAGCAGTTGTCCAGCACTCCCTGCTAGTTTTCAATGGTTCTCTAACTGATATCAATCTGTGATCGACTCGTAAAACTTAAAGTACATATATGCAGTATATTAAATATTCCCATAGTAAAATTTAGAACAACACATTTAAGCGAACAGTGATATTGTGCTTTCAATTAGATCTCATCAGGCTTAACTCCAATATACCTACATAACTTTACAAATAAAAATTCAAATATAAACCAATCATGGTGTTTTGTCTATAGGATAATACGATGGTGAATATAAATTGTGCAATTAGTCACAATAGAAGTGTTGATAATAATAACAATAGTAATAAAAATGGTCTTATCAATAATAAGGATGAAGAAGTGACGCGATGTGTGATAACACGAATAATGAAAAACAGCATGATTAAACAAATAAATGTGTTCAGGTGGAAGTAGTAGTCGATAAAGGCTAGTAAAAACAAATGAACCGATTAAGTGATGTTAGATTGTGAGGGAAGTAAATGAAACACGTTTATAATGAAGATGTGATAGGATTAAGGGATGATAAAGGAGGAGGGTTGAAAATATAAATAAATAGGGGTTGGTGTAGAAGTCATTATTTGGTTATGTCTTAATAGGCCAAGGGAGAGATAATGGCTGTACGAACTTCTTTTGAATGCACAGTTTAGGTTTAATAGTTCGAATGCCTATCACCTGCCTCAGTCTATTAGAAAGATTCGGTGGGATACGATGAATTACTCTGAAGGCTCTCGTTTTCTCGACTACATGACCACTATCAATTAAATGTGACAGAATTGAGCTACAGATTATTTTCATCTGTCCTTTGATAAACCACAATTGGAGATGTTCACTAACACGTTGGTTGGTCAAGCTAGTTAGCTAGTAGTACGCCCAACATAACTGTCACCGTAGGTGCAGTTGAATCGATAAATGCACATAGATGTGGCAAAACTATCAAGCTTATCCTTCATTTGCGTCCCAATCATTCGTCGTCTAGAGAATGACAAACATAGGTGTTCTGCGTAAAATGTTCTTCGTATACTCCTTGAAAGTCTTTGGAATAGAATCTCACTGGATAAGTCACCATCAAATTGTAACTTAATAAATAGAGGTTTTTTACATGCAGCCAGTGTCTCAGGTTTTTTCTCTGATGTTTTCATATAAATATATGCAGTACTTCTTTTCTCTACACCTGTAAGACATGACAATTGAAGTTATGAAAACGCTTGGCCACTGATGGTGTTTGCGCTGCATCTTCCGTGTCAAATGATAAGTGATGTTGAAGTTAGACGTAGAATGTTGGGTAGAGACAAAAAACCAGTTGATAAGGCTCTGATGGCTAGGAAATGTGTTATACTTCCTAAGTCATCGCCTTCCTCGTCGTTGAATGTTAGCTAACACAGGATTAAGTTGGAAAAGATTAAGGAGTTGTTCAGACTGAAACAAAGCACCAATCCACGAAGTTTTCAACTGTTGGCCTAAACTACATGAGGAGGTGTAGATTGTCTAGATAAGGTTCCCGAGGTTCTAAGGAGTTACTGTCTCAAGAATTTTAATGATATGGTTCTATATTGTTTTCAACGGCGGAGATGTATTCCGTCTTTGTAATCTCCAAGACCCGTTAAATCCTCACTATTCTCTATGCAATTATCTTTCCACCTGCACAATTCTTTTAAATATCGTTTGTTTTTTCCTCGACTTTTGTATATCCCTGTTTATGAAGTGCGGTAAATTGAATCTCTGCCATTTTGTGGATATTTTTAATTTAAAAATCTAGTGCAGTTTAGAAAGCATCCTAAACAAAATCTTGAATACCTCCAACCAACTGTTATCAATGTTACAATTGCTTATTAAATGAAAACTCGAAGTGTGAAAGTTGAACAAGATAATTGCATTGCACTTAACAAGAAATATATTCAGTCAAAATATATCTAATTCTATTGTAAAAAAAGGGTCACCTCATTCTATTACTTATTTATTATCGCATTTATCAGTTTAAGGTTAATTGAATAATTAGTTTACAAGCGTTTAAATTGAGCGGGGAGATTATCTTAGATAGCTTCAGGCTGATAAACTGTTATATGACAATATTGATAAATGATGATTGATTAAGTCTGAACTGTGATTAGTTTGATTCAGTTTTGTTTCTGTTTGCCCTCCAACTGAAACAGTCAGCATCAACCTTTGAATTATGAAGTTTCAGTAGGCAGTTGCGTCATTTGCCTTCACGGTGTGCAGTTGATAGACTGAAATGCAGAAACTTCTTTTATTCAAGTTTACTATAGGCGAGTAAACTTACCGTGTGAACTGAACTCGGACCACGTGCGTAGTTAACGCAGATTGTACCATCAGACCACCGACTAACTGCTTGATTATGAAAAAGTAGCATAGCTGCAAAAGTTTCAGGATTTCATCATGAGCTGACAACTGGTAGAGAAGCATTGGAAATCCTGGGAGTAGCGGGTAGCCATTTCGTCCTAGTCAGTCTGGACTGTTCATCAGTACGCACCCACCACAGGGGTTCGAATCCAGGACCTTCCGGTTACTAGGCGACCACGTAGACCATTAAGTCATTGGGACCAGAGCCAGCAGGTCGGGTGTGAGGACAATTACTCGCCACCGATGACATTGGCTAGTGCCAGTAGCAGTATATCGTGAACTGACACAAGTTGGAATTCCCCGGCTGGTCATTAGATCGGGTCCCAGTGGCTGATTGATATACGAGCTCGCTCACCTTGTAACCTGAAGGTACTGGGTGCGTATCACTGAATAGACTCAATAGACAAGGACGAAACAGGTGTGTAGTACTCTCAGGTTTTCCAATTGTTCGCTACAGGATATCAGCTCATTATGAAATCCTGAAACCAATCAAATCCCAGCAAACCAACACTTGAATTATAAAAGCGTGTGAGAAGAGTTTCAGTAAAAAAAGTGAAGCCAGCAATTCATCAATATATTATGAGAGGGAGGGATTTAATATAAATCAAGGAAAAACGAACGTATCCATGAGATTGATGGATAACAAATGAAAGGTTCATTGATAACCATCAGTGTTAGCCTACATCCGTTAGACAACTACTGGAGACCGAGGAGTACTGTACAAAATCATATCGTCCTTGTTAGTAACTCTTTATTTAACGACGACCAAAGCATTAACATCAAAGACAATAAGGCTATGAAGCTAACAAACGTTATCCCACACAACTACTGCTACTATCTGTATCGCTTTTATGAATTGTTGGTATAATGTTACCGGTGACTACCAGTTCATATGTATAACTTAGTGATTTCTATTAGTCGTAACCTGTCATAAGTGTCAACAATAAGGCAACTGAATTCATTTTTTACATTTTACCTTTTCAAAAAATTCACTACAGAATACTATTTGTATTGTCTAGTAATCAATCAATCAAATTAGTAATAACAAAAAATCTCTACACAGTACCTGATTCAAATAAGAATTGAGAAAGTGAGTTTTGTCTTAAAAAAGTCAACTCTCTGCATCTCTGCACAATACCGGGGGGTGGGGGGTGGGGACAATAAAAGAAAAACAAGTATTTTAGTTCCTTTTGACTTTTTACTAAAATGAAATGTGTACAAAAGGCCTCATATGACCGGCGAATTGATTGATTGATTTGACTGACTGACTTAAATGGTTAACAAATGATAGTAGATGATATACTTCACATACTGTGACAATCAATGGAGAGATAATCAATAGAGAATCCTTATATTTGTCCTCTAAAAGGATACATAACACGTCAGTAAAGAAAGAAAGAAAGTAAGTAAGACCAGATTTGCAGCATAAAATGATGATATCATCATGATCATTCAATTTCACTGGCTCGCCTCATCACCTGTAAACCGATACTTGAAATTACAATGGTTATAAATAATGACGATACTGTGTGGTGAGAGTTGTCTGTAAGCCAAAATTGTAAGTAACAATCTACGTCAGTGTTGACGTCTCAAATCTTGGTCATGAGAAAAAACAATAACAAAGCCTAACCTTGAGGAAATCAACAACCAATCACAGAAGACTGCGTGGGCGGATGCGATTTGCAGATATATGAATAACTTTGTAAGCGACGGTCACAAGCAGTACAAAATAACCTTCAGAGAGAAAACAACCAATCAGAAGACGTTGCTTCTCTGCAAATAATAACGCTAATAACAATGTACATAAAAATCTATAAATATCTGTTGGTTTCCTAAATAAACGATCTGTAGCTAGGTCTTTGTCTTTTGCTGTTACAACCGTACTTCAATGCTTGAAAATCAACGCACCCAAAATATAACCATTACAATTTTTGGTTTAAATTACCATCACTTTATATGCTTTTAAAATAGAAAACGACGGGTTGGGGGTGGGTGGGTGAGGAGGGCAAGATAGAAAACAGAAAAATCTAATAAATAGCATGTAGGCTAACATGGCGGCAACTCAAGAAGGTTATAATCCATAAAATTAAAAACTTGCTGAGTGAATTTAAATCACTAACATGGTTGACTAATCAGTGTGATCAGAATGCAGTTACCCGGGGAGTGAGAGATTGATTTAAACTTTCCTTCCGTATGCATAAATTTGGTTTGAAACGCTTGAGTGGCATCGCTAACCTTTGTATGTTTAATATTTTGAAAGATTTGGAAATCGTGACAAGATGACCCGTGTCCACAAAGGTATCTGGTAACTGCATTTTGAGAATATCTGCTTCCTTTTAGACATACGTTTTTTCGGATATGCTCTGAAAACTGGATAGAAGCCCTTCTTTCTGTCCTTCCAATTTCCTTGCTCCCGCAAATGTACCTAAATTTGTAAATGCAGTTAGACATGACATCGGCAGTGTATTTATTCAGTTTGGATTGGCTTATAGAATATCTGGTGCTGAATGACGTTGAGAGATTAGCTGTGGGGAAGCATCTTTTTATTGATCCTTTCATTCTCTTATCAACCTTTTGTAATGCTGCTTCTCCTTTGAATAGAAGACAAATGGATGCTTTCTTCTTTTGAACAGTTGGATGTTTCGTTTTCTCGTTATTTTCTTTGCTGTACATAACCATCGTAGTAGTACACAATAATCGAACGATATGGATTATAAAATAACATTAAATATGGTCATAAAGGCGGTCAGAAACGAACTCATTTCTGACCAAGAACTTGAACTTAGAAAAAAAGTGCCACTACTGAAAGACGTAATGCTAGTAGTGCAAAGAAAAGAAAAATATACAAACAAACTAATGGAGTTGCCATGGCATCACCAATATCCCCGATTGCGGTAGATATATTCATGGATAAGTGGGGAAACATAGCGATTGAAACATTCAGATCCACTCCAAATGTATGGTGGAGATATGTAGATGACATGACATATTCACCGTACTTGGAACACAGGACATTAACAGAGTTTTCGAATACATCAACTCAAAGGTGGAGGCAATTCAATTCACTTATGAATTAGAAAGTCAGGCTGGGGAGCTTCCAATGTTAGATTGCAGCGTAAAAAGAAAAAAGATGGGAAGTTAAACACTGGTGTCTATAGAAAGCCCGATATTTGGATTTCGGATCATCCCAACCTATGTCAGTAAAAATAGGACTGGTGAAATGTTTAAGTAATAGGGCACAAAACTAATTAGTACAGAGGAAAATCTAAGGCAAGAAGTAAGGCACGTAACAGAAAAAAGTGGCATTTAAACCCATAAACTCGATTACAAACAAGCTTTTTTGGTTAATGGATCCTGTGGAGCCGATTAAACAAAACCACTCAGTTGATCTGGTGCCCTGCAATGACTTTCAGGTCGAAGTGGTAGAAGGGGTTCAGTCTAAATAGCGGAGCACAAAAGCCCTGTAAAATCTAGAATACTTGACTAATATGAGATGAGGGATCTAGAGAATAGTCCAGCTGCCCCACTCACTAGATGCCATTACACACAACCATACAACAGGACGGTATAAGACGACAGTTTTAAAATCTAATGTAACTGGGTGTAGGGAGAAATTGACAACAGAAGCTTTATTTGTCAAATCAACTGACAGGGAATACGTGTAACATGAATGATGCAACGCCTGTTCACCTGGAAAATTTTACTATCCCTACGACAAATAAGGAAGAATGAAGAAAACTATAAAACGAAAGTTTCGAAATTGTATAGTTATAATTGGCTTGATTATGGACAATAAGTAAATTGTGTTCAAAACTTCGTCATCCAGTAAATAATGTGAAAAATATTGTTTCACTGCATGGCGTTTCTAATAAACAAGTTAATATGGCATTACTACCACCTGCAATGATGTGTAGTCACCTGGATGGGCTAATCAACTGGGAATTTCATAAAGCTGGTAGCTGTGGGGCCTTGGATATTTGGGTGTTTTCGCGGTAAGCCATTAAAAATTAATAAGTTGTTATTTTTAAAACACAAATTTAATACACTATGGGCACCAAGAGATGCACCATACAAAGTCTCAAAATTTCTACAAAGAGTAGGATGCTGTCTGGACGCCCAGACCGAAACAACAGGTAGTTGTCTTACTAGGGTTACATTCCAGGGCCTTTGATTTGAAATCTAGTCCTCAGTGCAGTGAAACGGTAACGGGAGCTGTGTTTTCACGGCCGAAGACAACTACAACAGGTTCAAACCGCGCCCGCTCGAACCATCCAGATTCTGGAGACGATGTACACTATGTGTTTACAATCAGGTGTTTTTAGCTCCGGTAGGTAGATCTGTATTTCCATTAGTCCGATTGTAGGCTGCAAACATTCGCAATTTTCGTTTCGCTTTTGTGAAGATCACCCCCCCCCAACGCTTGAAGACAGTGAATAGGACTGACCTGGAGGAGATTATGAACGCATGGACACATGAGGGTATTTCGAGAAAGTGACCGAATTTAACCTATTCTCGGCTGTAACAGGTCGTTTATAGGGCAAAGGAGCATAACATACTGCGTAACCTGCAGAAAATTAGATATCCACCTTCAATTGTTGTAGCGTACACACATTTCATAGAGTAAGTCTTTACAATACACACGACAGTAATAGATATAGACAGATGACAAGCCTAAAGTGGGATGAAAAATGCGTTTCAGATTCCGCTGCTAGCTATCATCTCTATCAATCTAAACTACAAGAAAAGTCACACTCGTGAAAACTCAAACACTGTCACTATTTCTTAATATCAAACTTAATAAACAAAATTTTAAGTTCAATACATCAAAATGACTGTATGAGATGAACAATTCATTCTAAATACCTTCATATTATAAGGCTTGATGAATTTTTCATGTGTAATATACCATACACCTACGTAATAATTATAAGAAGTTAGATGTGTGATAAGGGTGTATAACCTGGTGTATTGTTTCGTCGGTGGCACGGCGGTTGGGACACTCGCCGGCTATACTAATGGTCCGGGGTTCTATCTCACCCTTTCCCCGACACATACGTGATATCCATGGTCAGCCTGCTGAATTTGGGCTACCAATATCACATGCTGAAAATTTCATACTTGTACCAAAATACTCTATGGAACCAAGCCATTAAAAAATAATAAAACAATATTCTAGAACAGTACACTAATAAGAATAGACGATGCTTTTGAATACACAGTTAATGCATATGCATGCCAGTGAACTTATTTAAACTCAGTTATCCGAAGTATATTCTTTATGTATCACACTTTGAAACACACTCACTGTATATGTGTGAAGGTTGATGATACTGCCGGTCATGCAGATGGAAAAAGACGGAGTGTGGCTCGAACCAGGAACTTACTGGTTTAAAGCAATAAACTACATCTCTGTTATTGACTTACTAACTGACTGGTTTCAGCAAAGGACTTTGCACATATGTGCAGCAGTTCAAGTGTTCCCACTACCCCTCCCCTTCATGTAGCACACAAAGAAACAGAAGAGTTTGAAGAGAGATTCAAAAGAGAGAGAGAGATTATAAATAGAAGTGTGAGTGAGTCAAAAAGAATAGTAATATGGAAGAACGATAGAATTTTATTGGGTATGATAAATTGTAAAGAGTCTATGCATCTACGCCAGGCATCACCGAGGACGATTTCGAGCTAGCCATATCACTAACTGTCTACAGCCTTCATTGGTTCTTACCATCCCCAGGACCCCAACCAGCCAGCCAACCAGTCTACACTTCCCTACGTGGCTGGGCGGCTTAAACTAACTAACTGTTGTGTATTTCATTGACTGATAAAGACATGTTTTCGTTTGACCACGACCACCACTAGCTTCCTCTTTTCCAAACTGATTCATCCTATGTCAGTCAGGCAATATCGCCTGTCTTCGAGGAAGGCAGTGGCTAGGCAAGGCATGCATAACACATTTTCTAATCATCTCTCTCAATCGATGCAGCTGCTTCACAATCTCATCAATTGATTTCCCCACCTTACCTGTCACCACCTAGCACTCGACCGAAGCCTAACCTCAAAATATTGCTCACCCTACTATGCCACTTAACACGGAAAGTAGAATGTAAATGCTTATGATCAAAGAAAGCTGGCTGGCTAGCCTTTTTATGTCTTCCACTTTCAATGGCTAAATCTAACTCACAGCCATAAAGGTGGACAGTACACCACTGGCTGCATGAGTTCGAGTAGAGTGCCTTGATCAGTACGATGTATTCTCTCAACATCCCCTTCACGTTCAAGCATAGCCATGGTACTTCTCTGTCGATGGAATCAAATGCCGCCTTTAGGTCAAGGAGTATGACGATTGTCGGACGCCAGTCAGTCTGCCTATCTTCCAGAATCTGTCGAATGGTGAAGATGTGATCGATACACCTTCTTTCTGCTACAAAGCCCTCCCGGTTCTCTCTAGTTTGTTCCTCCTGAGTACAACTTAGTCAACGCATGATTATTGAGCTTAGAGATTTATATACCATATTAGTCAAACTAATTCCAGTGTGATTATCACAGGAAGACTTGTCTCCCTTCTTGTATATCGGGATAATCAATGACTTACGTCAGCCCGATTGGATTATCTCTGATTCTCAAACGCTGCCCAATACCTTCGTTAACACAGACAGTGAACTGTCCTCACCATCCTTAAACTCCTCTGGAATCGTTCCATCGGGTCCCGCAGCTTTGCCTCGTTTCAGACCAGTGACAGCTTTTGTGACCTCAGTTGGGGACGGAGGATATGTGTCTACATCCCATTCAGGAAGGTTTTGGATGCTGGGTAAGTTGAGAGTGACTGTAGTCCAGTTGAATTGCTCCTCAAAGCATTCTTTACAACGTTCCAGTCGTCTATTCTGACAGCTAATTACGGTGCCATTTTTCTCAGAGATTGTTTCACTTATCAGTTACTTTTTGTCAGCTGTTTTTCTGATAAGCCTAAATAGTTGTCTGGTGTTACCAAACGCTGATGCCTTCTCCATCTCTTTCGCTTTTGTCACCCACCACTGCTCACGATTGTTGAGATTTCTCGCTAGTTTGAGCGGTGTTCGCTCCTCATCATATTCAGAGCAAGCTTGAATCAGTCTTCTTGAGTTAATCAGTTCGGATGAGTTAGTAGAAACCCACTGACTTTTAGTTACTTATGGTTTTAGCTTGTTAATAGCCTTTAGAGCTGTGTCTACATCTAACTGTATATTGTGCTCGGCTTCTTCAGGAGGAGTTTCGCTGTCGACTTCAGATACTGGTTTCACCATTTCCTCCTTAAATAGGGACTCAGAGTCGCGATCTAGTTGGGGGATGTAACTGCTTCTCTGCCGACAATTCTTCATGTCCGTGTAGATGTAAGCATAAAAGTGCGCGAACCAGAGCGTGGTCGGAGTCTACGCACGTGTTCCAAAAAGAGCGGCAGTCTTCTACTGACCCCCATCAACGATACCCTAATGCTATGTGGTCCAGCGTTGATTCGGTGACGGAGGTCGCCAGGTTACGCAATGTCTCCCTTTGTGCCTAAAGTCAGTGCTGACTAGGAACATATGATTATCTGAAACAGAACTGCAGAAGACGATCACCGTTGTCGGTTCGTCTGCAGGGGACTCCATACGTACCACCTACATACCTTAGTCGGGCACAACTTCGCTACTTGGGCATTGATGTCATCTACTAAAACAACTATATCTGAACGTTTTACTTTTTGCAGCAAATTAGACAATTTCTGGTAGAAATCATGTTTTAGTTCATCTGAACTGCAGTCTGTTGGGGCACAAGCTGGGACTATGAAAAGACAACAATGGGTAACGCCATTCTTCCTTCCTCTAACGGACCCTTTCAGACGGATGGCACACATATGAGTATCTACTGTGGTCCAGTCGAAAAGTGATTTTTCTGCCCTAACACCCAATGCTATCCCTACACCTGCGAGTCCTCGCGAACTGGCTAACGAGTCTCCTGACACCCTTAAGGTGAATTTTCCAGATTCACCTTGTTGTCCGGGTGAGGTTAAATGAATGACCACACTCGGGTCTCCGAAACACAACATACATCCATAGTTTGAGTTGCCTGTTGACAGATTTGGCAGGTCATGACGTCAAATGCCCCAAAATGAAATTTTTGGTGTGGCTTTAAGAGACTGTTGGGAGTATTTTTCTGGCTCACATCGCTATTTGTGGGCACAGAATGAAATGAAGCTGACTGATCAGTTTTCAGAATAGTAGCGACAGTAGTAGGGAAGTAAGGTGATGAGCGTGATGTTGGTAAAGGAGAATGATGTTCAGGAGGGCTTCTTGTGTTTTCAGAAGTGTGTGGGCGGTCGTCACATCCCGGTTACCCACACTATGGAAGTTGATTGATCCTTCAGGTACTTGAAACAGAAAGACAGTTAGTGTTGTGTGACTTCAGAGCCCAAAGGACAACTGCTTGAGGTCGGTCATACACGGCCTGTTGGAACTGGCCTTTAGGTTTGGTTCCGTATTAGAGCGTAACTTACCGCCAGCTACGGACCAATAGAGGTGGAGTAAGTCAGGATGTACGTTTTCCGATTTCGACCTTTTCAAAACTCCCTCTCTCCTGCTGAGTGGAAAGACGGCATAGCTGGCTGGCATGCTCGTCATTTGAGTCAGGAGAACACCTTCCTGCTGTTACATTCCTGTTCCCAACCTTGCCCACAGATCCGCACCATAGTGTTAAAAAATTACACTATGCCGGCAACTGATTTTAGTCTAATCGATATGCTAACAAACTTCGTGGCATGGTAAGGCCTACAGGAAAGTTAATTGCAGCCAGTGTAGCTTGTTGGGTCATTGAGATATGCAAGCCTGGCCATCACGTCGAAGTAGCAGCTGTCGGTGAGGAATGAGATGGGCAGGACGCCTAACTATAGATCACGTTTCAATCACAATTTAAAAATCTTCTACATGCATATAAGACAACTAAGATTAAACACATGCCAGATATATAGAGTGATATTTAGAATGGTGTACGAACACCTATCACTATAACAACAGCATCTTACAATAAGATAGACTTATTAAAGTGAGTTTAAATTGATTAATTCCACGGTCGGTCACAAATTGATTTCAGTTAAAGATCCGCAGGAACACCAAGGAGAAGTGAACAGCCGTCTCACCCTTTGTTTGAGAATCTTCAGCATTACAAACCCATTTCCTACACCAGACATCGAATGAAAGACCTACAGGTTACAAGGTGAGCTCACTGACCATCCAACAACTGGGAAGGAAATGAATCGCCCAGGAGTTCTACTTCTGCAAATAATGAAATGAAGTGGAAAAGCCAGCCCTGATGGAGTGATATGTGTAGTGGATTTCCAGTACTTCAAGAGTTTGAATGGATCTTCAAATGAAATCACTTCACGTTCAATCATGCAATCGATCAAATCTCAGTAAACCAACACTTAAAAATCAATATCCGAAAGGACATACAGTTAGTGTAAAGCAATAAGAAAAATGAAATCTAATTCTAATAAGCAGTGATTACGTAATTTGCATTTCAGACATTTATTTTCTTTTCGTTCTGAAAACAGCACACACACAAATACACGTGAACATATGTGTACACATATGCGCATACTTAGTTCGTTACTTGAATTTTAGTAAAATATGTTTTATAATATGTAAACAAAACTATAACTTATAACAACCTGATTTATGAAAATATTGGTGAGTAATGAAAGTTGGAAACACTTAAGAAATAATAATAAAAGACATATTCACATCGCACAATGATAAATCATTTTACACTGTTATATTATCTAATGATCTTTATCCATGGATACCTAATATATTCTCAGAAGTTATCCCCTGCCCATACGAAATCTCAGCACGGATACAGAAGGCTCGTTTCGCATAGGCCAGTTTACGCTGTGTCTGGCATAGACGTGATATCCAACTATCAACCAAAGGGCGGGTGTACTGCTCAGTAGTCCACTCCGTCCTCCTTTATGGCTGTAAGACCTGGCCATTGAGAGTGGAAGACATGAAAAGACTAGCTATCTTCGATCAAAGGTACCTGAGTTTTATCTCCCGTGAGATGTGGTGGTATGATAGGGTGAACAATATTGAGGTTAGGCTTTAGTCGAGTGCTAAGCGGCAGGAAAGGAGGGGAAACCAATCGACGAGGTTGTGAAATTACACCGACTGAGATGGTTAGAACATGTGTTACATACGCCTAGTCATCGCCTCCCTCAACAATGGGCAGTGTTAGCTGACATAGGGTTAGACTGGAAAAGAGATGGCGGCGGTCAGACCAAAAAGTGGCTTTATCAGTCAATGAAATACACAACAGTTAGTTTAAGCCACGTAGGAAGGTGTAGACTTCCTGGCTGGGATCCTCGGGACGGTAAAAACCAATGAAGGCTGGAGACAATCGATGATATAACTCGAAATCGTTCTCAATGGCTTTCGCACAACCATCCACTCCTTGTGACTTATAATTTCCAATAAAACTATATTGTTCTTCGTTATTACTATTCCTTTTGTCTCATATCCCTGTCTGCTGTTTCTATTTTGCATTTCTTCTACTTTCTTCTCGTGCCTTGTGTGTGCTACGTGGAGTGTGGCGACTTGAAATACCGCACATCGGTGCAAAGTTATGTGTTGAAAACAGACAGACCATATACGCAAGAATCACACATTAGATGATTAAAACCAAGTACAATAACATTGTGCCAAATTTTCATTTAAAAAAATAAATAAATAAACGTTAGCAAGTAGTGAGTAATTCGAAGAAATTGATCTCATTTTCGGATATTTGAATTGATTTCATCGGAAGCTGCAATAGGAGACGACACTGTTGGAGATATTCGGATTCGCCAAAGACCTCTTGTTGTAGGACCGTAATGCATTTATTGCTTAGTCACTAATAAATTGTCTATTTTGGTGAAAACATTGCAAACCTGACTGATAGAATCCTGTAACCCACAAGAAACTAAGAATTGGAGACAAATTACGCTGGTGTCACTCACTCCACTGACCGATCAATATTTGAGATAAAACAAAATATATAAAAACGGTAGAAATTTTATTTCACTGCATAAAAAAGTTGACAAATCACATGTCGTGTCATTTGACATCCGTAACCACCACCACCCCCATCACAGTTAAGATCAGTCTACTCACAAATCGATACGGTGGTACAGCATGAGAAACTCCGTTTTTTTTCAAGGATATAGGCAGACTGAAGGGAAACAAACTATAATTTCAAGTGATAAGATTTCGTCTGAATTTATATCATCTTGAAATCAAAAACAGACAAAGAATGAAGAGGGGATTGCTTCTAACCGACAGATGATCTTCAATAATTCTTCTTCAAAAATTATTCAGAAGTAATTGATAATGATCAGAAAAAATGGGCTTGAACATAATGACATAATTTCAGAGTAAAACAGTATTGTACTAATGAAAGAAGCATGAATAATTGGTTAGTTACTTAGTTAGTTAGTCGCTTAAACTCAGTTTCTGAAACAATCTTTCTGTGTAAAATCAAAACAAGTGATCCATTCAGCGAAGAGACTCTTTTCAATGAATTTATCATCAAGCTGTACAATCGTATATATATGGTTTTTAAGAAGTTATATCCGGTGAGGGGATTGAATCATAGGTGTGAATGCATAAAATTGAACATCTGGTCGATAATGATCACCGTATCTCTATAGCCTCCGCCTTTAAAGTCACCTACAAGGCAAAGGCTAATTTACCCAAATCCCTACGTATCCAACTCCTGTGTATTGTTGAAGCCATCTTTCGCTATCGAAACAGAAATGCCAGATCACTGTGTACAGAAAAAGTTTGTTCAACCCCTCCAACTTGCATGGTCTTAATCCCTCCATGCTAAAGTATGGTAATCCTCAATCATATTTTAGCTCTACAAATTTTTTCATTTTGTCTATTCAATTTGTATACCTTCCTTATTATGTCAATTGTTACTACTATTACTATTCTCACTTTGAACTGTACCTGGTATTATTTCACTTGTTCTGCTTGTCATTCTAAATCAATTCTTTTTTACAACGTTAAATTCTATGCTATCAAATTCCACACAATATTACGTAACGTTTTTATTTTATTCGATTTGTCTACTAATTCTATAATTGCACACCCTTTTTCAAGTTCTATCCATCCTATGAATTATTCTATATGTGACATTAATTTGCTTTGCCATTTGACATTAACTATGAGTATAATCACAAACATTTTAGTTTTAATTGCATTTCATACTATTATTTTATGCATTCACACCTATGATTCAATTCCCTCACCGCATATAACTTCTTAAAAACCATATATATATATATATATATATATATATATATATATGATTGTACAACTTGATGATAAATTCGTTGAAAAGAGTCTCTTCGCTGAATCACTTGTTTTGATTTTCTTTATGTCACAATGGGAATTTTCCATGAGTTCAAGAATCTTTCTATGCTCCAGACTAAAAGCTGCACAGTTATCATCTGTGACGGTAATCATGCTGCATTACAGCTGCCTAAACAAGCTGAAGTAGATGGAGTGTGGTTCAAGCCCACAACCCACTCACTATTCGTAAATCGGATATTCAAGCCAATATGAGCCACACCTCCATAGCCAATTACTTAGTTAACTAGTTGACAACCACTTGTAAATGGTCCCCAGGATTTCGGTAAAGCACTAATTTAGAGTTTTTAACGACAGTCGAGTATTATTGATTTAATTGGAAATGAGTGTTCTCTATGTTTCATGCAGAGAAAAAGATAACTAAGGGTCAAAATATCACCAAGAGGCCTATATTTATGTCATAGAAAACATACTCCTAATTTTACAGTTATCCGTACACTTATTGTACCTTTTGTAGACTGGATTCCTCTCATCGGTTGCTAAATCACTTAACTTTATCAGTGAATTTAGTGTGTTTTGATATGGTTGCGTTCTGTGAGCAAACATTTCATTGTTTTGTTTTTATAAACGATATCTACAGAGGAAAAATCAATACGAAGGGAACTTATTTGAATTCTTTCTCTATGAATGGTATGATTGTACCTCCTAAAAACCATACATGATTGTTTGTTAATTTGCATTAGTTTTGGCCGTTTTTATAATTATTAAAGTATCCTTTAATTCCTAGAGGAACATAGGGCTTCAGTCGCGCGTCTCCATTGCCTTCTGTTTTCTGCCAACTTTTCACCCCGCTCCAAGTCTGACCACACGCTTTCATCTTCTCCTCACATGGCCTCCTCCAAGTCACCCTTGCACTGACGACCAACTCGCCGTCCTCTTCCCTTTCGTCCTGGTTCCACTCGAGCAATGGCTTGTCTAGTGATATCACTCACTTGATGGTTTCCTTAGCGTACGGCCACCAATCCACCTCCATTTCTTCCTGCCTATTTGTTGCACAATCGGTTCCTGCTGGGTTGGTTCATTCTCAGAGATCCCTCCCTGTTGCTGATCTTTTCTGATCGGCCGCCATCTGATCTTAAGTGGTATTGAGGGAAGACAACTGTTAATGATGGTCCGTAGTTTGTTTGAGATGCTGTTTATGAGCGCTGGCCAAGTCTCTGATCCGTACAGTGAGTAGCACTGACTTCATATTGGAGTTGAAAATCGGACGTTATTTTTGATGCTGAGTGGGACTGTTGACCTCCACACAAACTTAAGAGTAATGAAAGCTTGTCTTGCTTTCCGATTCTGGCTTTGATATCCCCGTCAGTCCCATTCGCCTGTAGTTGAAACGGTGATTCTCAGGTAGGTAGGTGAAGGAGGTTGTTTCTTTCAGGTTCCTCCCATTTATTCTGGCTGATTGTTGTCTGTTATTGGTGTTGGCCAGGAATCTTCATCACCTAACTCTGTTTTCTCTATGTTCACCTGAAGTCATATCTTCTGTGGATGCTTCTTTTGCCAACTTGTTGCTTTTCACTTGCATATCTTCCAGTTTGTGGGAAATCAGTCATATATCATCAGCGGTGAAGTCCAGATCCTCCAAGTTTGTTGTTGTGTGAGTCCATATCATGCCTGTTTCCTCATTGCCTGTTTTCTGTCTCATCATCCAATCTACTGCAATCAGGAAGATCATTGGCGAAAGTAGACAGCTGTGCCTCACTCCCGTCCTCACTTTGAAGGATTCTGTAAGTTTCCCATTGTGGATTACTTGGCATACAACATTGGATGTATAATTGTCGATGGCACCCCATTTTTATTGACTTAGAATTTCACTTTTTTTGTTCTGGCTTATTCTTTATGTGTTGACAAATTTGATCGATAACAGTGAGTCTGCAGTTATATATATAGAACAGTGAACGAATTGCTGCCATTAACAGCATTAATGCTGTTTAAGTAACATCGAATCAATAATGATAATATCAGTGGATTATATAGTTCGATAGCATCAATGTAACAATAGGCACTGAATATCAGAAAAATTAGGAAAAATAATAATAATCATACAAAAATTCATGAATTTATAGTTTCCACTGAAGGCCACGGGAATAGTAGTAGTTGGACCTACATCATAAGCACACAGATCATCGGTTTGCTTTTTTAGGCGAATAGAGCGATAGCCTCTGCTCTTTGGAGTCTGCAGTAGCTGGATGCTTTTGGTAATTTATTTCGTACCCGATAGATGATAGAAAAGGACTCTTCAACCTTGACTTTGCAGCCAGTTTGAACCAGGTGTTCTAATATGGAGTTATTAATACTTCTAACTAACCTTTTATTTAACCACACAGGTAGATGTTTCCGAGCATGGGCCAATATAACTCGTTTCAAAAGTGCAGTTATTCAGAGGCTATCGCGATTCGCCTAAAACAACCAGTGCTCTGTGTACAGAAGAAAAACAGGCCCAACTACCTATTACTGCCCTGGCCCGTTGTGGTGTCTACAAATTCATAAATACCTTATTACATCAGCCTTTTTTTCATATGACCCTCCATCCTGCACATTTAAATTCCCCTACCCTCTGTCATTACACCTGCATTAACTAACCTTTTGATTTCTTATTTAAACGTAGTCGTTAACTTACACACTATGATACACACATACAACGCACATAAAAGCCTATCCCCAGGCCTTAACATGATCATTCATCCTTCTGAAGTTTATAATTTTTTTTTGTTGATTACAGCTTGATCCCACACCGTATTTTTGGTACAGGTATGGAATTTTCAGTATGTGATATCAGTAGCCCAAATTTTGTAGGCCGACCATAGATATCAGGTGTGCGTCGGCAGGGGATCGAATCCCGGACAATTAGCATGGTCGGCGAGAGTCCTGAACACTGTGCCACTGACGCACAATATGAATAGAATTTAATATAAACATGACTGAAGAAAAGTTACTCCTCTACACTCGTTAATAATAATAATAATAGCTTTATTCCAAAACAGTACTTGTGATACAGAATGGAATTCTCAGTATTTTACTACAATATTGCATCCAGTTAGTACATTAACAATAAATAAAGTTCTACATAGATTACGGTAATCTCAGTTATCTTTGATAACAACATATTAGCATGTCGATAGCAAGGCCTAAATTAAACAGAGTGTTAGAAGTTGTTAGAAAAGTAGATGCTTGTATTTTTACTGGCGTAAGCAGAAAAAAGAAACAAAGGAGGACATAACAGAGAAAAGAAGAGAGAGAAAAGGAAAAGAAAGAAGGAAAACGTTGTACCTATAAAAGATACGAATTGGAAAGACGAGATCCAGTTGTTCTACTGACTATTTAATAAGTTAAAGGTTTCTCGCCTAGTGCTCTCTTTATCGCACAGAACACGAGCTAAGTAGGGTATGGTTGAGTTTTTGTACTTACTAGTGCGAGCATATAGTTTTCTATATAGGCTTCTGGTTTTCCCTGAAGAGATACAAGGGGAGAGTTGTGAATGAAGAGGGTTGTGTGAGTCAGATGGAATGGATTTAGCCCAACTTTCACATGAGTCCATGTGCCTGTCCACCAGAATGTTAACAAGCTGGTTAAGTGGCACGTTGCTTACCCTCCTGACAACTTTTAACATCCTGCGTAATAAGGTACAGTCTTTCTTCAGTTGTCCTGGAAAAACTTAGGGGGAACAATAGAGAATAATAGGCAGAATACGGGAGTTAACGAATTGTAGGAGTAAGGGTTGGGTTACACCAGAATGTCTTAACTTCTCGATGTAGAAGGTAAGACGGAATATTTTCTTAGAAATCATCAAGATATGAGACGACCAGGAAAGATCAGAAGATAGAATGACGCCTAGGTATTTAGTTTCTGACTTGGTTTCAATTTCAGTGCCATCAATTTTGCACAGCTCGTGAGTGCTAACCAGTTTGTTTAGGTCAGATTTGTGCGTAAAGGTGAAATTAACTGTGTGGCATTTGAGGGGTTTAAGGTGAGATCGTTTTCCTTGGACCATTGACTGATTTATGATAAAAAGCCGTTTAGTTTAGAGCAGTCACTTTGACATTGACAGGCAAAGATACAGTTAGGTCATCAGCATATTTGACAAAATTAATGTCATTTAAAGATGGTAGGTCATGTAGAAAGAAGAAAAGAGAAGTGGGGAGAGTACAGCACCTTGGACGACACCAGCTTCAGTGAGCACAACAGAGGAGGATTTGCCTTTGTATACATATACTGCATTCTGTTTGAAAAGTAGGAATGCAACCAGTTAGTAACCCAGGACTCGGTTTGTGTCATGGAGAGCTTATTTAGCAAGAGACATCTAGGTACAGAGTGGAAAGCAGAAGTGAAGTCGAGAAACGTGCAGAGGACGTATTCGGCACCTTTATCTAATGATGAGATGATACTGTTGTGTAAGACGGCTGCAGCGTCTGAAGTACTCCTACCCTGTCTGTAGGCAAATTGTTGTCATTCACAATCCTTTACTTTGTAATACTGGTGTTCAATTTACTATTACAATTTTACATATTACCACATACATTATGTATTTTGGAATATAATCTATTAACTATCTATTTACAAATAACTTTTTGAATTCTGATCTAAATGATTCGACGTTACTCTTTGTGAAAACCACTAATGTTGTCAATAAAAAGCATCCTTTCATTATTATAGATACATATAATTGTAGAATCTAGTGATGCAGTTATCAAAACGAATATTCTTCCTTCATTGGTCAATCTATGTTAAAAGGGGTGTCCCACGAGTGATGAGCATCTGAACTTTTTTTTAATCGAAAGCCTAGATACCCAGATGAGAAACTCAGCCTACTACTATCACCTTCACCTGGTCTCACAACTGCCCACAGGTGTTCATCCTGTCGTCCTCTTCTTCCTCTGCAAGTGATCTTCTTCATGCAACCCTTGAACCCATGCCCAAATCATCACTCTTTTATTTGAGTTCGACATCTGAGAAAGCCTGGTGTATTATTTCATTTGAAGGTCTCCCCAATGTCTTTAATGTCTAATCCACCTCCCCCTCTCTGTGTTGTCGCCGATCACACGTGACTTTTGCAAATACTTCATAGAATCACACAACTATTGACTGGAAGTTATTAACTTGGATAAGTGTTCCCTATCTGCAAGTGTTTGCTTTTAATTTTCCTAATTATTTCATTATGCGAATACTCGCCAATATACAGTATGATTGCATAACTGAATAAATGAACTCATCTCGAAGGAAACAACTGGCTTACTGAACCATTTGCTCTTATCAATTTTATGTAAAAGTTACATAATGATAGTGTTGTTTGGACTCAGTTACGTAAGAGTAGGCTGTATGAGTCAAGGAATTATCGCGTGACAGCTGATGATACTAGCCACCTAGAGAAGTTGGCTTGAGTGGAATTCTAACCCGGAGACGACTAATCATCAGCCACATATGTACACTCGTGGTGGAGAGTAGTAGTTCAGTGGAAACCTTTCCAGGTAGTGCATACAATCAAATTGACGATTTGCAATTTAAACAATTCAAGGCGAAAAATCACCACAGTCTCCTATGGGAACGAAGGATATTCACAATATGCAATCTGTTGAATAATACTATAAGTGGCGCCGAGAATGCAAGAGAAATAGCGTGACGGTGTATGCCAATTCAGCCCTATGTATAACCAATTCACCCAAGTAGCTAGTCAGATTTCGAGTGAAATACATTATTTTGTCCATTTGATCTATTCCACAATGCTCAAACTGTTTACTGACATTAAGATTTTGAGTGGTTCCAGCGGAGTAGACAGCTGACACGCCCCGACTCAAACGAGACAGAACGTCATCCAGTGCTTAGACCACTAGTTAGTAACATTGTTGGATGATGTGAGAGACATCCAACTGCTCACACCAACCACCAGTAGTGGCGCATGTCTACGAGAAAGGAGAATGAAGACTACACTGGCTTATGTCATATGATTTGAACTAGTTAAGAAGGAGAGAAAATATTTTGACGAGATATCTGTGATCGTAAATTCGTAAATTGGGGTGAGGTGGGTGGGGTGTAGGATAGGTGAAGCCTCTTCGAAACTGCATTCAAGAGAAATATCATGTGATCTAGCAGGTGGCACATCGGTGTCAAACTTCTAAAGTTACACCAGAAACATTGGAACTGCCAGAAAGTAAAATTATCATACTGTTATCAGTTAGCTAATAACAACAATCGTACTCTAGTGAAACACCATGAGTTTCGGTAATGTTGTTTCTTTAAAATGACCACCAATCATTCATGTGATTAATCACTGGAGAATCCTGATAAAATAATCATAATGAGAAGAGAATTTGGGCCCTGTTTGCTAGTGGAATTCCATCCTAGAATCATTTTACTTAATAAAAATCACATAGAGTGATATCAAATTATTTATTGATGATGACGTTTCGAGTACATTTTATCTCTCATCATCGTATCAAGGTGCTACACACGCGTATAACCCCTCTTAAAACAAACATTGAATCTTCACCTTAAAGGTATGATGGAGACATGTGGATGACATTTCCACAGTGTTGTGCCTTCACGCATACAAAACTCAATAATAGAGGGAAGTAGTTTTAATTCCATTGAGGATAAAATTTTATTTTAATTAAGTCACACAGTGTTTGTTACACAGTATTGTTTACTGATGATCATGTTTCGAGCACAATTTATTATCGCTCATAAGCATATCAAGACAATACTCACACAACTTTGTTGTTTCGTTTCTATACATGAGTAAAGGTGATCAGACGTATGAATAAAAGTCAATAAAAGTTCATTAGACACGCGTGAAACAGGAAGGAAGATAATGTATATTGGGAAATAATGTTAGTCTTATCAATAGTCTCAGAGCCAGTTGAAAGTGATGACAGTGGACAGACTACATTGAATATGTTCTTCTGAAGCTCTTTATTCCACTCGGAATGTAGGGAACGCCCAATAATAATAACAGTAATAATAACAGAGCTAACCATAGATATTTTATATACTAAAAGGAACTTTATGAATGACTCACATAGTTCGGATACTCACCTAAATAATGTGACTTACAATTTTCACCAAATCAGTGTGGCAATACTCATCGACAGATCAAATATTGCTGAAAGTCAACTAGTGACATACAAAAAAACACAACTGAATATCATATTGAATGTTAGACGGTTTGTAGGCAAACATAAGGGAGGAAGCCTTACGCATACCTTTCATGCTAATCGGAGTTCAGAACTATTGTTATTAAATGGTTGAAGACAATCGATCACAGGAAGCCTTGTTGACAATCACCAGTCAGCAAGACATATCTACAAACTTGAAGGAACTCATGTCCCTCCTGAGGTTCGAGCCCGTGTCACCCAGTGCTCTCTGTAGTCACAGATGTTACTACTGTACTATTCGGGCTGGCGACTGACATCCTGTAGGACTGATAGGATCACACGCACTTTGTTACTGATCAATTATTTCAACGGCTGTTAATCTCGCATAAATGGTATATTATCATTTCTCACGCACTTTGTTATTGACTATTACGATCAATTATTTCAAATGCTGTTAGCTGTCTATATTGTTGCAAAAATGTATAAATACCATGACTTTCTTTGTCGTTGTTGTTGTACTACAATACACAGTCACAGTCCAGCCTTTGTCTTTTGATATTTGCGTGCTTCACTGAATCGGAAGGTACCACAAGCAGATAGGCATATTAGTCAGGCGCAGACAGAACAAGGCGACAACGTCCTCATTTAATTCCCTACCGTTATAGCAAGGACTATATTGGATACTTGATTGGACAAAAGTTAGTAACTAGTATTATGTCAAGCAGGACGAGACTTAGGTCGAAGGCATCCTGCCGATTGCCTCCAACCATCTTATAACAACCAATGCAGCCTGTACCGTTATGTCAAGTCCAAGTAGCATGCTGTCCACATTGAAAACTTGACTGACGGAGTTCAGTCTGCCGCAAACAACGGACTAGACGCATGATACTAGTTACTAACCAGTATGCAATCAAAAATTATCGGAAGTCTTCAGCATGGTATATGTGAAGCCGCGATACAGCTAATGCTCCCTTGACTACCCTCCAACCATTTTTAAATCCATTGTAAATATGAACCACGATAGAGTCTCTCCTGGACTGGCGACCACATCATAAACACACTGAGGAGTAGACACAGGCAAATTTAGATACAACTTGACGACAAGTGACAAAATGGTTAAAAAGTAGGTTGAGTGCCAGCTCCTGATTGCCATCAACCTCTAGAATAACTGCTATCTTAAAGTATACTGGAAATTTTCCAAAGTAGGAGTAGAGTGCCAATACACAGAAAAAGAAAGTGTACAACAACAGGCATTAAATTAGCTTTAGTATATTAAGTGTCTAATAGCATTTCACAAGTAGAAATACGCAAAAATTGCATAATGAAATTGTGCACTTCTTGACATTTCAAAAAAATATTAAATACACTCCAAGTATGTAAAAGTAACAATAGTATTTTTCAAGTTTGACCACTATGGGCTGATATCAGTTAGGGCGAGCTATTAAAAACCAGCTTGGAGTATTGAACAGCTATTTCGTCTTAGTTTGGGACTCTTCAGGAGTACGCAACCACCGAGGTTCGAACCCAGGACCTTCTGGTTACAAGGCGAGCTCATAGACCGTTGAGCCACTGGGATCCTATCCAATGGCCCATGAATTCTAACTTCTGCCAATTCAATTTAAATTTGTTAACAAACAGAAATGTCCTTAGAAAATATGACCTTAATATTGACACAGGACTGATTAATGAACGATTTCTTTCGAAAAAAAAGTGAAGATACTGGTCACCAGTTTGCAGTCCCAAAAGGAATTTAGATCACATTTAGATATTTAGATGTTTCTATGAGATAAGTAAAACACAATGGTCGGGCGTGAGGATAAACACTCGCTGAAGACATTAGTTACTGGTCGCGCTATGTCGTGAATTGGTAATGGCCCAATTAATGGTTTACGAGCTAGCTCGCCTTGTAACTCAAAAATCCCGAGTTCGAACCCCTGTGATGGTTGCATACTGACGAAAAGTCCCAAACCAGTACTCCCTGTTGGTTTTCTAATGGTTTTCTAATCAATGATGTTAGCTGATAATGAAATCCTGCAACCAATCAATCGAATCCCTTGAGTAAAACACAATGACTAAATGGTAAAAAAGCTCGCCTTATTACCTCAGGTTTCCAGGTTTGTTCCCAATGTGATCATGAATGTGAGTACTGCTGAACAGTTTCAAACTAGAAAGAAGCAAGACATCCAGTATTTCGCAGGTTTCTTTAACGATTCTGTAAGTGATGTCAGCTAGTCATTTGACTAAAGAATAGTATGAATGCCAGTCGGAAAGACAATATGCACTAATTACACTAGTGTACCTCGACATCGAAAAAAACAATGGGGATGTATTCATTCTTTTTCATCCTTAGTATTTTACAAAAGCTTCACCAAATATTATTTAATTATTTTTTTCCACGCCTATATCCTTTCTTTGATTTTTAATACGCCTTGGTTTTTGTTCCCCTTATGTTTCTATGATGTTTTAAACTATGCATTATGTGTATTATATGATGATGAATGGCGATTACTCAAACATTTATAAAATTATATTACTCAAACAAATCATGTATTAATCAAATCGCCACACTACGGATCATCATTGAACAAAGCTGGGAATAGCAGTCACCTCTCAATCTCACTCAATTTCATCGACTTTGAAAAGGTCTTCAGTAGACAGCATCGATCGAGAAGTGATTTGGCAACTACTTCGCTACTACCGAGGGGTACCACCGACAACTATGCATCTCATCCAACAGTTATACGACAGTGCTGTGCATGCCAAGTAACCCACAATGGGAAACTTACGGAATCCTTCGAAGTGAGGACGGGAGTGAGGCAAAGCTGTCTACTTTCGCCAATGATCTTCCTGATTGCAGTAGATTGGATAATGAGACAGAAAACGGGCAATGAGGAAACAGGCTTAAAATAGACTCACACAACAACAAACTTGGAGGATCTGGACTTCACCGATGATGATATATGACTGATTTCCCACAAACTGGAAGATATGCAAGTGAAAAGCAACAAGTTGGCGATAGAAGAAGCATCCACAGAAGATATGACTTCAGGTGAACATAGAGAAAACAGAGTTAGGTGATGAAGATTCCTGGCCAACACCAATAACAGACAACAATCAGCCAGAATAAATGGGAGGAACCTGAAAGAAACAACCTCCTTCACCCACCTACCTACCTGAGAATCACCGTTTCAACTACAGGCGAATGGGACTGACGGGGATATCAAAGCCAGAATCGGAAAGCAAGACAAGCTTTCATTACTATTAAGTTTGTGTGGAGGTCAACAGCCCCACTCAGCATCAAAAATAACATCCGAATTTTCAACTCCAATATGAAGTCAGTGCTACTCACTGTACGGATCAGAGACTTGGCCAGCGCGTCATAAAGAGCATCTCAAACAAACTACAGACCTTCATCAACCAACAGTTGTCTTCCCTCAATACCACTTAAGATCAGATGGCGGCCGATCAGAAAAGATCAGCAACAGGGAGGGATCTCTGAGAGTGAACCAACCCAGCAGGAACCGATTGTGAAACAAATAGGCAGGAAGAAATGGAGGTGGATTGGTGGCCGTACGCTGAGGAAACCATCAAGTGAGTGATATCACTAGACAAGCCATTGCTCGAGTGGAACCAGGACGAAAGGGAAGAGGGCGGCGAGTTGGTCGTCAGTGCAAGGGTGACATGGAGGAGGTCATGTGAGGAGAAGATGAAAGCGTGTGGATGGCAGACTTGGAGCGGGGTGAAAAAGTTGACAGAAAACAGAAGGCAATGGAGACACGCAGCTGAAGCCCTATGTTCCTCTAGGAATTAAAGGAAATAATAATAATACAATAATAATAATTATAATTAATCAAACTTTACATTCATCAATTCAAACGAATTTTTCAATGAATGCAACCCTATTAGCTTCTTAACAGTGTTTCTAAAGTTTCTGCTATGGGATGATAGCGTGATCTGGGCATGTCTACACGATTGGATGCCTGTGAAATAATGATTCAACCGTTTGGTTTAACAATTTCACAAAGAAAAGAGGATTCAATAACTTTTAGTCTAAGAAAGTACAGAATTTCTCGGTGGTCTAATAGCAGGTAACGCAAGTTCTCAGAAGATTTCAACTGACATATGCAGATAGAGCTTACTCATAATTGAATTATTCAGCCTACTTTAACTGTTATCAACCTATTTATATGACTGAAATGATTACAAATTTTTCGACCATCAATTTTTTTTACGATTCTTTTGCATTCCCAGCGGAACATAAAGCTCCAGGCCTGAGCTTTGAAAAGTCTTTATGCAAAGTGAGGTTGCTAGCCACCTAGAGTGTGTCGGCTGTGAGTCGAAGCTCGGACCAGGTGAATGGTTGGCGAGGATCCTACGAATTTACCACAGACCATAAATACCTTTGTTCAATCTCTCCAGTATGATTGAACTACAGAACAATTAATGACGACATAAAGGATTAAATTAATGAGAAAGGTGGATCAGTCAATATGATTAAGAGCCTCAATTCTTTTGAATCACTGATGCATGAGTTGTGTATACTGAATGATTAATTTACAAGATGAGGTGCGTTGCTTACAGCTGTATATCTTCCCCATGAAAAGATTAGCTGTCTTTAATCATCGGTGCCTGCGTTCTATTTCCCGTGTAAAGTGGCATAATAAGGTGAGCAACATTGAAGTTAGGCGTCGAGTTCTAGGTAAACAGGGGAAATCAATCGACGAAGTCGTGAAGTTACAAAGACTGAGATGGTTAGGACATGTGTTACGTATGCCAAGTCATCGCCTCCCTCGACGAGCAATGTTAGCAGATGTAGGGTCAGGCTGGAAAAAAGCTAGCGGAGGTCAAACAAAAACTTGGCACCAGTCAATGAAATCCACAACAGTTGGTCTAAGCCACGTAGGAAGGTGTAGACTTCCAGACTGGGGTCCTCGGGACGGTAAAAATCTATGGTTGGAAACAATTGGTGACATGGCTGAAAATCGTTCTCAGTGGCTGGCGCAGATGTATCCACTCCTTGTGACTTATGATTTCCAATGAAACTGTTTTGATCTTCGTTACTACTATTCCTTTGTCTCACACCTCTGTTTACTGTCTCTAATATGCATTTCTTCTACTTTCTCCTCTTGCTTTCTGTGCTACGTGGAGTGTGGTGACTTGAACTACCGCACATATGTGCAAAGTTCTATGTCGAAAACAGACAGACAGACAGTATATCTTCCCAACTTATAAAATGTCTCCCACACACGCACACACACATACACATACGGAAACAATAGTTTTTAGCTTTGACTCCTTTGAGTTCGGAATGGAGTATATAGCTTCAACCTTTTTTGGAGGTTTTATTGGGGAAGGGGTGATATTTTTAACTCCTGAGTTGTTAACCTCATTGTCCAAACTCCATACTTTACTCGGACTTACTAACTACCGGGTTGGTAAAATATGAAAGGTTTACGAGTGCATCGATCGGGAATCGAACTCGGGCCTCTCACAGGACTGCCGAGCATTCTACCACTAAAATAATATTCATCAGAATTGGATATTGCGTCAGTGGTTAAATGATGAAATGCTCTAGCCAGCAATGTACACGGACAGTTTCAGATTCTTGGCCAGTGTACACTCCTAAAGCCTACCTAGTGATAAAACTCAAAAAAGAGGGAAAGTTGGGCAAGAAGCTAGGCACCTCTCACAGCATAAAACCCACACTCTATTGCTATTGTAACTTCAAAACAAAATTTGAAGCTGTCTGTTCCACCAGGAATTCTTTATTTTATTTATTTATTTATTTTTTTATCTTAGCGACTATAGTAAAATATTCCGTCTGACGCTTTACACTAAGAAGTTGAAGCACTCAGGAATAATTCAACTCCCCCGCCTACACTTTGTCAACTCTTGCATCCTACCTATTCTTTACCCTTATTCTTTCCTGAGTTGCTTAAAAAGGACTATGCAATAATCTGTAGAACTGTGATTAACTAAAATTAACTAAGATTAACTAAGTTACTAGGCAACGTCTGGGAATCACAGACGGTTCCATCAAACTGGGATAAGTCACTTATTATACCGATATTCAAGAAGGGAAACAAGTCCTCGTGTGATAATCATAGGGGGATCAGCCTAACGAATATAGTTTTTAAAATCCTAGGCTCAGTCATCATGCATAGACTAAGCAGAACTCGGGAGGAACAAACGAGGGAAAATCGAGCAGGCTTTAGACCAGGTAGGGGGTGCATAGATCATATCTTCACTCTCCGACAGATCCTAGAACATAGACACACATTTCGGCGTCCAACAATCGTCATATTTCTTGACTTGAAGGCGGCCTTCGACTCCGTGGATCGAAAGGTACTATGGCAATGTTTGACTGTGAAGGGAGTGCCAAGAAAGTACATTTCACTAATCAAGGCACTCTATTCAAACTCACGTAGTCGTGAAAGGGCTTATGGGGATTGTCAT
The DNA here is from genome assembly GCA_944472135.2 of Trichobilharzia regenti. Classification (NCBI taxonomy): domain Eukaryota; kingdom Metazoa; phylum Platyhelminthes; class Trematoda; order Strigeidida; family Schistosomatidae; genus Trichobilharzia; species Trichobilharzia regenti. The sequence goes on along the minus strand of OX235268.1, from coordinate 19,074,514 downwards.
CTGAATTGATAACAACCAGTGGTGTTATAGGTGCAGGTTGGAAAAGAGTAAGTGAGGGCCAAACAAAAACACGGCCTCATCAATCCATGAAATCCTTGACAGTTAAACTGAGTCAGGTAGGGAGATGCAGACTTCTGAATTGGGGTCGTCAGGACTTTAAGAATCAACGGCTGGCGACAATAGGTGACATGGCTCAAAGTCGTTGTCAATGGCAAGCGCAGATGTATTCAGTCTCTGTAATCTTTCATATTCCTTTCTAGCATTACCCATTCTGTTTCACTCTTATACTTGTCAAACTCTATTGATTCTCTTCACTTATCTTCTTGTCTACCTTTGTGTGCTATTTGGAACGTGGCAACTCGAACTGCTGCACTTCGGTGCCAAGTTCTATGTTGAATCCAGACAGAAAGAGAGAGGGTAAAAGTGTGAAGACTGTCAGACAGAAGGGCGAGTGGTATTCCATTGGGCTATATCGTTGGCATCGTCATTATTGATAGCCATTTGATTTTATTCAACAAATTTGTTAAAAGGACTTTGTCAGACTGTGAGAATCCACTGCAGTACCTGCAACTGCCATCTTGCATCTCCTCAGGTAGAACAAGAAGTCATTTGATGAATAGACTTTATGTGCGCATGTCTAAGCATGAAAATTCCAAGATACCATTTTTGACATGTATTTCATGTGATGAAAATAGTGTCAGGCACGAACTAACTAACTAACTAACCTTCTTTTCTTTATCCCATCAATGTTTATTTTTATTATTCCGTTTATATTTATAGTCCTCTCATTTATTTTGTTTTGTTTATTTTCTCATAAATGTAAACATCACTTGACCTTTGGAATAACTTTTATTTTTCAGGATTTCATCGTGAGCTAACATTAGTTAGAGAACCATTGGAAAACCTGGGAGTACAAACCAACACTTGAATACTAATGAGATGCTCACTGGCGACTGGCCCTATTCAGGTAGGTAGTTACCTGTGTTCCAGTGGGAAGTCGTGACCAGTAGGGTGCAGCTGGTCGGGTGTGAGGAAAAATACTCGCCGAAGACGTTGGCTAGCGGTCGCGCTATGTCGTGAATTGGCAGAAGTTAGAATTCACGGGCCATTGGATCGGGTCCCAGTGGCTTAATGGTCTACGAGGTCGCCTTGTAACCGGAAGGTCCTGGGTTCGAATCCCGGGTGGGTGCGTACTGCTGAAGAGTCCCAAACTGGGACGAAGCAGCTGTCAGTACTCCCAGGTTTTCCAATGGTTCTCTAACTAATGTTAGCTCATGATGAAATCCTGAAACCAATCAAATCCCTACAAACCAACACTTGAAAACTTTTATTTTTCCTTGTTTTTCGCCTCACAATGGTAAGTCACGAGGACATTAGATTCAATACTCTGTAGCATGCTAAGACTCCCATACTATATTGACAATATTGTTTGAAACAAATCCACTGTTGTTATTACCATCATAATTATTACAGGCATAATTCTCATTTTGTGCTTAGTGCATTTTTGACTTTATTCCTACCACAAATGTGAACAAATTCCTCAAGGGTTACTTTTTAATTATATTTTGAGTAAATTAGATACAATACTGTGACAAATCCTGAGAATTCCATGCTGTTTTGATTTGACACTAGTAACTAGTGTGATGCGTCTAGTCCTCTGATTGGTGTAGACTAAATTCTATCAGTCAGGTTGTAATGTCACCACCATTCAATGTGTACCGTGATGGCGAGCTAGCTAGAATGTTGGTCACATTACAACCTGACTGAGGGAATTCAGTCTACAGCAATCAGAGGACTAGACGCATCACACTAGTTACTAGTGTCAAATCAAAATATCCACTACAGGTCAATCGCGAGTCCGAACTGAGCTCTGACTGCAGCCTCACTGGGTGACGCGGGTTCGAATCTCAGACAGACGACATGAGTTCCTTAACAGTTGCAGATACGCCTTGCTGATGAGTGCCAACTAGCACGAAACCTAGGTCCAAGGCTTCCTGCCGATTGCCTCCAACCATCTAATACCATCAATTTCATGCTGTACTGTTTTTGGAATAAAGCAGATTATTAATGTGATTAGTAAATAATTCGATAACTCATTCAATATATTTTTTTATTTATGTTTTATTAATAATAATAATAATAATAAATAGCTCACCTCCATGCGTTTAACAGGATCACTTTCTTTAACTGCCTCGTCTAATAATTCAGAATACTCCATATATTCAGCGATTCGTTGTAGAAAGCTTAGCGGCTCATTCAGTACTATTGGCATTGTAATTTTAGACAATTCCTACAAATAGGGAGGGAAAAGAAATCGATAAAAGATGAAATAATGCAGATAGAAATTTATCTTGTCAACAGAAATAATAATAATAAATGTAGAGAGCAATCGGAGCACTATGATAGAATATAATTTCGCATTACATGAGTTCAATTCGTATAACCCACAGTGAGTGATACTATGGTGAGAGCCGTCTACTAGACAAAATTGGTAGCCAGAAATTTACGTCAATGTTTACACCCCAAATCTTGGTCATGAGAAAAAAATAACAAGAACAAAGCCTAACCTTGAGGAACTCAACAACCAATCACAGTAGGCTTTGCGTGGGCGGACGCCATTCGTAGATAGATGATCTGACCTTCAAAGAAATGGCCACAAGAGATGGCAGAATGACCTTCAGCAAGAAAACAACCAATCAGAAGACGCTGTTATTGTGCTAACAATAACGAATACTAATGTGCATAAAAATCTATAAATATCTCTTGATTCTTTCGATAAACGATCTGTTTCCTGGCCCTTGTCTTTTGTCGTTGCAATACAATATTATAAATTGATTGACATTTCGAGTACAATTTGTTTCTCATATCAACCAACTGTTGGTTTGCAGGGATTTGATTAATTTTTTTATTCGATCATGAAATGACTTCCATTGGTGAGCAATCATTGAAACGATGGATCACTTACTGGATAGTTGCTTTGTCCTAGTTTGGGACTCCTTATTGACTACTCAGCTACGAGGGAGGAATCTAATCTCCAATGGTTCTCTAACTGTGCTTAACTTGTCATAACCACACGACTTGCTAACTTGTTTTATATAACCCTATTCTATGCTGTCTTCTTACTGTAATTTTCATACTTCCGGTCTAGGTGTTGTATCATTTCGATTGTACATGGTTGGAATTATTTCGATAGGCAAAGATTCAGTGGTGGACATATTACTTACTTTCCAACCGACAGCATATTACTTCTTAATACTTATACTCTGTACCACACTGTTTTTTTAATTACATGCAAGTAAATGCATTGCAGTGGCCGGGCAATTTTCCAGACAATTTAAAGTTGCAGTATCTATCGTGCTCGATATGGTTAAATTTATTTATCCCAATGATCTAATCGACGTCGATCTACTAGTCTGACTCATGTAATTGAACCCACAGTTTTCAAGTATTGGTTTTATAGGAATTGTGTTTGATTGTTCGAAGGGTTTCATCATGAGCTGGGAGAAGTTAGAGAACCATTGGAAAACCTGTAGGGAGTGTTCTACAGCTATCTGTTTCGTCCTAGTTTAGCACTGACTCTTCATCAGTACGTACCCACCACAGGGTTCCTACCCAGGACCTTCTGGTTACAAGACGAGCGATCTCGTAGACTATTAAGCCACTAGGATCCAATTCAATGGACAGCCAGTGAAGTGCAACTTTTGCCAATTCATGACATAGCGCCACCACTTCGCAATGTCTTCTTCGATGAGTTACTGCCTCACTTTCAACCTTATATACCTACTGGTCACGGCATCAGATTAATTTCCAAGCATTGGTTTTGTAGAGATTGTGTTTCATTTGATTGGTTGAAGGATTTCATCATGAACTGACATCAGTTAGAGAACCATTGGAAAACATCCAAGGAGTACTGGGCAGCTGTTTCGTCCTAGTTTAGGACTCCTCAAAAGTACACACCCCCAGTGAGGCAGTAACTCATCGAAGAAGTCATTGCGAAGTGATCGCACTATGTCGCCAATTAGCAGAAGTTAGAATTCATGGACTGGCCATTGGATCGAGTCCCAGAGGCTGTATGGTATATGAGCTCGCTAGCCTTATAAGCAGTAGGTCCTGGGTTCATATCCCAGTGCAGTGGATGCATACTACATATGAGTCCTAAACTAGGATGACGAAACAGCTGTCTAGTACTCCAGCTGGCTTTTAATGGTTCGCTAAATGATATCAGTCCATGGAGGATAAACTTGAAAAACCAATCAAATTCTTACAAATCAACTCATAAAAAATAATAATACTGTCATAATACAATTTGCCAAATATGCAGTGGTGTTAAAGGTCAGTCACATAGAGCAAAAAACTTGATCCAGACCAGTTAGGTTACTGAAATTTGAGAATTAGGGGGGGGGGGATAAAAACAATCGCAAGGTGTTTTCACGCATAGTATAGTAATCGTTGCAAAAGAAATTGCGCAGTGTAAAGTAAAAAAAGCAATCCATAGAATAACTTTAAAACATCTGAAATGTTTACAGTACTCTCCTTTAAACACGTAACATAGAAAATAACACATAAGATCGTGCAAAACACCAACTAATTATTATTATTATTTTACTCGATCGCAAACTTAGTACAATTATGGACACCAACAGATACGCCAAACAATATCTTTTAGTTTGCATAAGGTCTTGGATAATGCTCGGATGCTCAAGTCAAAGCAGGTGATTATCTTAGAGGCTCATGACTTGGAGTTCGATCTACAAGGCAGTGGAGCAGTGTCAAGAGCTACATTCCATGGTTTCCAGTGACTAAGCCAGGTCCATACGCCATTCAGATTCCGAAGACAGAGGTTTCGAATCAGACTATTTCACCTTCACTAGGTAGACCTACATGTCCATTAACTAGTTCATTTGTAACGCCAGAAATTCCTACTCGCTATCTCGCTTTTGCGAAGAACGCACTAACCATGTGAAGGCAATGAACACAAATTACCTAGGGTGACCGCCTTTGGACTATTCCATCAATGAGGTGGAAACGAAGTAGAGGTGAATCTTACTTTAGCAATTTCTTGCATTTTCACTTGTTTTAAAGTTGATTTATCGATTTTTTATAAACATAAAATATCCCATGGACCATATTTCGCCATGCTATGCTATGCACGAAGGCATAATGCGATAAATTTTGTCCTCACCCTAAGTGGTTTTACGTAATCTAAAAAAATGAAACATTGATTGATGAATACCTCTCAGGAATGATTATTATTAAAACTGTAAGAGCATAGAAATAGGAATATTGTTCATAACAGCTAAATTAGGATAATGTGGAAAATGGTTCGGGCAATGAAATGCATGTAGAGTCAGTCAGTAATATAATTAGCTGGAGAGAGAGAGAGACACACACACAGAGCTTGATCACCGAATCTTTGTTAGTAAACATCAAACAAGTGTAATCTGAATGACGCAACGCCTATCTGCGACACATGGAAAATAACATTTTTAAAAACTAGATGGTGCAAGACGTCTGTAATAGACTGATATAACTATGAGTATGGTGAGAACTGTCTACTAGCCAAAATTGGTAGACAACAATTTATGCCAATGCTTACGTCCTAAATCTTGGTCATGAGAAAAACAATAACAAGAACAAAGCCTTGAGGAACTCAACAACCAATCACAGCAGACCTAGCGTGGGCGGATAAGATTCGCAGATATATGGTCTGACCTCAAAGAAACGGCCACAAGGAGATGACAGATTAACTTTCAGCGAGAAAGCAACCAATCAGAAGACGCTGTTTCTGTGCTAACAATAAGGAATACTAATTTGCATAAAAATCTATAAATATCTCTTGATTTTCTCGATAAACGATCTGTTCCCTGGCCCTTGTCTTCTTCTGTCGTTACATGAGCAGCAATAAATTGTGCTCAGAACGTCGTCGTCGAGTTATTCATACTTTACCACTGTGTATGTGTGTGTGTTATATCAAATAAAGCTATCTACTGTAAATTAATAATAGCAACTCCTGATAATAACTTTACGATATTTACTGTATACCACATGATTTAATCGATATTTTTTCCGTATTAAGATATGACATTAGTCATCAGTCAATAATTGTTAATCAATAAGTCGGTGTGAATAAAATTAGTAGTAAGATTACTTCAGGAATTTGAAGAAAAAAGCTACAATAAAAATCCTTATGAAATTAATCAATTATCTACAATTTATGTATGAATATTACCTAATTAATATTAATTACAAATCAATAATTTAAGACACTTAGTCCCTTTTATAAATTTGCATGCCAGAGTGGGACAGCATATCCCGAAATGGTTAGAAAGACAAATGAAATGTGGAAAATCAATAGACACAGGTGGTAGACGACTACTACCTTCATCTACAGCCAAACATCTAATCGAGATGAACCACAAGATGATTGATGTTAACACGGCCTTTAAGGTTATCTCTAAAAATGATCAAGAGCGGTTGATATACGCTGAGACTATAGTTATTCATCAGCTTAGGCTCCCACCCCCATCCACCCAGTGTGTTCAAAAACAGTTTATTATTACTCTTAATTCAACTACCTTGGTAATCTTTATTTGATTGGATTACCAAATGTTGTGTTTATTATTCTTAAATCCTTTATGTCACTTTGTTTAATTTAATTGCCCTTAAATTTTTCATATATATATATATATATATATATATATATACGATTTGACAAGTAAATGTGTTAGGGATCAGATTGTTCGAAATGTATAGCACAAATACATCACAGTTTTCAGATAATCCATGGCTTCTAATAACACTATCCAAACAATCAATAGTAATAGAATATAATAGAATGGCATGCTCACTAGAAACCAGACCTATTCAGGTAGGTAGTTAGTTACCTGGGGTTCTAGTGGGACATAGTGACCAGTGGGATGCAGCATGTCGAATGTGAGGATAAAAACTCGCCGAAGACATTGGCTAACGGTCGCGCTATGTCGTGAATTGACAGATGTTGGAATTCATGGACTGGCTATTGGATCGGTTCCCCCCAGTGGCCTAATGGTCTACAAGCTCGCTGATTTGTAACCAGAAGGTCCTGGGTTCGAACCCCTGTGGTGTGTACGTACTGATGAAGAGTCTCAAACTAGGAACAAACGGCTGTCCAGCACTTCTAGGTTTTTCAATGGTTCTCTAACCGGCGTCAGCACATGATAAAATCCAATAACCAAATAACAGAATAGGTTTTCAACTTTCGATTTGTGAAGATGGAATTCATTTCAAGTTAAATCATTTAAATAAACAGGGGGATGAAGTAAGTTGTTGAGTCCTAGTTTAAAACTTCAGCAATAATTGCCCATTATTCCAATGGGGATAAATCCGAGGACTTTCAGGTTACGAGGTGAGCCCATTGGCCACTCAACCGCTTCTCTTAATCCGCGACATATAACACCACCGCCGTGCAAATAGACCTGAAACCTCACAGTCTCGAGAGACAGAGATGATGATGATGATTGAATTCAGTTCACAGTAAAATTAACAATCCAAGAGGCACAAGTGTAAAATAAGAATAACCCTTTCTTTGTACTATAACTTTGAAATCCAAATAAGAGAAAAATCCCGATAGTTACAAGATCACTGTTATCGATCATTAGAAGAAGAAGAAGAAGACGAAAGCAGTGCATGAAACTAAGCAGAATTTCCGTAAATTATACAAACCAAAAGGGTTAACAGAGAGAACTAAAGTAGCTTTCATGAAAAATAAGGATTTCACAAGAGGTTACAAAAATACCAACACAACTGGAAAAAAAAAGAAGTATTTTATATATATATATATATTCATATTTGTGACTTCCCATTGAGATCAGCTACATTTTTAATAAATATGACTTCCATGGATCGATGGTACAGTATTATCAGGATAAAGAAGTCAGAGATAGCTGTGTTGTTGGTACTGGCTAGCAGTAGAATTCCAGATTTACATTCCTAATCTTTCTGCAACTTACCAGTGAATGATGATGTTCCCATAGCGACTCTCCAAATCTGTACCTATCACTTAAATGTCAAACAGTTATCCAATAGGTTAACCAAAAAACCATTTGCATTTTTTTACATACAGTGTTGCTAAGGGTTGTTTGATAAAAGTACTTACTACCTGAAAGTGTACACACCTCAGTGAGTAATAGCAACCCGATGTTTAGCAAATCGAACACTTCAACGAGTAGTGAGTCAGTAGTTTCATTCAACAACAAAAAAGGAGGATAGGCGATAAGAACAAAATGCATGTGAGATTGCGCTTGTGTTTCCGTTTCTCAGAAACACAAAATAAAAAGAACTCGTTGTGTACGAATAATCTGTAGTGAGGAGTTAACACATGAAAGAAAAAAAAAGCGTAGCTGTGTACACCAACTGTATAAAACTGAACTAGCTTACCAAAGAAGCCAAATGCTATATGAAGGCAAATACAAGAAGGATTGTGTGATGAAAAAAGAACATCAATCCAAACGAACAAACTGAATTGATGGGCAAGATGAAGACTGTTGTGCAATATATATAAAAAACCGTCTCTTTAATTCGTCTACAAGAAATCTTCCTATTAAAAAACTGTTTTTCTTTGACCATAGTGTTGCCTGCATTCTATCTCCCCCATGTATGATGTGTGGTGGTATAATAGGATCAGTAATATTGTGGTTGACTGGCTTCCAGAAGACTTTCAGCAGCCCGCATCTCATTTCGCCTCTTCGATTCGAATCGAGTTTTGTATTTTTAATATGTTTTCTGTGAGTGTTGAAGTTCCCTGTGGCGGTTTGATAGGTGTAGTGGGGTGTGGGGTTGGTAGACCCACGCGCAACCTTTCCTCTTTACCCAGGCTTGGGATCGGCTAGCAAACTAGCAACCTAGTTAACTAGTTAATTATGTTCCACTCGGAACCCAAGGGAACAACAGTATAATAATAATAATATTGAGGTCAGGCCTCGATCGACTGATAGATGGCGACAGGTAACGAGGGGGAATCAATCGACGAGGTTGTGAAGCAGCTGCATCGATTGAGAGAGGTGGTTAGAACATGTGTTACACATGCCTAGCCTAACCATCGATCGCCTTCCTTGACTGACGGGCAATGTAAGCTGACATGTCAGTCAACAAAATCCACAACAGTTAGTTAGTTTAAGCCAGCCGTGTAGGGAAGTGCAGACTAATTGAGGTCCTTGGGATGGTAAGAACCAATGAAGGCTGGGGACAATCGGTGGGTGATATGGCTAGCTCAAAATCATTCTCAGTGATGGCTGGTACAGATGCATTCAATCTTTGTGATTTATCATATCCAATAAAATTCTATTGTTCTTCGATATCACTATTCTTTTTTCCTCACTCGCACTTCTGTTTGCTATCTATCTCCATTTATCTATCTTTCGAATCTCTCTTTACTCTCCTCTCTTGCTTTGTGTGCTACATGGAGGTGGGAAAGTGGCAACTTGAACTATTGCACATCTATGAAAAGTCCTTTGTTGAAACCAGTCAGTCAGTCAGTCAGTGCAGAAAATTACTGATCATCTCTTTTATGCCAACAATCGATAGATCAAATCTTTGCAGGGTGTATTTAAAAAGTTTGAAAATATATCACATTACAAATGATTAACCTTAACAGAATAATAATGTTTTTTTTATTTAACTGGTTTGATAATGGTTAACAGTGGAATCGAAACAGAAAGTGCATTTCACCCCGTCTCGGGACTCGTCAGCCAGCCAAATACACCTGCTTCCCAGTGAGTAGCAGTAGTATTCTGATTGTGACTGAAATCTAGCACCTATCATTTCAAACACTGAAATGTTAATATTTACTGGGTCACTCACTTGTCTACGAGATCCCCGTGTATCCATTGTTATTTGTCTAGGTTATTTTCGATTGCCTGTTGGTTTGACTGACCAAAAAATGCTGTACCTGTCTTTTCGCATACATGAATCCCCCTAATACGGATCCCTCGACGTTGTCTAAAGGCTATCAGTGATATTATTTAGTGGCTTGTTGGCTTAACGGATAAAATGCTTCGATGTGTGAAACGGTGGCTGTTGGGCTTCAGTCTCAGTGAGAACACCATCATTCACTGAAATCGAAAACATTTATTTCCCGTTATGAATTTAAAACAAGTAGCAAAGGTTAATAAAGTAGGACAGGACAGGACAGTACACACACACACACATTTCAAGAGCCTTGTTCCAATCCAGTATACAAAGAACTTAGTCAGAACACTGTTCATCAATAGACCAGGGAAAATTTGTTCTGACAGTACTATTGAGCATGAAATAAATTCTCTGAAGGATATTCTAAGAGTGGATATCCTGAGAAGTACATTAATAAACACCCCTGTAAAACTATCCAAACAGTTCCACAGAAATCTGTCTATATCAGTTTGCTGTTCAAAGGAGATGATGTACAGGAAGTAGTCAAACGAAGACTCGATAAAGCCAACAAAAGAACTTATTATGCTGCAAAAAATTGTCTTCCTTAACACCACTAAGAGAGTGCTTCAACAGTCTGGGAAAGTAACTTGAAAATCCCCATTCAGTCATATAAAAGAAAAGAAGGCGTTCAGCGAAGAGACTCTTTTCGGCGAATTCATTCACTGAGCTGTACAATCGCATATATATACAAATTTGTTTGTGTGTGTGTGTACATTAGATTTATAAAGTTTAGATAATTATGTAATGTAAGTATTATTTGGCTTGGAGACAAACGTTAAGATAGAAAATAAAATAGAATTGATTAAGTGAATTGGATGACGTAATACAGTTGAGTAGAATTCAGAGTACGTCAGGTTGGCAACAGTGTTAATGAGTGGTGGTTAAAATTAAATAAGGGTGGGGTTAGAGAATAATACAGTTGAAAATAAGTAAGTTAATCGAGTGACGTAACATAGTTGACTAGAAATTGGACGTGGGTCAAGTTAGCAACATTGTTGATGAGGGTATAAATTACAAAAGGCTGGGGTAGAGAATAATATAAATGAAGATGTGAAATAATAAAATGATAAAATAAAATGAAAAAGACAAAATAATACAATTAGTAATACTGAAATTAAGAAAGATTACGTCCATTGTAGATTTAATGAATGAACGAATTTCTTTTGTATGCAGAGTTCAGGATTTAGCAGATGAATTGCCATTGCTTCTGCGATGTGAAGAAGTTTGATCCGTACACTTTTAGCAAGATTGCCTTGTATTCTGTAGATAACTTTGAAGTTTGTTTCTGGTTTGACTTGGTGCCCAGAGTCGATCAAATGTTCAAGGATCGAGCTGCGAGGGCATCGGTTTTCTCCTTTATAAAACCATGGAGGTAAATGTTCGTTGACGCGTTTGGATGGAGAACGCTGGTCTGGGAAAGATCAGTCGCCAATCCTGGACACTTCAAACTGCGTATATCAATTTGAGTATGTTTGTGGAGGGAAATATATAGGTCGTACAGAAAGGCGATTGTCTACTCGCATGATGGAGCATTTGCCAAAATGGTTGAAAACAACTGAGTATAAAGTACTAATATCCTCAATAACAAAACATCTTGTGGATTACGGACGTGATATCGATGCGGTCAATTAATTCACCATGGTCAGCAGACAAAGAAACAGGAAGATGCTTGCAATTGCAGAGGCTTGTACAATTCCAGTTTATAAACCAGGTCTCTGTGTACAAAAGGAGATGGTCGTCACTCTGAATCTACCATGGTACTACGTTTTGCTTATATTTGCTGATATTTTGTGTTATCCTCTTACTAACATTTTTAATGCCTCTTTTTCCGGTAACGTTCTACCTTTTGCATGGAAAAACATTAAAATTATCCCTATACCAAAACCATCTTCTGGTTCTGATATTAAATTTCGGCCTATTGCAATTACTTCCCCCTTTTTAAAATTGATGGAAAAATTACTTTTACTTCGTCTTGAACCCGCTTTGAAACCTTTTAATGATCCTAAACAATTTGCATACAAACATGGTAGAAGTACCTTGGATGCTGCGGTTGTCTTGTATCACAATGTTGTCTCTTGTTTAGACAAAGGTGCTAAATATGTTCGTAGTGCTTTCTTAGACTACACATCTGCTTTTGACTCTGTACCTAGGGGCCTTTTATTAAATAAGCTATCATTGACACAAACAGGATCCTGGGCTAAGAGTTGGTTGCATTCCTATTTTTCTGATAGAATGCAGTATACTGTATATAACGGCAAATCTTCTTCTACCTCGCTTACAAAATCCGGTGTTCCACAAGGTGCTGTCCTCTCTCCTTTTCTTTTTTCTTTCTTCCTACATGACCTACCTCATTCAAACGAAACTAACTTTGTCAAATATGCAGATGATCTGACTGTATCACTGCCTATCACTTCCGAGTCTGACAGCTCCAAACTTAATAGCTTTCTGTTGGACATCAACAACTGGTCCAAGTCAAATGGTCTTATATTAAATCCTTCCAAATGTCAGGTGCTTGACTTTACTTTCAAGCATCGACGTGACTTACTTGAACTAGTTAACTCTCATGATCCCTGTAGCATAGATGGCACGGAAATTGAAACCAAATCAAGTATTAAATACCTTGGACTAGTTTTTTCCTCTGACCTTTCATGGTCATCCCATATCTTATCTATCTCTAAGAAAATGTTTCGTCTTACCTTCTACATTAAAAAGTTAAGACAATCAGGTATCAACCAACCTTTAGTTTTGCAATTTTTAAACTCCTGTATTTTACCTATTGTACTCTACTGCTCTCCATTAATCTTTCCTGGGCTGCTCAAAAAAGATTATATCATATTACGAAGAGTATTAAATGCTGTGAGTAGAGCTTGTGGTCTGCCACTGCATGAGCTCGCTAATACTATAGTCGAGAGGCATATAAATTCCTGTACGAAATGGGCAAAGGCTATAATGTCAGACCCTCTGCACCCCCTTTATTCACACCTGTCCCCTTGTATCTCATCAGGTAGGACGAGAAGTCAATATAAAAAGATATATGCTCGTACTACTAAGTATAGAAATTCTACAATACCCTATTTAGCGCGTACTTTATGTGACGAAGACTCTGTTAGACGTGAAACTTACAAGTTACTATGTAATTAGCACAGTGAATCGACCCTTTTATCGTTCATCTTTCTGTATTTTATGGTGTTACACTTTCTATCGTTTAAATCGTTACTCTGCTATTTTATATTAGTTGGTATTACTATTATTACTACAATTTTGTACTTTATACATATTTTTCTCCGTATGGCACACAGTATTTTGCTACGTAGCTGCTACAACAATCGTTTTATTACTATTATGTATTGTGTATTTTTAATTTTTTTTTGTCGTTTTTGGGTAAATTAGATGCAATATTGTACTGAATGCTGAAAATTCCTTGCTGTATCATGAGTACTGTTTTTGGAATAAAGCAATTATTATTATTATTATTATTATTATTATTATTATTATTATTACTATTCTTGATTCATCTAAAACTATCCTATCTTAACTCACTTCAACATTGTTATTGTTATTATAACTATTACCATTGATATTAGTCTGTTTGCAATTCTTGATATATTCCCTAATGACTAATTGTTTGTCTAAGTGATGTAATTGAAGCATAATGCATTATATCTTAATTGTAATCTCTCATACTCCCTCTCCCCTTATCTATCTATTTGAACATGACCTGGAAAACATTTGCACCTGTCTTTCTGCATGACTAATTCAATGTAGTTTATTTGCTTATCAGTCTTATATCACCCAATGTATTTATTATAGCATACATATATATCCATGTACGTAGAGTATTCAGCTGACGAGTTCTACCGAAATTTGATGAATTCATTAAATCCTGCCTTATTAACCTTTGTTGCTTGTTTTAAACTCACTGAAATGGTGTAAGTACATCCGAATTACGAGTCTTAAATTGAACAATGTGCGTATCTTGTACTCCAGGTTGGCCTTCAAACATCGCATAAGCATACATACCAGGAGTCTATACGTCAACAAAGATCAAATATTTCTGTCCAATATAAATTGGTAAAATTCCGGCATAAAACAACTATATATTAGTGTAGAGCCTATGATAAGAAACTAATTGAAAAAGAATGCATATTTTCCCTCCCAGTCTGTTGTTTTTTCTCTGAATGAGCAAATGGGAATTTAAAAATCACAATATAAGTAAGTCAATCAGGAAGTACAAATTACCTTAAACAAATTGAAATTTATCATCTACTTTTTACCAGTCAAAACACTTATGAAGTGCTAGATAAGTTTTATGCTCTGATTTGTCTGTCTGTGTTTTCAAGATAGAATCTTGTCTATAGTTTTGGTTTTGTAAGGGTTTGTTATGTTTTTTTACGAGTTGATCACGGATTGATATCAGTTAGAGAACCATTGAAAACCAGGGAGTACTGGACAGCTGCTGTTTCATCAACCTAGTTTGGGAATCATAGGAAGTACGCACCCACTGCCAGGATTCGAACCCAGGACCTTCCGGTTACAAGGCAAGCTAGCTCGTATACCATTCAGCTACTGGGACCCGATTCAATCGCCCATGAATTCTAACTTCTACCAATTCGTGATTTAGCGCGACGAGCTTGCCTTTTAACCGGAAGGTCCTGGGTTCGAATCCCAGTGGGTGTGTAATTCCGATGATTCCCAAACTAGGCTGATGAAACAGCAGCTGTCCAGTACTCCCTGGTTTTCAATGGTTCTCTAACTGATATCAATCCGCGATCAACTCGTAAATAGAATCTTGTACCGATGCGCAGAAGTTTGAGTCACCACACTTCACTTAGCACACAAAACAAGTAAAGAAACTAAATAGAAATGCAAAGCAGATACAGTAAACAGAGATATGAAGCAAAAAGAATAGTAATATCGAAGAACCATACAGTTTTATTGAATATTGTAAGTAACAAGTAGTGGATGCATCTGCAACAGTCATCACCGAGAACGATTTTGAGCCATTTCACCAAGTGTCATCACCCATTGATTTTACCATCCTAAAGACCCCGAGAAGTCTGCACCTCCCTATGTGGCTTAAACTAACTATTGTGGATTTCATTGACCGATGAGGCCATGTTTTGGTTCGACCGCAGCTAGCTCTTTTCCAACCTGACCCTCTGTCAGTTGACATTGCCCGTCGAGTAAGGCAATGACTAGGCATACGTAACACATGTTTTAACCATCTCAGTCGATGTAGCTTCATAGCCTCGTCTATTGATTTCCCTTCCTTACCTAACACCAGATTGAAGCCTAACCTCAATAATGTTTACCCTATTATACCACAACATCACACGGGAGATAGAACACAGGCACCTATGATCGAAGAAAACTAGTCTTTTCATGTCTTCTACTCTCAATGGCCAGGTTTCACAGGCATAAAGGAGGACGGAATGGACTGATGAGCAGTACACACGTCCTTTGGTCGATAGCCAGCGTAAACTGGTATATGCGAAACTAGCCCTCTGTATTCGTACTGAGATTTCGTCAGCGATCAACCCATTCCCAAATAAGTGATGCGGCCAACATGCTCTAATTTGGATACTCTTCCAACAATGCACACTTCTAATCCTAAGCAGAAAATAGTTCGAAACGACTACGCCAACTGAGCAAATCATTCGATCACGTCATTAGTAAGTATCGTATTGAAACCTTATGAATTCAAATAGTGAGATTATGATATACTATCCCTCTAATTAATGTTCATCTACATTTATACAGGCTGATGTTAAATCCATCCATCTATGAATCAATCGATCACAATTCCATTAACCAATCAGATTAAAGGTCATCGGAATACAGTTGACTTTATCATTAATTAAAGTACCAACAATTGGAATAACAAAATAGAGGAAATTCCTTATAGCTATAACAAAAATACACTGAAACAGTATACTAAGATTAATTCCTTTTAATCTTTTTTTTTCATTTCTGTTCCTTTTACGCTTTGTGTTTATCAATTAAAGTCATTTATGTTTTTCTTTTTATCAAAGCTATATATTTTTGTGATTACTAACCAACGATTGATTACTTTGTAGAAATTTGATTAAGGTCATTGTAGGTTTTTTTCCTACACAAAAGAAACAGGGATCACTGAATAGACAGTTCGTCCTTGTTTGGGACTCGTCATCATCAGGTTACATCCATATCCCCACCAACAATTTCACTCAGAACTAACACAACTGATTGACCTGCAACGTGAAACCTCGCTTAAAAATGCAGCACACAAAAGCACAATAATAGAAAACATTTCAACGAAGAATAATGCGCAGGAATGTATTGGAGAAAGAATAATTTTATGGAGGAACATGAAGACTTTATGCATCTTGGAGACTATAATGAATGAAACACCTTGCGCCACTGAGAACGACTTTCAGTCGTATCGTTTAACAGTCTCCATTCATTGATTATTACCACCTCAAAGACGCCAACCAAGCAGTCTACACACACAGGGACCTTTTGGTAACCATTTGAGCAATCCATACCCCGAAATTCCTGGAACTATAGGCCACGGGATTCCAGCCCAGCTTTAGAACATTAAACATGCTCACATAACAATCTAAAGACCCTAGTTCCGATTAATGGTAACGTCATGCGTACGCATCTCTAGAGATGGTGAGATCATGGTGGAACAGCCATCCAGTGATGCTTCCCCTATTTCTCAATATATCTCCAACTAATACCGGTTCATAATTAGAATTTATATTGAAATGTATATTTTGTGATATCTAAAGACAATTTACTAATTATCTCTATGTGACATTTTATTTGCAACTTTTAATTGACTGATTTCTAACGTATATGAAGTGGGACTGTGGCCCACTGGTTTAGACGCTCGACTTCTTACCAGCAGGTCACAGGTTCGAGCCCTGCTTCACCCACCGACGTTTGGGCAGCTAGCTAGTATCAATAGCCCTCACACAATATAGGTGTAGCTCATTACCAACTGCATGGAATTGCAATTCATTGTTGAATAGCAACATTACACACCGTGTCAAACGTTCTTATTATAAATTTTGATAGTGTTATTAGAACACGGAGTTTATCTGAAAAATACTGTGATGTGTATTGGCGCTATGCATTTCGAACCATCTGATCCCTCACACATTTGCTTGTCAAGTCAATATATATGGAAAAGTTAAATTAAACAAAGTGAAAAAAAAAGAATTAGGAAAAATTAATACAAACGTTTGGTAATCCAATCATCAAATAATGATTACCAAGGTAGGTTAAGAGTAATAACAAACTGTTTTTGAATACCTAAGGGGGGCTTAGGTTTATGAATAGCTATAGCCTTAGAGTATTTCAGTAAACGCCCTTGACCGTTTTTATAGATGACCTTAAGGGCTGAGTTGACATCAAATCAATCTTATGGTTCATCTCGATTAGATGTTTAGGTATAGACGAAGTTGGTTGTCTGACACCTGCATCTATTGGCTTGTCACAATTCATCTGTTTTTCTAACCATTTTGGGATATGCTCTCCCACCCTTATATGTTATTACTCTTCACCTACCTTGGTAATCCTTATATGACTGGATTACCAAACGTTTGTGTTAATTATTCTTTTTTTTGTCACTTTGTTTAATTTAACTTTTCCATATATATTGACTTGACAAGCAAATGTGTGAGGGATCAGATGGTTCGAAATGCATAGCGCCAATACACATCACAGTATTTTTCAGATAATCTCCGTCTTCTAATAACGCTATCAAAATTTATAAAAGAGACTAATTGTTTTAAAGTTCTTATTATAATTTTGGTGCATAGTAATTATTATAGGTTATAGGCAGCTGAGTAGATGTCATTTAAACCGCTTTAGTGTTTGTTGTTCTAGCTTGTTGTATTTTACAGAAGTGTATATGCCTTCAGTCGATCAATCCACAGGAGACACAAGAAGATAAAAAAAGGATATTATAACGTGTAATCTGGAATAGAAGTAAACTATTGAATTGAATTTTTGACTTTCCCGTCGATTGATTGGACCGAAGTGCTCGGTCTCAGGTACATCCAGCTGACGAGTCCCAAATAGGACGAAATGCGCTTTATCCTGGATTCCACTGCTAGCCACCATCCACCAATTGTATACTAATTAAATGACCAGACATCGTCCAAGCATCTGCACAACAAGCCGACATGTCAACCTGAGACCGAGCACTTCGGTCCAATCAATCGACGCGAAAATCAGAAATTCAATTGAATAATTAATATGACCCGTTGCACAAGAGGTGGCTCTCGTGGCCCAAGTGGTCTAGTGGATAAGGCTTTGGCGTTTGAAACTATCGGAACTGGCTTCCAGCCTCAGTGGGAACATCATCACTGACTGAGAAATGCAGGTACATCCAGCTGACGAGTCCCAAATAGGACGAAATGCGCTTTATCCTGGATTCCACTGCTAGCCACCATCCACCAATTGTATAGAAGTAAACTAGTCCAAATGATTAATTTTTTCATTTTTCCCCATTCATTTTCAACTTGAAGTGAAATACAGAACTTCAAGTTGTGAAGTTTTCACTAGTAGCGGTCTTGTTTCCACATAGAGGGATTGCAAACTCTTCATGCTCAAACTTCCCTCTTTTCCAGCCTTACTACCACTAATCAGGCTACGTTTAACATTGAGTCGACTGGGAATCGAATATCTGTCTGTCTGTCTGTCTGTTTTCGACATAGAACTTTGCACAAATGTGCGGCAGTTCAAGTCGCCACACTCCGTGTAGCACACGAAGCAAGAGAAGAAAGTACAAGAAAAGCATAATCGAAACAGTGAGCAGAGGTGTGAGACAAAGGAGGAGTAATAACGAAGAACACAATAGTTTCATTGGAGATCATAAGTCACAAGGAGTGGATACATCTGCGCCAGCCACTGAGAACGATTTTCAGCCATGTCACCAATTGTTTCCAACCATAGATTTTTACCGTCCCGAGGACCCCAGTCTGGAAGTCTACACCTTCCTACGTGGCTTAGACCAACTGTTGATTTCATTGACTGGTGCCAAGTTTTTGTTTGACCTCCGCTAGCTTTTTTCCAGCCTGACCCTATATCTGCTAACATTGCTCGTCGAGGGAGGCGATGACTTGGCATACGTAACACATGTCCTAACCATCTCAGTGTTTGTAACTTCACGACTTCGTCGATTGATTTCCCCTGTTTACCTAGAACTCGATGCCTAACTTCAATGTTGCTCACCTTATTATGCCACTTTACACGGCAAATAGAGCGCAGGCACCTATGATCAAAGACAGCTAGCAATCTTTTCATGTCTTCCACTCTCAGTGGCCAGGTCTCACAACCATAAAGGAGGACGGAGCGGACTGATGAGCAGTACACCCGCCCTTTGGTCGATAGTCGAACATCTCGTCTACGTCAGAGTCGGCGTAAACTGACAAATGCGAAGCTAGCCCTCTGTATCCGTGCGGAGATTTTGTCAGAGATAAACCCGTTGGGGCTGATGGTACTTCCCAAATAAGTGAAGCGGTTAACGTGCTCTACCACTTCACTCCCTATTTTTAAACTAGGCGTCGATGTAGTCCAGTCCTGTAACATCATCGAATCGAATGTAGACCTCCTGAGTAGCAGGTAAGCGTTTTATCACTGACTAACAAATCGTTGCAAAAATTAAACTGTGAATTTAGCTCAGAGAGCCAAGAAGTGATATATCCTACATGTGTGAAATACATGTTAGACATACTTAAATGTTTGTTTTTTTAAAAAAACAAGGGTTCAGAGGAACACAGATTTTATTTATTCGAAATTCACTCATGCAATTATAAAAGTAAACCAACAAAATACTAATTCAAAATTTTAAAAAAATACATTTAAATTACCTTTCCGATACACTGTTTCACAAAAGCCCATACGCTAAAATCATTTTTCACCATTTTCGATGGGAGGCATTGTCTATCAAAGGAAACAAAATGCAAGCAAAATAGATGAAAATGGAATTATAAAAACAGTGATAAAATGTTAGATAGCACAAAGTCTAGAGTTTTTCCCAACTCTAGACTCCGGTTGTTACATGCTGATCACATATATGCAGGCAATGTAGACTTTCATTAACTGAACAGCCTAACAATTAATAATTACATGGAGACGAAGAAACGTGGAGTTTCTCTTCGACAACCAAGAAATTCGATATGACTAGAAAAGCTTGAAGAATCATTGGTCATAGGTGTACACCACTAGAATGCTTAATTTCATCTGGATTTATCATTCTTTTAATTGTGCAGTTATATCAGATGACCTATACATGAACTCGCGTACTAATTTAACTTGCTTCGAAGTAAACACGGTGTGCGGTTCTTCAACAAAATGAACATATCCTTCAGATAATCACCTTACATGTAAATCCTGAATGAAGAAAACAGCAACTTCGAACTGAATACGCTAAAAATCTTTGTACTATATGTTTGCATACTGTCTGAAATAAAGCTTTATTAATATTATTATTATTACACACTGTAGAATCAAGTCGAAAAACTGATTTCTAATAATATTGAAATCCTTTAGAAAAAATTCGAAAATCAAAAACTGTTTCATATCAGAAGCACATCATACCAAATAGAATCTAAATTTTCTGAATAAAAACGATGGATTGCAACAGAATTTCCCCTAATCTCACCAAACACCAACCCACCCCCATGAAGTGAAATCAACTTTTTCAAGTATTGATTTTGTAGGGATTTTGTTTGATTGCATGGAGCATTTCACTATGAGCTGAAACCAGTTGGAGAACCACTGGAAACCTGGGAGTACTGGACAGTTGTTTCGTTCTAGTTTGGGGCTCCTCAGAAGTACGAACCCATCGGGATTCGAACCCAGGACCTTGTGGTTACAAGGCCAGCTCGTAGACCATTGAGCCACTGGGACCCGATCCAATGGTCCTTGAATTCTAAATTCTGCCAGGAGGTCCTGAGTTCGAACCCCGGTGGGTGAGTACTGCTGAGGAGTCCCAAACTGGGACGAAACAGCTGTCCAGTACTCCCAGATTTTCCAGTGGTTCTGTAACTGATGTCAGTTCATGATGAAATCCTCCATGAAATTAACTTTAATGTAAAAGATGGATAAACACATGATCTACGGATAACTCTTGCATTTATCAAATCCAACAATCTGCATATAATTTATTATAAATACCAATTCATACACTTGACAGCAAGAAATTACTCGACTATTGTGGTGAGAGCTATCTGCTAGCCAAAATTGGTAGACAGCAATTTACATCAATGTCTACGTCCCAAATCCTGGTCAGGGGAGAAAACCAGAACAAAGCCTAACCTTGAAGAACTCAACAACCAATCACAGAGGACTTTGCGTGGAAGGATACTATCCGCAATATATCAACGGACTGTCTGAGAAACAACAACAAAGAGATGACAGAATAACCTTCAGCAGGAAAACAACCAATCAGAAGATATTGCTTCTATGCTAACGATAATGAATAGTAATGTGCATAAAAATCTACAAATATCTGTTGATTTCCTCGAAAAATGATCTGTTTCCTGGCCCTTGTCTTCTGTCGTTACACTATCACTAAGTTATTGAATATCAGCTGAGATCTCTGAATTCTAATTTAACATTACTTTGATAATGCTATTAACAGTATTATATAGCGAACCGTTATTAAAAAACAATATCTTTTTTTTCTCATTTGCTGGGAAATCCGTAAGCTTCTTGTAAGTGGGTTATACTTTTGTAGTATAGTAAGTTAATGTGAACCCTGAGTAGGCAAGAGTGTCAAAGCGATCCAATGATTTCCCTTAGTGTTAGTAATTCTATGAAGGTAATGGCTTATTTCTAATGTCTGTCCAGTTAACTCATAATAGGTGATCGAATATCTCCTCCATATCCTAAGATATACTTAATAGATGTTAAATTTGCAGAAACAAGCTTCCACCAAACAAAAATGTAACTTTTCAGAACAACACTCTCTGTCTGTTTTCGACATAGTCGTTGTTAATCCGGGCCCCAACCGATCCGGCATGATATTTTGTGAGTTTGTTTATATCATAGTATTGGATTGGGTAGCTGCTTTTTGTCGAACCGCTATCCAAATAACCTTTCTGGCATAGTAGGACCTCAAGAGACATAAGTCTCAGCCAGTATAGCTTCTTGGGTCATTGCGGTGTTCAAGCCCGACCACCACCTCAAGGTAGCAGCTTTCGGTCGGAACAACACTGCACAGAGATAACTGAATATTGCATCATGTGGATATTGGAGACCATAAAGAGTGAATGCATCTCCGTCATTGAGATCGATTTTGAGCCATACGACTAGTCGTCTCCAGTCACTGGTTCTTGGTATCCTGAGCACCCTAACCTAATGCATAATTTAAAGAGCTAAAATATAGACATATATATACTTCATTTACGAGCGAAATAGAAAAGGATAATACGTTAAATGAATACGTCAAAACTAAAGAGTATTTTAAAAGAACTTTCGGTGGACAGTAAATTATCGGAATCAGCTTTCTGTATCACTTCCGATCAAAGAAAATGCGTAGTGCACAGTGATTCGCTCCGTCCTCTTTTACATCTGTGAGGCGGGCGTTAGAAGTAGAAGATATGAAGAGACCAGTCTCCATTGTCCATAGTTTGTGCCTTCTATCTCTCACTTTATGTGGAATAATATGATGAGTAACAAAGAAGTTAGGCGTAGTGTTAGGCAAGGAGGGTTATTTGATAAAGTTTAGAAACTATATCGATTGAGATGGCTAAGACACGTGCATATCGAACCATCAGTTTCCTCGACGTGTAATGGTAGCCGACGTAAGAGTATGTTGGAAAGGAGTAATTAGCTGACATATCAAAAGGTAGCATCAATCCGTGGAGTCACTTAGGGGGATGTAGACAGTCTGGTTGGGGTCCTTAGAATTGCAAGAACAAATAGCAGGAGGCTATGGTGATATAGCTCAAAATCGTTCTGACTGACTAGTTTCAACATAGAACTTTTCACAGATGCGCAACAGTTCGAGTTGCCACTTTCTCTACATACAGCACACAAAACAAGAGAACAGAAGATATTCAAAAGAGAGAGATAATAAACAAACGTGTGAGTGAGGGAAAAAGAATAGTAATATGGAAGAACAGTGGGTTTATATTGGATATGATAAATCACAATCTGCGCCAGTCACTGAGAACAATTTTGAACCATATCATATCGTTCTCAGCGACAGAATTACCATGCCGTGCTGTTCAACATCTTATAGCAAACTATACTGTTGAACATTTATAGATGTTTCTTTTTACTTTATCTATCCAACTTTAAAAATAAAATTTTATTTTGAAGTACTGCACATTATGGGATTGTGAAACTACGAAATATAAATGATGAAAGAGCAGTGTTCAAATGAATTGCATATTTAACACAATGATTACTTTCAAACCATTGTTTAGAAATGGAGGTGTCATCGAATGAGCATTATTAATGTAAGATAGCGATAAACAAGAAAGGTAAAAAATTCAACGAGATTTAAACTTAGGTGTTTCTAATTTTACATGTTACACATACCGAACCCGACCTTCTGACGGAAATGATGACAATACAATTACACTAGTAGAAAATTTAGGATATTGGCTGGAAAATTGCTTAGTTTAATGTATTGGCTATACAGGAAAGGGTGAATTACCTAGATGGTGTTCTCAGTAGTTTACAACTTAGTAGTTGTATAATCGACGCCACTCTTTAAGATCAATCAAAATCTCGGGTTTCCATTATACACTTGATTAACCTTCTTACGGAATGCCACCCAAATTTGTTTACTGCCTTTTAGTCTTTTCCCAGTGTGGGATGTTGGTAAACATCAACTTAGAGTTCCGGTGACCATCACAAGCTATTCCTCTAAACGTTTACTGAATACTGCTTTCTGTTACGAGAAATTAGATCTTCACAGATTCCTAAACCTTTTCAGAACGAAACATATTTTACATCAATGATGATGGAACCTTTTAACCGAACCGAAAATGATGGCTAAACAATTATTTCATGCAAACTTGTCTACTTGTTACTAAATAAGTCTAGTACTGGCCCGATGGGGCTGGTTGAAATCCTGTACTTATGCAAATAATTCTTCAATCCAAGTTGTCCTTCAGCTACATGGAGACTCCATCAAATTTAGATATTTTGGTTTAGATAATTGTAAAAATCAAGCTATTTTCAAAAGAACTTATGTGATGTTGAAAAAATGTAGGGTTTACCCTACCAAAAGTGCTTGATGGTCTAAATGAGAAAATCATACAACCTCTTGGATTAGGAGAGAGCACAATATTCTTACTAGATCTATATACATATGAGGGATGAGAAGTGCTGTTATGCGACTGCAAATTAATGTCATATATGACAATTCGATATATCGAAACGCTAAAAATGGTCGAATCCACTATCAAAGTGTCACACCTAAGTTCAATACAATAAAATAGATGGATATAATAAATTATTTTGATCATTATGCACGTACATAATAACTTTAGAATATTAGGAATAACTGCATATAATTGTACAATTATGCGACAGAAAAATACCTCCAATGAACAAAGCAGTGGAAACAGCGGCAAACAATGTTTAGATTTACCTGCTAACCCATGTGAACTTCTTTCCAGAACCTTAATAACTTCAATTTCGTGAGCTTACTAGCAAAGCTTACCGAGTATATCACTAGTACTTATAAGACCACTTCTTGTAACCGGAGAAGCTTCCTTGCACGACATTTTAACTCAAAAAACAACAGTTATCAATGTTGCGAGTAAATGAAAATCATGGTTTTATCAATATTTCCCCCTCACAGATAGAACGTAACCAATCAACTAACAGTAACGCATCATTTTTAAATATTCACTGATAGCTTCAATATCCAATATCCTGATTACGAGCTAGTATAAACCAGTGATTTCTTTGAGCTCGCTTCTTGATTGTGAGGTAGAGGTCCCAGATCTTCGGTGAGCTTCTGCGTAGTAAGTCCCGCCACTCAACTGCTTTAGCTCTGGTAGACTCCAAGAGGAGTGGTGCGGGGATTGGTCGAGATGTGGTTTGTAGTATGCAGTATGTTAGGACTGTATTGCTGCCGTGAATGGAGTTTGACCTAACTCCCGTTGGTCATTCGGTGTAGTCATAAAAGCAGAATAGTAATAATAAAAAAAATAATGGGTTGTAGTGTAGATAATATAGGTTGAGATAAGTGGAATAATAAAGGTGACATAAGGAAAAGATAGAGTGAGAGAAGGCAGAATAGGTCGTGGGGATTTAGTTTGTACGCTTATCCGTTGACAGTGTGGTTTTAAGTTTTATGAGGATAAGCCATTGAGACACAAACCTTGCATTTCTGCATGATTGTCTAGCTTCCGCTTAAAAATCTCCAGAGATGGCGCTGTAGTCACGGCCGCCGGTAAAGCGTTCCAGAGACGGCAAACACGAAGCGAAAAGAAATGTGATCGCACTCGAGTCTTTGGTCTCTGGTGTGCTATCCTTAGCGGGTTACCTCGTGGAAGCCTATAATCGCTTAATGGCAGGATGCTTTTATTTGGGTGGGCCTGGTCATTTAGGATCTTGTAGACGGTGATGAGGTCTCCCCTGTGCCTACGGTAACTAAGTGTGAAAAGACCTAATTTCTTTAGTCGTTCCTCATATGATTTGTTGTGGAGGCCAATCACCCATTTTGTCGCTCGTCTCTGGACACTTTCTAGAATGTTAGCATCCCTTTTGAGTAGCGGAGGTGCAATGATATTATGCACCTCAAGGTGTGGCCTCACATATGTCTTATATAACCTTAAGAACAGTTCGGGAATGAGAGCTCCCAGCTGCCTGTGCATAAAGTGTAATGTTGCGTAGGCTTTGGCGACGTCCCTCGAGTAATTTCCACTGGTGTCTAGCTTTTCTGTTAGAATAAGACCTAGGTCACGCTCTGATGGAACACAACTCAAGTTCTGGCCACCAAGGGTGTAATTTACACTCTGTGACCTGCTGGAATGAAGTTGCACTACTTTGCACTTCTTTAGATTGAAAGGCATTCCGTTAGCCAAATCCCAATTTCCCAGAGTTCGCAGGTCAGCCTGCAATCTATCTGAGTCTTCCGATGAGTTTATTGCTCTCCAAATCTTTACGTCGTCAGCGTAAAGAAGCGCAGAGCAGTTTAGTTGGGAGGGCAGGTCGTTGACAAAAATCAAAAACATCAACGGCCCTAGGATAGAACCCTGAGGAACCCCTGATGCCGAGGTGTTCCAGGATGATCGGATGCGGTTGACTTTGGTGCAGAATTCTCTCTCGCCTAAGTAATCTTTCAGCCATGCGAGAAGTGTTCCAGAAACACCCGCCTTGCTTATTTTGTGAAGGAGCAGACCATGGTGAACTGTGTCGAATGCTTTCGCAAAGTCGAGAAAGATCACGTGGGCTGGTACCTTTTCGTCCCAGGTTAGTGTCCAATCGTTCCAAGCTAGTAGAAGATTCGTCACGCAGGATCTTCCCCTCCTGAAACCGTGCTGTGCTTCGTGAAGAAGGTTAGTCCCGTCGAAGTATTTTCTCATGTGGTCGTCAATGAGACTTTCCAATATTTTCGATATCACTGGAAGTAGAGCAACTGGTCTGTAACTGGTCGCATTGTACCGGTCACCACCCTTGAAGATATGGGATAGGATTGCTCGTTTCCATTCACATGGAAGCTTTCCTACATCAAGGGAGTGTTGGAAGAGATCACTTAGGGCTTCCAATATCCAATATCGTTTTTACGAGCTAGTATAAACCAATTTGATTTCTTTGTGCTCGCTTCTTGATTGTGAGGTATAGGTTCTTGATCTTCGGTAAACTTCTGCGTAGCTTGTCCCGCCACTCGACTGTCGTAGCTTTGGTTGACTCCAAAGGGAGTAGTGCTGGGATTAATTATATGTGGTTTGTAGTATGAGGTATGTTAAGACTGTTACTACTGTGATTGGAGTTGATCCTTTCGCCAGTTAGTCCTTCGGTATTGTCGACAAGAGAAAAGAGATAGTAATAATAATAATAATAATAGATATAATTAGTGAAGCTATTCAGACTAAGAGACAGAAACGAAAATAGGAAACGTAACAACAGTCAGCTCATTAAGTTTGAAGAATAATATATATATCGGTAATAGTAATAATAAAATAATAATAGTAATTATAATATTAATAAGTTGTCAGGAGAGTAAGACGGGAGAGAATGTAAAGAAGTAAAATGACGAGTTTAATTATCTACCCTGATTGGTAAATGCGATTTTAAGGAGATAGGCCATTTGGATGCAGTCCTTGTATCGCTGCATGGTTGTCCAGCCTTCGCTTAAAGGCGTCCAAAGACGGTGCCATAGCTACATCTGCCGGTAAGGAATTCCAGGGACGACAAACCCGCAGTGAAAAGAAGTGGGAGCGCACCCGGGTCCTTGCCCTCTGGTGAGCTATCCTTCTGGGATTTCCACGTGGAAGCCTATACCTACTCAATGGCAGAACACCTTTGTTTGGGTGATTCTGGTCATTTGTTATTTTGTAGGCAGTAATCAAATCCCCCCTAAGCCGACGGTAACTAAGTGTGAACAGGCCTAATTTCTTCAGCCTTTCATCATATGGTTTGTTTCGGAGACCAACCACTCCTTTTGTTGCCCGTCGTTGGACTCTTTCCAAGAGGTTGGCATCTCTTCTCAGCATTGGGGGTGCAATAATATTATGCACCTCAAGGTGTGGCCTGACGTATGTTTTGTACAACATTAGAAAGAGCTCAGGAGTGAGTGCACCTAACTGTCTATGCGTAAAGTGTATGACCGCATATGCCCTCGCTACATCCCCTGTGTAATTTACGCTTGTGTCCATTTTTTCCGTTAGAACTAGACCTAAGTCGCGTTCCGACGTTGTGCAGGACAAGCTTTCATTGCACAGGGTGTAACTTGCATTCTGCAGTCTACAGGTGCGCAACTTCACTACTTTGCACTTTTTCAAGTTGAAAGTCATGCCACTGGCCACCGCCCAGTCTTCCAGAAGGTTTAGGTCTTCCTGTAGCCTATCTGAGTCCTCCGGACACTTTATCGCCCTCCATATTTTTACGTCGTCAGCGTACAGGAGAGTCGGGCAGCTCAGACGGCGTGGTAGATCATTGATGAAAATCAAAAACATCAGTGGTCCTAGGATAGAACCCTGCGACACTCCTGATGACGATCTGTGCCAAGATGATCGGACTCGGTTAACCTTAGTGCAAAATTGCCTGTCGGCTAGGTAGTCCTTCAACCATGACAGAAGTGGCTCACCTATGCCTGCCTGGCTTATTTTATGTAGGAGAAGGTCATGGTGAACAGTGTCAAATGCCTTCTCAAAGTCTAGGAAGACCACATGGACTGGTACGTTCAAGTCCCAGCATGATGTCCAGTCGTCCCAAGCTGACAGTAGGTTAGTGACGCAGGATCTGCCTTTTCTGAAACCATGTTGGGCTTCATGCAGTATATTAGTCCTATCGAAATATTCCCTGATGTGGTCGTCAATAATACTTTCCAGTACTTTTGATACCACTGGGAGTAGAGCTACTGGTCTATAGCTAGCAGCGTTTTGCCTGTCCCCACCCTTGAAGATTGGAGAAAGGATGGCTCTTTTCCACTCCCTTGGCAGGGTCCCCGAATCCATTGAGTGTTGGAACAAGTCGCACAGGGGTCTACAGAGAGCCTCGGCGCACTGTTTCAGAACAGATGGCCTGATGTCATCACAACCTGGGGACTTCCCAGGTATGAGTCGCTGTAGCTTCCTTAGTACTATTGCGGGGTTTATTTGGGGAGTAGTCGCTAGGTCTTCCTCCTCTGAAATAGTGGTGCCACCATTTTGGTCCGTAACTGTAATATCCACATTGCTGTTTAGCTGTTTAGCGAAGGCTGAACTGAATGTTTCAGCCATCTCCAGACTAGTGAGATATTGACCGTTTGGGCCTACTAAGGCGCATGCCCCTTGGTTTGTCGGTTTTCTTTCCGACATGAATCGGTACAAGTTTTTAGGGTTTGATAGGAGTTTTTTAGCAAGGTTAGCCTGGAATGACCTTCTGTCCCTCCTAACTCTTGCATTACACCGGTTCCTGAGTTCGAGGTATGCATCATGGTCGGTCTGACTCTTAGATACACGCCACGTAAACCAAGCCTCCGCTTTGCTTGCAGAATACGTTGCGTGCCTCTCTTCAACCATGACGTCTTTCTCTTAGGCTGTGTTGTGACTAAAGGGACGGTATCCGAGATTGCTGTATGGATAATCTTTTTTACCACTTCCCAGTGTTCATCCACAGATAGGTCGTCCCATGCTAAGGGCCAGTCTGCGTCGGACAAGAGCCTCCGCATTTCAGCATAGTCAGCCTTGCTGTAGCACAGACATGGTCGCGTAACATCCCATTGCAAACGCTCACGGAGGACAAGATCGAAACCTATGACTGCATGGTCACTGCTTCCCAGAGGAGTCATGATCTGGACCTTTTCGACGAGTAGCTGGTCACTAGTTAGAATATAATCTAGTTTTGATGACTTTCCACTAGGGCCCCACCTAGTGTCGTCTCCAACATTCTCAGTCAGTCCCGTGTTTCGAATAGTTTGCAGTAGGTTTCGGCCAAATTTTCCCTTAGCACACCCGGAGCCAAGGTTCAGTGATGGAGCATTGAAATCTCCAGCTATGGTGATTTGGTCGTAGCCCAAATCTCGTATTCCTGTGATAGTGCTGAGCAGTAGCTGATTGTGCTCTGCCCCACAGGTGGGAGATCGGTAGATGCCACCCAGTAAGTGCTTGGTGTGGCCTACGGTGAAATGACACCATATGGAGTCTGGGAGTTCGATAAGTGGTGGGTCCGTTGCGCGCACACATTTAAGTTGCCTATCAAAGTATATAGCAACTCCCCCTCCTTCCTTATTATCCCTGTCTCTCCTGACCAGTACCATATCACCTATACTGATTTCATTGTCGGCGATAGTGGGGTTTAGCCACGTTTCAGTAAGAATGATTATTTTCAGTTGAAGGTGTGCTTGGAGATTTCGGAGTTCACCTACTTTCCCTCTCAGCCCCCTCACATTGCTATATAGGCAACTGACAGTGAGTCTAACAACCTCAGAGTGTTGTGGGGTAGTTGACGTGAAACCGTCTGCTGGTGGGGGACTTGATGTTGGAACTAGTTGGCCGATTCCGATAGAACCGGCCCGTTGTAGTTTTTTTCAATGGATTTAGGCAGGACACTTGGGAGACACAGACTATTATTCTCAGAGCTGCATCGCTCTAGTGTCACCGAAGCTTGGGGTCGTATTAAAGCCTCAGTTTGCTGCCTCCTTATATTTCTGGGTCTGCTTTCACAGCATCGGATGTGTCCTCCAATTTTTCCCTTGGTCTCATACCACCGTTGAAGTGATATGGACAACTGCTCCGGGGAGTTGAATGTGACACACAGCAGCTTTGGAGAGTTAATCAATGTTAGATGAGCGGGACGAGGTAGTCGGAAAATGGAGATGGCTCCAGAAGCGCCAGGGGCCATCTGAGATGACAGCCATCTCCATTGTTGTACGTCGTGCATGTGTTTTTCACAAGCAGTGCCGGTTTCCAGCTCCGGAACACCGTGTACCACCATAGAGGTGGAAGGCATCAGTTCCGGTGACTCCCTCGCCATATTTCTGACGCCCATGGTCTATCTTGCCGCGCTCTTATGTTAGAACTTCTGTCCAGGGCTAGTACCTGAGCCATTAACAGTACTTTTTCGGCCTCTTCGGCAGAGTCCAGTGTAACCCGTAATGGGGGTGGCTTACCCTGAGGCGTGTGGACACCCCTGTACAGTCTGCACAGTTTTGCTGAACTAATGTTCAGACCTAGTTTGCGCACAGGTTGGACCACTGTTCCTGATCAAACAGGGCCCGTTGTTCGAGCAAGCTATCCGTGCTCACAGGTACGTTAAAGAGGATGAGAGAGTTAGACCGACTACCCTCAGACTTAGGTTTTGCCTTCGGCTTCTTGCAGTCCTTTGCATCATTAGCAACATTAGGCTTCATCGGTACCTGGACAGCCTTTTTTGTGTTGCCAGGCTTGCTAGTGGATGCAAGTGGTGCCTTTGTAATTTTGCCTTCCCCTGATGTGGATGGAACCTTGCTAATCTTCACCTTGTGAGAATTGGCATTTCCAGTCAGTAGGGCTGGTGTGTCCTTCTTTAAGTCTTTGACCAGTTTCGGCAGTGCGAGTTTAGCAGGGGGGAGCTGCATGATACTGTGTTGGGGCACAAGAGCGTGTTATTTCTGCTATCCGCAGACACGCTTTGTGGGACTATGCCAGGGCGACAAAGTGGACACACGTACCAAAACCATGGGCATGGGTTATTTCTCATAAACTCATAGTATGCTTTCGGTACTTCTTTGTCACAACGGCAGTGCACCCATCGTTTGCAAAAATTACATTCAAACGCTGAATCAGTTTTAGAAACTGTGATGCTGCACGCCTGGCATTCATCCCCTTTCCTTGATGACGCCTTCGAGGTCTTATGACGTCTTGAACGTTTCCTTTTAGGCTTGATGTGTTTCACACACTGGCCTACAGTTGATGCAGGTGTAGAATCCTGTCCTTCTGGTATTGCCTGTGCCGTTTCAGGACAGACGAAAGCTACACGAGACTTTAGGATCGGTATGCGGGAAGGGGTTGAAATCCCTGGATTTTTTCCTTCCCTGGCTGAAGCCCTTGTGACTACAGAGTACGGTATTCTAGTGGCTTTTTTAAGGCTGCTTTCAACAACCATATTAACAATCACTATAAATTATGCTATATACGTCTAAGAGAGCAACAGTTTCTATCCAAAAGAGCAAGAATAAGACTGAAAAAGTAAAAGGCAAGGAAAAGAAAAGGTTTTCGACTTTACCTAGTACTTTCTGAATGATCGGCTTCACGGCAATCACGTGGTAGACCAACAAGTCTTGTTTCTCTGAACGAGTGAGGAAGATGCTGCTAAAAAAGTAGCACCTGAAGCTTTGGCAGTAGTTCGAGACAGCTGGACATACCACACAGAGATTTATTATGTAAGTAATGGTTGAATTAAATTCACCGGCTAGGAAGATCAGGTTTCCCAAACGGATAATTCACAGAATTGGTATTTTCCGGTTGGAGAGGAAAAAGCACGTCGTATTCAAGGAGCGCGCGCTTGGTTGTTGGGTTGGCAGAAACTTTCTGAACACTGCTTCAGGAAGGATGGTCTGATGTTATCACAACCTGAAGACTTTCCCGAAGCCAGCTTTCCCAATTCTACAAGTACCATAGTCGGGGTAATTTGAAATGTACCCAGCAGGTTTTCGCGATTCGCTTTTGCGATGTAATCTTGATGTTCTGTTGGGGTAATATCCTCGTTACTGTTTAGTTGCCTGTGAAAGGCTAGGCTGAATGTCTCTGTCATTTCAAGACTAGTAAGAGATTTCCCATCAAAACCCACTAGATTGCATGCTCCCTTGTTGGTCGGTTTTCTTTCAGGCATAAACCTGTATAGGCTTTTGGGGTTCACGAGAAGCTTATTGGCGAGGTCTCCCTGAAATGTCCTTCTATCGCACCGGACTCGTATGTTACATCGATTCCTGAGTTCAAGGTACGCCTCATGTTCGAGTTGACTCTTCGGTCGTCGCCACGCAAACCAGGCTTTTCACTTCGCCTGCAGAAGGCGTTGTGTCCCCCTTCTTAGCCATGAACGTTGCATCCTAGCTTTTGGTGTGACTAAAGGAACAGTGTCTGAGACCACCTGGTGGATGATCTCCTTTACCACTCTCCAGTGTTCTTCTACTGTTAGCTCTGTCCATTTTTTAGGCCAATTTGCTTCAGACAGAAGTCTTCGCATTTTGGTGTAGTTGGCTTTGTTATAACACAGATAGGGCTGTGTATTGTCCCACTGTAAGCGCTCGCGGAGGACTATGTCGAATACTATGACCGCGTGGTCACTACTACCTATGGGAGTCGTGATCTGAACGTTTTCCACTAGTAGCTGGTCACTAGTGAGCACGTAATCCAGTCTAGAAGACTTCCCATCAGGGCCCCATCTAGTATCCATCTTGACATTTTCAGTGAATCCAGCCTTCCTGATGGTATGCAGCAGATTTCGATCAAATCTATCATGGGCTTTTCCCGACACCAAGTTAAGAGATGGGGCATTGAAGTCACCAGCTATGACAATTTGATCATAACCCATGTCTTGAGTTGCTGAGATTGTATTTAGCAGTACCTGGTTGTGGTCTGCTCCACATGAAGGTAATCGATAAATGCTGCCCACTAGATATTTGCAGTACCCAACGGTGAAGTGGCACCATATGGAGTCAGGGAGCTCAGTGAGGGGAGGGTCCACCGCGTGAACACATCTGGGCTGTTTGTCGATGTATATGGCGACTCCACCTCCTTCTTTCAGGTCCCTATCTCGCCTGACTAGGACCATATCATTTATACTGACTTCGCTGTCTGCCACCGTAGGGGTTAACCAGGTTTCCGTCAGTATTATGATTTTGGAGTTCAGTTGTGATTGTAGGTGTCTAAGTTCAGCTATTTTGCCTCTTAGCCCTCTCACATTACTGTACAGGCAACTGGTAGTCAGTCTCACCACTTCCCTGTATTGGGGGGTAGTTGACTTGATATTGGCTATCGGTTGAGGAGTTATCCTACGAACTAGTTGACCGATTCCCCAGGAACCGGCCTGTTGGCGTTTTTTTCTTCTAGTTCAGTCGGAGCACTCGGATGACACTGGCTATCATCGTCCGTGCTGCACCGCTGTAGTGTGACTAGGGGTTGAGGATTTTTTTAACCACGCTTTGTTCTCTCCTTTGGGTGCGAGGCTGGCTCTCGCAGCAGCGAATGTGTTTGCTGACCTTGTCCTTGGTCTCGTACCATCTATGGAGAGCGGTAGTCAACTGGTCTTGGGAGCTGAACTTGACAGCTAACAGACGTGGTGTGTTAATTGACATAAGATGAGTGGGTCGAGGCAGTCTATAAATAGAGACAGCCCCTGAACTCCCCAGGGCCATCTGGGATGCCAACCATCTCCATTGTTGTACATCATGACAATGCTTTTCGCAGGCGTTCCCAGTTGCCAGTTCGGGAATGCCATGAACAACCACGGAGGCAGAAGGAATAAGCTCTGGCGACTCCCTCGCCATTTGTCTTTCCTTCCACGGCCTGTCTGGTTTAACACGTATGTTACAGGCCCTCCCTATAGAAAGGACTTGAGAAGCCAGTAACACTTTTTCAACATCCTCGGTAGAGCCCAATGTTACCCTCAGTGGGGATGGTTTGCCTTCAGGTGCAGCATTGCCCCTATGCAATCTGCATAGATTCACTGGTCGGATGTCCAAGCCAAGTGTGCTACACAAGATGGACCACTGTTCCTGATCAAATAGGGCCCTATCTTTCAGCAGACTACTGCTACAGTCTGGTACATTAAAGAGGATTACACAATTTGATCTACTAACCGTGGGCTTGGGCTCGGTCCTCGCACATTTGTGATCACCTTTAAGACCATTTTGTTTCGTCTGGTGCGGCTGGGTATTTTTGTGTGTCTCAGTGCTATGGCCAGTATTACTGGCAGACGATAAGGGTCTTTTTCCAACGACGGAAACCCGTGGTGCTCTAGCCTCTGTGTGCTGGAGCGGTTATGTCAAGAGTTACAAGTTTAACCGGTGAGGATTTTGGTATCCCCGGTTTACGCGCATTTGTACTAATTTCCGGATTGGTGCTGGTCGAACATTTCACATTTTTCCCCGCTACTTTTGCGCCAACTTTAGTTTTCAGAGGACTACGCGAGGCTACATCAGGACGGCAACTCGGGCATATGTACCAGAACCATTGGCATGGGTTCTTACGCATAAAGTCACAATATGCTTTTGGTACCCCATTGTCGCATCTACAATACACCCACCGCTTGCAAAAGTTACATTCGAA
Source organism: Trichobilharzia regenti (assembly GCA_944472135.2). Taxonomy (NCBI): domain Eukaryota; kingdom Metazoa; phylum Platyhelminthes; class Trematoda; order Strigeidida; family Schistosomatidae; genus Trichobilharzia; species Trichobilharzia regenti. The sequence continues at coordinate 19,039,652 of OX235268.1, read as the reverse complement.
GGCAGAGTCTGCTTGTTCGACAACAGAAGCGCAGACCTTGCAGTCGTCTGCCTTCTTGGGGAGCGTTCTTGTCGTCTTGCGACGTCGTGAACGTTTCTTTTTGGCCTTCCTATTTGTTTCATGGTCTACCATGGGGATGGGTGTTATGCAGTTCTCACTTAGTGCAATTTTCCCACTCGGATCTGTTAACCTAGCCGTGTTAACCGGGGTGGAGCCACATCCACTTGGCTGACTTTGCACAGCTTCACTGTAGGACTGTGGCGACATGGGTAATCTGTACGAGCAAGGAATATTTGCCCTGGTCTTCAGGACCGGTATGCGTGAGTCCATCAGCTTCACCTGTTTGCCTAGTTTGGCTGAAGCCCTGGTGACTACGAAGTATGATGTCCCATTACTTATTTTAGGGTGAGAATCTATTGTAATTTTACTCCTAAATTAATACTGGTGATTAAATAATAAGAGAATGTTATTTTGTCCAATAGACTTACAGCGAAAGACAATAGAGAGCACAGAAAAGAAGGATAAAGCATTTAAGTAAAAGCTTTTGACTTTACCTGTAACATTCGGGTTATTCGGCTTCACAGCAATCACATAACAGACCCACAAGTCCTGTATATTTGAAAGATTGAGGAGGATGTTGCTACAGAAGTAGCACCTGAAGCTTTGGCAGTAGTTCGAGACAGCGGGAAGTACCACACACAGGCTCGGTGAGGAAGAAATGGTTGAATAAAATTCGCCGGGTAGGAAGATCAGGTTTCCCAAACGAATAATTCACAGAATTGGTATTTTCCGGTTGGAGAGGAAAAAGCACGTCGTTGATACAAAATAAATAGGAGAGGTCCGAGTACCGTGCCTTGTGGCACTCCACTACACGCTGCTGTTGAGCTAATACCTACACTCTGCCTCCCACCCTCAAGGAATTCGCTAAGCCAGTTTAGTAATCTGCCTTTGATAACAGGACTTTCCAACTTCATGAGTAGTTATTTGTGAGGAGCTTTATCGAAGGCTTAGCTGAAGTCTGTGAAGACGATGTCAACGAGTCTTCCGTTGTCCCTTGATTTGCCCCAGCTTTCTCTTGCTGAGAGGGGATTTGACAGGTACGAGAGGTTACTTTGGAAGCCATGCTGTGTTTTGGAAAACATCTTGTTGCTTTCCAGATATGCTATGATACTTTTCTTGATGATTCTTTCCAGTGTCCTGACTAAAGTGCTGATGAGACCAATATGCCTGTAACTTAAATGACATTGTCTTGAACCTTCTTTGTGGATGGGGTTATTATGGCGCCTTTCCAGTCACGTGGTGATGCTCCACTTTGTAAAGAGAGCTTGAAGATCGTGATCAAAGGGTCGGCTATTTGAGCCGATGCTTCTTGAAAGGCTCTGGATGAAGATTATCATGACCCATTGATTTCCATGAATCTAGTTTCTTTAGGAAGTTGAGCACGATGTCCTGATCAACGTCAACAGAATCTATCCCGTGTTCCTCTGATCCAGCCAGAGCTGGCTCTGTAGGGACTGATGACTCCTGTGTAAAGACTTGAGAGAATTAGTCTGCCATTGCTTCTGCTTTTTCTTGATCTGCTTCGATTGTGTCATTGTCAGCAGTTAGGTTTGGGAGACCGTTGGATGTCTTATTTCTGAAGTTCGTTTAGTAGAAAATTTTCTTAGATTACGCCCTTGCATTTTGAACCAGATGTGCTTCGGACTTCATCCTTGATTGGCGGATTTCTGCAACAGCTTTGTTCCTGGTGTTACTATATAATTTTCTGGTCTCAGGAGTCTCACGTGTGATAAACTGGTTCCAGAATTTGTGTAAACGTCTGAGTAATTCACGCATCTCTCGGTTTATCCAAGGAGGCAATGTTTCCGACCCTTTGGGACAGACCAAAGGATGAAAGATTCGGTTACTTGGCGTAAAGAGCACGGCGTGACCACTCCTTCATAAAGGTTGAAGATGTTGTATGAGATCCACACCCTCATCGTGGAGAACATTGGGTGCTCAGTTGAGGAAGAGTGCTGTGATCATAGCGCGTGAGCATAATGACAAGTTGGATTAGCGTTAGCGAAATGCTAGATTTCAGCACTTCATGATCAAAGGATTTGTCTGAAGATGGCGTCGTAAGGCTTGTCTAGTCAACTGTTGGGGAGCTGAAGTCGCAAACTAAGAGACTTCGACATTTCGACGTCCAAGAGCCTAGCTTCTCTATTAGGAAGTCATCTGCACTGCATTCAGGACTGTGGTATACAGCAATAGGGTCAATACCTTGCCTCGTGCATTTAAGCGTGCAGCGTAGAAGTTCGCACGAATCAATTCTGTGAGCGAGGGCTTCGATGCTATACACGGTTGAGCACTTATTGAGGTAGATGACTACGCCATCTCCTTTGCGTCTTAGTCGGTCCACCCTATGCACTTCGAAGTTTGGCAGGTTAACGTCGATATTAGTGATATCGGGTGTGAGCCATGTCTCTGTGACGACAATTACATCCGGATTTCCGGCGTCTGTCATGTTACCCAGTTCAGTCCGTTTGTTCAACAGGCAACGGGTGTTTGCGTAGCAAACTGTCAATTCATTTTGGCGCTTCCGCGGCCTACCACAGAGGTTTGTGTGGTCATGAAACTTCAAATTCTGACAACCCGGAAACCCTTAATCTCAAGGTTATTTCGCCGTTTCGGCGTCGTTTGATTAATTCTAGATCTTCAGACTGTCCTTTGACACGGTCTCCTGGGCATAAGTCGGCATGGGCGTATATTCGTAATCGTTTAAGGTTTGAGGGTTCGCGTCCCTACCTTCTTTGAAGTTTAGTACGACTTTGAGGAAGCATACAGACTGATTTATTCCACAGTCAGGTTTTTGGCCGATTCTATACAAGGTGTATGGTTATGCCCGGTGCTATTCTTGACAGTAGCTTATGTAAAAGGGCTTGACCAATTTAAGGTCATGCAAGAACCTGGACTTGGGATCAAAGCCGGTGATTCTTCCACTGTGTGGAGAATGAGCGACCTGTCGGAGAGATCACTTTTGCTTGCCGTAGCTCTCTTGATCTGCTGCGTTAATGTCCTTCCTTTCTTCGTGAACATTGCAGTCATTACGTTTTCCTTGCCTCGCTTTTTGAGAGAGACCACAATACGTCCTCCATTGGCATCTTCCCCGCTAATCGTAGCCAATTTTGTCTCTTTGCTATCCACCAATGTGAACGAGGCCTGATCTACCACTCACTGGGCGACTTGAGCTGCAGGATTTCGACCATTGGTACTCCTCTTCTTCCCGCCACAATTTTCACCGCTGTCACTGGAGGGCTTATCCGGTATCATAGGGTGGCATGGGTGTCTCGAATATGGTGTGTGCTCTTCTGCGCTGAGAGGCAGTCACTCCCTGAGAAAGACGCATCAGGAGCATATATTTTCTTGTCGATGGCGCTGACCACGTCATAGGTTTCTTAGCGGTATTCGCTCTTCTGTGGTGGAAGACCTTCGCAGTCCAGGAGCTCAAGAGCCCCACTGAGAGTGACGATGTCCTCCGTTATACGCAACTTAGTCGTCATACAGCAGTCATTGCACAGACACTTCGCCAGGGGTCTAAAGCAGAGCTTGTATGCCGCAGGAGTTAGGTTTGTGTACATGCTGTGAACCATCTCTTGCAGTTATCACACTGTATTCCTTCTTCAACTGGAAATTGGCATATAACTCTTCCACAGTGGTTCCTTTCGATAGGCATGCTTTTCGGATTGAATTGGGACCAGAAGATTCAAATATGACTCTCGGCTTTTATACATTAGTGATAAAAAACCAATGAGTGATCAATAGTGGATATGCATAACCACAAATTTATGAGAACACAACTTCCTACGGTTAAACAGACTCAAAACTGAAGCGTAAACCAATTTCGACCAGAAGAAACTGATTTAAAGTTAACCTGTAGACTTTTGGAGCGTGTAACACAAAGAAGCCAAAACTAAACAAGGGTATGTAAAATTCACTCCTATTTCAAAGTTCGCGCGGTAGAGGAAAGCGGTGAGAGTCCACTCGAACCCTTACAGCTGATGCGTGATTGCTGGTGGGGGCCACAAAGATGACTTTATAATGGAATACATTAATTTGAGCGGTTCTGGTCAGTGTAGGTCCTGGAAGGAGTGATTAGAACATTACTGAATTGAATTTTTGATTTTCCCGTCGATTGATTGGACCGAATAGTCCCAAATAGGACGAAATGCGCATCCTGGATTCCACTGCTACATACCATCCACCAATTGTATAGTGGTTATAACATCCTTATGTTGAAGGTAGCTGTGTTAATTTCAGAAGGAAATGTAAAAATAAACATATCTGAAGTCTACTTTTGGAAATAATTCGGTCTTTTACTAAGCAATCCCTGATGCTGGGAGGTAATCATTGGCCCTATTTGGAGTCCTATGTGATCTGTGTTATAAGTCACCCACCGAAATCTTGTTAGACGAACGAACGATGGGATGGCAGTTCATAAGATTCAGAATTATATTATGACGGAAATCCATTGACCAGTGATTGTGTTGTTATGAGTAGGTCTTACAAGGTGGGCGAAAATAAACTAAAGATAAAAATCTTGTGAGATAGCGCAAGTTTATCGAGAAAAAATATTCAAAAGTGGAGAGGGGTTGCAGAAAATTGCAAGATGACTGGGCTAGAAACTAAAGTTTAGGGGGACATGAAGGGATGGCTGCAATAGTTGTTCTGCCATCCATAGTGCACTCTACTAACATATGGAACAGCTCTTGTTTCTGAGGCGTACCGAGCTGCCTAGCGATAATTTCAGGCCACTAGAATGCAAAGCTGCGCAGTAAATTGAATTTCATATAGATTAGTATTATTTTGATAATCTACGAAACCAAAATATTCTGGTCACATGTGGCCGCATAATGTGATATGAATTAGTGGATTATAACAACGTATCTAGCTGATGTGACCAGTGTTCACTTCCATTGCATGTGTTGTCACATGTCCCTAGAACTCCTATGATTCGTCCTTTTATCTCTTTTTCGATTTGAGTAAGCATCACGGTTTCAAGCGTCGTGTGGGCACTGTATGTTCTCGTGCTTATTTTTGTTTTCCCGCAAAAAAGACAATGGACGAGATTGTTGAGGCGTCAGCCATGTAAAGTCATCTACAGATGTCCGTTCATCACTTCCATTGCATGAAATCGGAAACGGTTAGGAGAAATACTAACAGTGATTCAAAGCCAGCTAAAGCGAACAAAACACTGGACTCAACCTCTCACACAACACCAGTAGCTGCCGCATGTGAAGTTCTGTCACGTGGAGAACCAGTGTGTCCAATTACTTTCCTAAGCACCATGACATATTGTCACGTACGTCTCGTAAACCGTTAATGCCCAGCTCTTGCTGCACTCGGGCTCACGCTGTTTCTTGAAGTTTCTCAGAAACGCTTAGTAATAACGGACGAAACAAACAAAACACCAATTGACGACTCGAGGATTCTTTAATGTAACACCAACATATAAACAATGTTACAACTAAGGTCTATGAACTAATATTAGAGTAATGAATCACAATATTACTTCTGACGGTTGTCTACTGACTTCTTTCTGAACAGCGACCGATGAGACGATGACTGTCGTATTGATGCCTCCGCGAAAATTGGGGAAGTTGGTTTTGAGCAAACAACCATGAATTGATCGTTCAATCTTCAACTACATTAACACTCCCCGTGGAAAAACGGATCCTTCCCTTTTTTCCTTCACGACCAATACACGTTGACTTGGATGCCATTGCGATAACCTGGGTCACACGGACAGAGCTGAAATGGAAAACAAACAGAAAAGCCAACACACTACAAGCATACCCACGGCACACACCTACTCATCGATGACGACCTACGCCTTTAGATAAAGGCATCCTCTTGACATCTTGCAACACAGTCGCCACTTGCTAGAATGACTCTTGCAGAATGCAACGTGACCATACCACCACCTCATGATACTCCACGCACGTCCTCGTATCTACTCACTACCAATTACCACTGAAATCGCTTGTCACTCATTCTGCCTCAGTTCTAGTAGCGGTGACGTATGCGAGCCTCAGTCGTCTACACTCTCGCTCCCCGGCGTGTGGGATCACAGCTAATCATTATCTCCGTGTGCATGTCATTCTCAGAACTAGCCTCCTCGGCGTATACGACCCATCTGCTCTCTTTAACATCAATCAATTCATTCATGGATGTAGAAGACTCGAAATAACTTCAGAAGTAATCACGACGAAAATTTTAACAAAATTACGCAATAACAACAAGGTACGAAAACAACAAGTAAACACAATGAATCCAAAAAACACCAATTGATATGACACACCACACGTATATACAAATAGTACACACAAACTCGCAGATCATGTCTTGATGGAATTCCTTTGAAGAATCGCAGGACTTACACCAGTACGCCTACAACCCTTCTCACGTTGACGATTGCGATTTGTGGAATGTCTGGACACAAACAAGATTAACCAACAATTACGATAATTGGAACTCACACAATTATTTAACACAAACATATGTACAATCAGCACATCAAATGTTGTGGGTTCTGCCTTGAAGAACTACCCTTGAAGAACTGTGGGACTTACAGCAGTACGCCTACAATCCTTCTCAGGTTGATGATACAAGTGGAAGTCGTCCGAACACAAACAGAATTACCAACAGCTAGATGACAGATGATATCAATTCAGTATATACAATATGAACATATGTACAAAATCACACACCAAGCACGTTGGGCCGCTCATTGATGCGCTACCCTTTGAAGAATTGTAGGACTTACAGGAGTACGCCTACAACCCTTCTCAAGTTGACGCTCTAGGTTGGAAAATCGTCGCGGAGTTCATTTGGTGACTTCCTTCTATCAGCTATATCCTCAAATCTGAACGGTAACACGCTCATGTCATTGTATCGTAGAATATAGATGACGAGCAAACACACGACGTATCTGGTCAACCAAGAGTAGAAACAGAGTAATTTACACCAAAGATAATAACATTCAAATAGTAACTTGAAACTAGAAATGCCTTTATTCGTGCAAGTCAATTTAACAATTACTCTTTCGTTTACACTTGGCTTGGAAGATGAGGGTATCGAGCCAAATTTGATGATATCCTGAAACTGGCAAATAATAGTGTCAATCAATCTATGAGCAGGTTCGCCAGTCTATTACATCTCACATCTAGAATAGAGCAGTCTGAGAGCAAAATGCAATCATTGATGACGAGTAGGCCTCAGACAGGTGGATATCGAGAAGGCTCCATGATGTCTAGTAATGCATATAGACCTAGTGAGTGTAACAGGTTTCGTAGTACATCCTCAACAGATAAGTTGCAAGATGCAAGACAAACACGGTTGTGTTTTACACGTTTGCAAGAAGTGCATACAGAAGTGAACTGTGAACCAGTGAGCAAGTTCAGTGATAAGCTAAATGTAAGCTCCAGGTCTGACTCCGAATTGTGTGACGATAACGGTGTGGTCAAGAAGTCTGTAATTGCAACTGGTAAGCCATTGTTGAATAGAGTGTCACGGAATAGAGTTACTGCTTCAGAGTTCAGCTCTGACTCCACAAGTTTACAAGGTATTACTAGTCAGAGTGAAGATATAAAACCTTTAATGATTTGTGAGGAGGAACCCAAATCATCTACTTCTGTTATTAAAGAGTTTGAAAATGATGAACTTGACGGTAAATTGAATATTTGTGGTAATGATCATGATAGTGCAGATTTGTCTTTGGTTGATCATGATGAAATTAGGGGAATGCCTACTACTGCTAAGTTAAATAAAGGTTCTGTGCAACTACAACGTGAAGTAGAATTGAATGCAGATGCAGTTGCAGAAGTTATGGATACTTGTGAGACCGTCAGTATAATTGATCAGCGTGTAGCCCACCTATCATCAGATGATAGTGCTAAACCCGAACTAATAGTAAAGGACAGCAGTGGTGGTAGTCTTGCAGTTAGACAACTTTCTGAAATCTGAACCACAACAGCTTCTTATCCACCGCTAAGTTCCTCAACTGGTATCAGTCAGTCGCTGTTGGTGTTGTCATCCACAATGAAACAGTCGCCCATCAACTCAAGCACCTTGTGCGATGACTATGATAGTATTGGTGCATTTGAAAGGACGAAAGATATTGCTCAGTTTAGAGAGGATAAGCCAAGTGTAAACGAGAGAGTAATTGTTAAATTGACTTGCACGAATAAAGGCATTTCTAGTTTCAAGTTACTATTTGAATGTTATTATCTTTGGTGTAAATTACTCTGTTTCTACTCTTGGTTGACCAGATACGTCGTGTGTTTGCTCGTCATCTATATTCTACGATACAATGACATGAGCGTGTTACCGTTCAGATTTGAGGATATAGCTGATAGAAGGAAGTCAGTAAATGAACTCCGCGAATATTTTCCAACCTAGGGCGTCAACATGAGAAGCGTTGTAGGCGTACTCCTGTAAGTCCTACAATTCTTCAAAGGGTAGCGCATCAATGAGCGGCCCAACGTGCTTGGTGTGTGATTTTGTACATATGTTCATATTGTATATACTGAATTGATATCATCTGTCATCTAGCTGTTGGTAATTCTGTTTGTGTCCGGACGACTTCCACTTGTATCATCAACCTGAGAAGGATTGTAGGCGTACTGCTGTAAGTCCCACAGTTCTTCAAGGGTAGTTCTTCAAGGCAGAACCCACAACATTTGATGTGCTGATTGTACATATGTTTGTGTTAAATAATTGTGTGAGTTCCAATTATCGTAATTGTTGGTTAATCTTGTTTGTGTCCAGACATTCCACAAATCGCAATCGTCAACGTGAGAAGGGTTGTAGGCGTACTGGTGTAAGTCCTGCGATTCTTCAAAGGAATTCCATCAAGACATGATCTGCGAGTTTGTGTGTACTATTTGTATATACGTGTGGTGTGTCATATCAATTGGTGTTTTTGGATTCATTGTGTTTACTTGTTGTTTTCGTACCTTGTTGTTATTGCGTAATTTTGTTAAAATTTTCGTCGTGATTACTTCTGAAGTTATTTCGAGTCTTCTACATCCATGAATGAATTGATTGATGTTACAGACAGCAGATGATTCGTGTACGCCGGAGAGGCTAGGCTATTGCTGAGAATGAAATGCATACGGATATAAGTGTTAGCGGCGGTCCGACTCGCCGGGGAGAAAGAGGTCATAAGATTATCCAAATACTCAGTAAGTGCCTTGGAGTCATCCTGTAATTGACCACCATTGTCCTTGCAGCCTCGAATAATTTCGCTACAATCATCGAAGATCTTCCAAACCTTTGACGTAGTATGCTCATAGCCTCGTAGTAACCCTCTTTCGGCTTCATAAATTTACAGCACTGTATAGCTCTTGCAGTATCTTCAGTGCAATACCTCATCAAATAGATTAACTTCAATTCATCACTTAATAGAGAACTGCTCAACATGATCTCAAACTCCTTTACAAACTGTAAATAATCAGCCGGCTTTCCATCAAAACACCGTGGTTCAAATTTAGGGAGTTTGATGTTCCTATTATCCCTGAACGGCGAAACAGGAACATCAACCATGTCATGCTTAACATCAGACACATCGTTACAATTAACAGACAAGTCGCCATGACTTACTTTTCTGTTTGCATCCAAGACACTCTGTCCCTTCTTTGACCCAGGCATTGTTGAACTTGAACCAATTCCAATTGGCAGAAGTTAGAATTCAAGGACCATTGGATCGGGTCCCAGTGGCTCAGTTGTCTACGATCTCGCCTTGTAACCAGAAGGTCCTGGGTTCGAAACCCGGTGGCTGTGTACTGCTGGATAGTTTCAAACTAGGACGAAACAGCTGTCCAGTACTCCCAGATTTTCCAGTGGTTCTCTAACTGATGTCAGCTGATGATTAAATCCTCCATGCGATTCCAAAACGTTCCAGATATTGCTTGTTCAAAGAGGACTTGACCGGCACCAGGAAAAGGAATGGTGGCTATCCAAACTGCCACCGACTCTCTCAATCCGCAAGAATCTGTTTCCACCGTCAGAAACTGTCAGCCACGTCTCGTAAACCGTTAATGCCCAGCTCTTGCTGCACTCGGGCTCACGCTGTTCCTTGAAGTTTCTCAGAAACGCTTAGTAATAACGGACGAAACAACCAAAACACCAATTGACGACTCGAGGATTCTTTATTGTAACACCAACATATAAACAATGTTACAACTAAGGTCTATGAACTAATATTAGAGTAATGAATCACAATATTACTTCTGACGGTTGTCTACTGACTTCTTTCTGAACAGCGACCGATGAGACGATGACTGTCGTATTGATGCCTCCGCGAAAATTGGGGAAGTTGGTTTTGAGCAAACAACCATGAATTGATCGTTCAATCTTCAGCTACATTGACAAATGTGGTTAGAATTAACTGGTGGATAGCTCTAGAGTTGTTTCTAAGAGCTGGTGGTATGTGGCCTCGTAGAGAGGATGGACCACCGATAAAGGAGTGTGTCTTGTGTTTGAAGAGAAATGTCATTTTAGCATCTACTCAAGAAAGGCATTCAGGTTTACATCCACTTTTTATTTATTATTCTTCTTGGTACAAACTACTGAAGGCTGTTGCGTGGTTGGCAAGATATGTTACGTATTTAGATGTCATGCATCTTGCAGGATATGAAAATATGGATGTGGGATCTTTGAGAGTCGAAGATAGCAGAAATACAGAGTTAGCGATTTTGAGGGCTGCTCAGTGGGAAGCGTGGGGTGAGATCGCCAAGGAGGATAGTCCTGATTTCGCAGATTTCAAGGTTCGGTTAGAAGGATTATCTCCGATAGTTTCCGAAGGGATCGCTAGACTTGGTGGACGTCTACGAATGCTAGAATCGTTATATGAGACCCGTCATCCGGCTCTATTACCTTGCTACCATGCTGTCACTGATCTCATTATAGGACACTACCATGTTCTTGGAGGTCATTTGGGATCTTCGCAAGTACTATCAAGTATTCGATGTAAGTTCTGGATAGTGAAGGGAGGTACTGCTGCCCGTATTATAATTGATAAGTGCATGGAATGTAAACTCCGAAATGCTCGTCCAGTACAGCAGATGATGGCACCACTCCCAGCGTGGCAAGCTTCTGAAGGGAATTATCCATTTGAGTACGTTGGAGTGGATTTGTTCGGACCTTTTGTAGTGAAGAGAGGCAGAACCCTATGTAAAAGATATGGCTGTTTATTCACCTGTTTGAAAATGAGAGCTGTGCATATTGAGATGGTTCATACGCTAACTACTGATTCATTCGTGCTAGCATTACATAGATTTATAAATCGCCGGGGTGCACCGAAGATGATGTTCAGTGACAGAGGGACTAATTTTGTTGGCTGTCACGCCGAGCTTAAAGAGTATTTTGAAGGTCCCCAAACGAGAGTTCATAAGAGTTACTGAAAAGAAACATCGAGTGGCACTTCAACCCACCAAATGGCAGTCATAGAGGTGGGCTATGGGAAAGACTTAGAGGAATTATCAAGCGTATTTTAAGCTCCATAATTAAAAACCAGAGTTTGAATGACGAAACGCTGGAGACATCTTTTGTGAAGCTGAACGAATACTAAATGACCGGCCGCTATCACCTGTGAGGGACGACGGCAAGGATTTCGATGTGTTAACCCCAAATAAATTATTGTTATTGAGAGGCAACCCTGGCATAGAGGACTCAAGCGGGCAACGAATATCTACGATTAAAAGATGGAAACAAGCCAGGCACATGAAAGATATATTTTGGAAAAGATGGTTAAAGAGGTATGTTCTAACACTGCAAACCAGAGACAAGTGGAAAAAGTTGTGCAGAAACTTAGAAGTTGGTGATATAGCCTTAGTAGCAGATAAATGTGCCACAGGTAGATGGCCTTTGGGAGTGGTAGAAAGGCTACTCTGTAGTGGTGATGAGTTGGTGAGGACGTTTGAGGTGAGAACAAGTTGTGGCATGTTGGTGCGAGATATTGGAAAACTGTGTCTACTGGAAGGTGCTGAGAGTCGAGAGTCGGAGGATGAACCACTCGACGATTTCCCAACCGAGGGTGTCAACCTGAGAAGGGTTGTAGACGTACTGCTGTAAGTCCTACGCTTCTTCCAGGTTAGTACGTTGAAAGGCAGTCCAACGTGCTTAGAGTGTTGTTTTGTACATATGTTCATGTTGTATATACTGAGTTGGTATCATCTGTCATATGTGTTCGTAACTTAGTTTGTGTCCGGACGTCTTCCACTTGTATCATCAACCTGAGAAGGATTGTAGGCGTACTACTGTAAGTCCCACAGTTCTTCAAGGGTAGCTCGTCAAGGCAGAATCCACAACATTTGATGTGTAGATTGTACATATGTTTGTGCTAAGTAGTTGAGTGGGTTCCAATCAATGTAATTGTTGGTTAATCTTGTTTGTGTCCGGACATTCTTCAACCTACAATCGTCAACGTGAGAGGGGTTACAGGCATACTGGTGTGAATCTTGCAGTTTTTCAAGGGAATTACGTCGAGACACGATCTGCGAGGTTATTTGTGCTGTTTGTATATATGTGTGGTGTGTCATATCAATTGGTGTTTTTTGGATTCACTGTGTTTACTTGTTGTTATTGCGTGATTTTGTTAAAATTTTCGTCGTGATTACTTCTGAAGTTATTTCGAGTCTTCTACATCCGTGAATGAATTGATTGATGTTACAGACAGCAGATGGGTCGTATACGCCGAGGAGGCTAGTTCTGAGAATGACATGCACACGGAGATAATGATCAGCTGTGATCCCACACGCCGGGGAGAGAGAGTGTAGACGACTGAGGCTCGCATACGTCACCGTTGCTAGCATTGAGGCAGAATGAGTGATAAGCGATTTCAGTGGTAATTGGTAGTGAGTAGATACGAGGACGTGCGTGGAGTATCATGAGGTGGTGGTATGGTCACGTTGCATTCTGCAAGAGTCATTCTAGCAAGTGGCGACTGTGTTGCAAGATGTCAAGAGGATGCCTTTAACTAAAAGGCGTAGGTCGTCATCGATGAGTAGGTGTGTGCCGTGGGTATGCTTGTAGTGTGTTGGCTTTTCTGTTTGTTTTCCATTTCAGCTCTGTCCGTGTGACCCAGGTTATCGCAATGGCATCCAAGTCAACGTGTATTGGTCGTGAAGGAAAAAAGGGAAGGATCCGTTTTTCCACGGGGAGTGTTAATGTAGTTGAAGATTGAAAGATCAATTCATGGTTGTTTGCTCGAATCCAACTCCTACATTTTTCGCGGGTCATCAATCCGGCAGTCATCGTCTCATCGTTCACTGTTCAGTGGAAGACAGCAAACTAACGGGAAACTTGTGTGTTTTAACCTTATTGTCGGTTGCATATTGGCGTAAGAATAAAGGGTTCTCGGGTCACCAATCTGTGTTCTGGTTTTTCTCTTTGGTTATTACAAATTGTTTCTGAAAGTCTTCCACGGACAGCGTGAGGTCCAGCGTAGTAAGAGCTGGACATTGACAGTTTCTGAGATTTGGCTGACAGTAGATTCAGTTTACGTTGTGGCCCTGAAATAATGGCATTGATCGCATTTTCACCCCCTCGTTTAACCTGCAGTAAATCTCCAACCGGTAGGAAAAGTTTTTTCTCAGTTGACCTGGCCGACTTTGGATTCCGTAAAACTGCATATTACTTTTGCGTTTCCCTAATAAATGTAATCCATTCCTAATTGTCTTATCTGCTGACCTTACAGTGTATCTAATTTCAGGTACATAAAGCGTGTAGATATAATACACATTAGATAAAATTTTCAATGCGAAGTCTCTTCCAGAAAGCGTGCGGATAATTTAACATGTTATTTAAGCGTTATTGCAATTTTCAACAACGCCACAATTACAGGGAAAACGCAGTAAAACCACACAGACCATGAATTCACGGTGTAATAACTATTAACCCGAACATAACAATACATCACATCCACATATTCGCGTTCAGTGAGGTGCTAGCGCTGCACACGGTCAATGGTGGACAATGTCGTATTAAGAAGCGCGAGTGAAAACTTGAAAATATATAATGTGGACAAAATCAGATTTCGAAAGGCGTTTGGCCAACGAAAAAGTGTATAGCCACGCAGCATATTTATTTTTTTATTTTTTGATTACAGCTTGATTCTACACTGTATTTTTGGTACAAGTATGGAATTTTCAGCATGAATATCGGTAGCCCAAACTTTGCAGGCCGATCATAGATATAAGGTGTGTGTCGGCATGGAATCGAACCTCGGACTATGTGCCTGGTCGGCGAGAGTCCTAACCACTCTTGTCATTCAGCCTGCAGAGCTTGTCCCTGGATAGGTTCCCTTAATCCAGAAAAAGAAACTCTCTTATCCCATTCTATGAAAAACAAAATCTCAAAGACCTTGTGTTGCCACTTTGATATGATTGTGGGTAATTGAACAGTATTGCAAAACTTCAGCACAAAGCACATAAATTATATACAAGTGGTGATTTGTAGAGATTTGATTGATTAGTTACAGGATTTCATCATGAGCTGACATCGATTAGACGACCATTGGAAAACCAACACCGTGTACTCTGGACAGCTGTTTGGTCAGTTTAGTTTGGCAATGCCTCTTCGGAAGTAAGCACAAAACCCACTGCTCCAAGTCGAACTCACGACATTCCATTTACAGGGTGAGCGAGCTCGTAGACCATTAAGCTACTACAAACCAACACATCAAAACCATTATGATGCTCACTAGCAAACGGCCATATTCAGGGAGGTAGTCAGTTACCCGACGTTCTAGTGAGAACTCGTGAACAGTATGGCACTGCAGGTCAGGTGTAGAGACAAATACACGCCGCCAATGACATTGGTTGGCGCCACTCACGCTATGTCGTGAGCTGGCAGAAGTTGGAATTCATGTGCCAACGACGCGTATATATGTCAAACGAAAACCAATGTTCAATAATACGACGGTAAATATTCCACAAGCTCATGTAAAATTAGTTTCTGTAGACATAAAATATACGTGAATGGATTAATTCAGTTAGAGTCAGCACATGGGTAACACACATTTACGGCAAGCTGAAGCGAAAATAAAATCTTCAATGTTAAAGTGGTTTTTATATTTTAGTGTTAATGTTTGCGAAAATTGCCTACGTAACTAAGATTAACACATGGAAGACTTTTTGGGGCTTTGAACCCAATTAACGAGTTGTTACACGCAAGTTATGTTTTCATTTTCAAGATAGTTATAGATAAAAGAGAGTATACATTCGCAAAACGAATGAATGGAAGTTTAAATTTTAATCAGTTCGCTAGATTCTAAACGCTGAAACTCCTGGGGTAGAAGATGAAATATTGTATGTGAAGTGAAATGTTTTTGAAAGTAATAGAAGTATGTGATACGTTTTTTAAAAGTTTTGACCATTCGATGCCGAGATTCGATTGAACACTGAAATCTGGCCTTGTTTAAGCAACTGTATTAGGCGGACACTTTTAGCTAACTCTAAGTGCTTGTACCATGCCGGTTAGTTGTAACATGTGGTTTTGGTCGTCATATGTGTTAACAGCATCTTACTCGCTCAGTAGTTCTTAATTATGGTACGATTTTCCTTTTTAGCTCGCACGTGATCTTTTGCACCCATCTTTCCGGGAAGAAAAGCGAAAATGCAAGCTTAAACGGTTGGTCCCGTCACCGAACTCCTTTTTCATGGATGTTAAGTGTTCTGGTGAGTCATACTAATAAATTTGACTGTGTAGGATGTCTTAAGATTCAGATAGTTTTTAGTCATGCCCAGACTCCAGTTGTTTGCCCAGGATGTGATCGGATATTGTGTCAGCCCACGGGGGGTCGAGCACGACTAGCTGATGGTAATTCCTAACAGTTTCCTTAACCTAACTTTTGCTCTTGTAGGATGTAGCTATCGGAAGAAGACTCGGTAAACTTTTGTATTATCTGGTGGATTCAATAAACTTATGGAATTAACTGAGTTGGTTTGCTCTGATTGGTCGGTGTTTTCTTCCATCCATCGCGATTTATTTCACCGTTTCTGGCCTATCTCAAAGGGGATAGTTGTAGGTTTTGAGTTGGTAATGTACTCACCGTAGAAGCAGGTATAATAATTTGCAAGTAGGTGTTTCTGTTATTAGAATTTCGAGCAGCTGATCTGTCGCTAATAGTAGTAGTCAGAATGTGACGTATTAAAACTGGTCATTGATGACTGTTGTCACTGCTTTGGTGTGAGCTTTTGGACTTTATTGTGAAACTGTAAAGCTCTTTAATTCTCACTAATCGAACGGATTGTCATTGACGTTAAATGCATCACAAAGTGGTTACTGAGATTAGTTGTATGCTAAAACAGCTTACATCGGCAAGTGCCTGAGAAGCTGAGTCTTCAACTCCCGAACGTATTCACCGCACTTTTACTTGGTATTCCATGAGTTGCATATATACTCAAGGTAATCAGCAAATTTCACGGACGGAGTTTTACGTTGGAATGACAAAGGAGCTTAGTGGGGATGAGTTGGCTCTGACAATACATAGAGAATAAATCTGTGAGCCACTTTGTGACCTCTAGGCGTCGATTCTTAACGTGTTGGGCAGTCTGGATCTTATGTAATGCAAACCAGCGGTCAACGTTTTCTTGGATAGATGACACGTAATTACATGACCGCTGCTAATTCTTTCTCAAACTGAACTCCATATTCGATTTGATAGGGATAGTAGGGTTCTGTAGCCGGTGTCATTCGTTGCGATGTGCAACTCTATGGTAATCCAATTTCTTTGGGAATCTAGATTTCACTCGTACTTTCTCCGTATAAATTTTTGAATGTACTCGGCTATCGGAGAAGTGGTTTGGAAACTCATTGCCTAAGCTTCCTTTTTTACAAGGAGAAAATGAAGTTGAGGGATAAAAGTTACGTGTTTGGTTCCTTTCTTTTCTACTATTCCCTAGAGTCCTGTGTGATATGTACGACGGCGTATAGTCCTGACGTCTTCGACATGGCTATGCCGTTCGGAAAGGATTGGATGCGGTTGTATTTAGGTATGCAACTGTTGTCATTCCAGGGCTGACTGGTTTTTTAAATCCTTATCGCTGGGCAACCCCGTGACCCCATGGGAGTACGGCGTTTAAGGTCTGTATCCTTTGTCAACTGATATTGCTCAATTACGGCTTGGCATGCTGAACGTCAACCTACGTGTCACAGTCGACGGAGCTTCATCGACGTGCATGGTCTCCGTATCATTGAGTGGGGGATAGAACGCGAACACTTATGATCTGATTTGTTAGTAAGTCATGTCAGATTGACGCCATTGAGCTTCATTTATTTGGATTTCTAACAATGACTTGTAAATTGTTGGTTTTTATTCACATGGGAAGAGCTTTACACTTTATCGAAGTGCGCAAGATGTGGATGATGGAATCTTAAAACTCACAAGTGTTGTCGTAACCTCATAATTATTTCATTGCTATCACAGAGACGTGTTCTTACCTTGAACTGTTGGTGATACTAGTGGTACATATGAGATCACTACAGCTTTTCCTGTAACTCTCGTGTCATTCTAAAACCTGTGCTGTCTGTAGCCATCCAGTTTCTCGCTGTTTTTATGCACCTAAGTTATAAAGACCATGCTAATTACCTTTACGACAGGTTGGTATCGCATGCTTGAGTGGGGCCAAGCTCTTCATGCTCGGTTGACGTAGGATTTAATACTTAATGACATTTTCATAGTATCAACAATAGTTGTCGCTCATTTACTAGGATGCTGTACCCATCTGTCGCACTCGACAGTGTGCATTAGTATGCCGAGTTTAGCGCTTTACTCCGTCTTGAATGGAACTTCTATCAACCCTCCTGCAACTAATGGTGTCATTATGAAAGCACTGGCATATGAGTTTTATGATACATTAGACTAGCAAGATTCGTTATGTTATTGTGTTGAAGTTCGCTTTCATCCATCTCTTCGTGATCGTCAGAGCAACATGGATATGAAAATATTGGAGAACATGCTTATTTTATATTAACTTTTCCCAGAGACATCACTCGTCCGCATAAGGAAAAAATGGCAGCTTACAAATGTGTGTTGATCACCACAACCTGGAGGCTCCCACGGGACGTGGCTGTCCTACCACAAAGAATTCACACAATTGAGGATAATTCAATTGCTTTTTCCGCTCTATCTTGTGTCTGCTGAGTGTTGGCAGGTGGTAGAATTGTGGTTGGAAAGTCGGCGATCAGAGTACTACTTTCAATAAGTATTGATCATAAAATATTCTGTGTTAGCGCCATTTACTCGAGAAATAGGGCAACAACCTCTGCTATTAAATGATTAAGGTTTCTTGTGGGTAATCTAGGTCCGATCGAATTCACAAACTTTGGTTTTTGTTTAGTTATGTGAAGAATTTCAAGTATCTTTACTGAATTGGCTTTGATCTATCCTTAGTTTAGGCTAAGACAGTATATCCAGTATAATAAAAACCAGGTTGTTGATACACAGTCGACCGTGCTGTATTCAGTACTTCCAAGATTTAAATAGCAACCAGTTTTATCTAGCTAACTACTCTGCCGAGTGGTTCACGATGCACTTTTTAAAGGTATATGGCAGGGATAATATATAGGTTGAAGGTTTTGAATCCTTAAGGGAGCTAATATTCTAGGACTGTTATAGTTTGACTGCACATTTAAGTTTTTAGTTGAGATGAATTCCGTTATTGGGAACTGTCGTGTATACGCCATTTTAAACATTGGCTTCTTTTGTGTGGCCAGTTAGATTGGCACCTACTATTCTGAGTTAACGGATGTATCTAATAGTTGGTGGATAAATGAAGTCCACAATCATGTCAGGCAATGACTCGTTGTCCAGTATGCAGACTTATAAGTAAAGTGATGCGGCTATTCAGTTAGTGTAATTAAGTGGTTTTGCATTCGTTTAGCTTTGGATGGTGTTAACAACAGCCTGTCTGTCGTTAGCAGTGTCAGTTCTCTACTCACAGTTGCGCCTAGTGAAGGCATGGCTTTTTTGTCTTCACCGTCTCAGCTGAAAATCTCATCATTCCGCAGCCATGTTGGACCTCGATGTATGAACAGAGCTTAATAGTGAAGTTTTAAATGTCTACGGTCTGTTAATACAGAATTCGCAGGTATAATTCTACCCAGATGTATGACAAGTTCGACCCTGATGTGTGCAGTAAAATGGGAGTTGTACTGCCTTATTTAGGAAGGTGCATCAACGCAGATTGGCAACGAAATTTCAGCATGGGTATAAAAGACTGGCGTGGCATTTGCCAGTTTTCGTCGTCCATGGCGTGGACTTGATATCAGTCTAACGATTGAAGGACGTGTGTAGTGTGCAGTGGCTCCCTCTGTCTTTCTTGATGGTTATGAGACATGGCCTTTGAGAGTGGAGGGTATGGCGGTGTTATTTGTCTTTGTCTACCGACGTTTGAATCCTGTACGTGTTAAGTGCTATGCAAGTTAACGAAGTCAATTGATGAGGTGGAACTGAATTGATTGAGGTGACTAGAACACAAATCATTCATACTGAGTCGTCGCCTTCCTCGATGAGTTGTATTAGGTGAAACCGGACTGTGTTGGAAAAGGATAAAACGTGGTCATACCGAAGCTACTTATCGATCCATGAGTGTCTCCTACAAGACGGAGCAAGCTAGTTTTTAGTGGTTGCCCTATTGATTTCGGCTTGGGGCGAGATTTACACTAAAATTGACAAAGATGTATTACTCAAGGTTGAGAGGTTACAAGAAAGCGATTTGTGATTGTAAAGGTTTACCAAATAAAACAGTTCAATAGAAATAATGGAAACTGTTAGGAGTTTCAGACAAATGAATTTAAGGTAAAGCTTCAGCATTTTTAGAAGAAATAGAAAAGTTACCAAAAGGAAATCGAAATTTATTAGTTCAATATTGAAATAAAAGCTGTTAAATGAAGCTGTTTTGTCAAATATGTACCTTCTTAAATAGTGATGATCACTTTTCCCTGTGGATTACGCATCAGCCCTTGATTAATAGCCAGGGAATATTTTAGTCTATTTTGATTATTAATTTATCTAGCATACTGAATAGTTAGGATTTGTTGACTGTGTTCATTGCAGCAGTAAGCTTTGGACTGTGGTTATTTTTGTCTATGTAAAAAACACTGGATATTTACATCTTAAAATAGCTTGAGTATGTTTAGAAAGCGAATGAGACCCTCTGTGTGTATGTGTGTTGTTATGGTTGATCGTTGATGAAATTGCAGCACGGATGTAGGCTTGTTTTACGTATATCGGTTTACACCGTCTCTGTTTTAGACGTGATACCTGGCTGGACGGCGAACAAAGGACATGTGTACTGCTCAGCAGCGTAGCAGTTCGCTCCGTCCTCTTTTATGGCGGCGAGCAACACACGCCCACTGGAAGTGGAAGACATGAAAAGGCTGGCTAGCTACCTTTGATCATAGGTACTTGCGTTCTTTCTCCCATGTGATTTGATGGTATAATAGGGTGAGTAATATTGAGGTTAGGCTTTGGTTGAGTGGTAGGTCGGCAGATAAGGAGGGGAAATCATTCGACGAGGTTGTGAAGCAGCTTCACTGATTGAAAGAAATGCTTAGAACATGTGTTATGCATGCCTTGCCTAGCCACCGCCTTCCTCGATGACAGGTGATGTTGTCTGACTGACATAGGATGAATCAGGTTGGAAAAGAGAAAGCTATTGATGGTCAAACGAAAAAAATGGCCCCATCAGTCAATGAAATCCACAGCAGTCAGTTCAAGCCAGACTTCTTGGTTGGGGTCTTTGGGATGGTAATAAGTAATGACAGCTGGAGACAATTGGTGGTATGGTTACCTCAAAATTGTCCTCGGTTATGGCTGTTGTGGATGCATCCACTACTTGTGATTTGCGATATCCAATAAAAATATATTGTTCTTCAATATTACTATTCTTTTTGCCTCATATCTCTGCTCACTGTCTCTATTTTGCATTTCTTTTTACTTCCTCCTGCTTTGTGTGCTAAGTGAAGTGTGGTGATTCGAACTGCTGCACATCAGTGCAAAGTTCCATGTTGAAACCAGTCAGTCAGTCAGTCAGTCAGTGTTGTTGTAATATATTTACCTTGATGTATTCGTTCACATAGTTTGTTACATTCGCGTTTAGTAATACGATGGGAACTGTAACATTTTCGGTAACACAATGGATTCTTTCTTCTTTACTCCTAACGGTGAATTGCATAAAAGTGACTTTCGCAGTTATCCTGCATTTTGTTAAAGTTTTCTTCTGCTCTAAGTTTTCAGTGATAGTGTTTGACAATGACTAGTTCTCAAATTTTCACATAATTCTACGGATTATATACATAGGGGAATCTTTTCATTAAGCAGCAACAGTTAGTTGAGACTACTTAAGGTGACTGAATTATTATTATTTCCTTCAATTCCTAGAGGAACATAGGGCTTCGGCAGCGCGTCTCCATTGCGTTCGGTCCTCTGCTAGAGTTTTCATCCCGCTCCAAGTTTGCCCACACGCTTTCATCTCCTCTTCACATGACCTGCTCCATGTCACCCTCGCAGTGACGACCAACTCGTCGATTCCTATTCGGCCGGGTTCCAGTCGAGCAATGGCTTGTCTAGTGGTGTCACTTGATGGTTTCCTCAGCGTATGGCCAACCCACCTCCATTTCTTCCTGCATATTTGTTGCACAGTTGGTTCCTTCTGGGTTGGTTCACTCATTGCCAGAGATCCCTGTTACTGATCTTTTCTGGCCGGCCATCTGATCTTAAGTGGTATTGAGCGAAGACAACAGTTAGTGAAGGTCTGAAGTTTGTTTGAGATGCTCTTTATGACGCGCTGGCCAAGTCTCTGATCCGTATAGTGAGTAGCACTAACTTCACATTGGAGTTGAAAATCCGGATGTTATTTTTAAAGTTGAGTGCTGTTGACCTCCACACAGACTTGAGAGTAATGAAAGCTTGTCTTGCTTTTCCGATTCTGGCTTTGATATCCTCGTCAGTTCCGTCGGCCTGTAGCTGAAACGATGCTTCTCAGGTAGGTATGTGAAGGAGGTTGTTTCTTTCAGGTTCCTCCCATTTATGCTGGCTGATTTTTGTCTGTTGTTGTCACTGTTGCTTTTGGCCAGGAATCATTATCACCTCTGTTTTCTCTATGTTTACCTGAGGGAAGTCCTATCTTTGTTGCTTCTTCTGCCAGCTTGTTACTTTTGACCTGCATATTTTCCAGTTTGTGCGAAATCAGACATATATCACCGGTGAAGTCCAGATCCTCCAAGTTTGTTGTTGTGTGAGTCCATTTTATGCCTGTTTCCTCATTGCCCGTTTTCTGTCTCATTATCCAATCTACTGCAATCAGGAAAATCAGCTTTTCTTACTTCCGTCCTCACTTCGAAGGATTCCGTAAGTTTTCCGTTGTGGATTACTTGGCATGCAGCATTGTCGTATAAGTGTTGGTTGAGATGTATAATTGTCGGTGGCACCCTGTGGTAGCGAAGTAGTTGCCAAATCACCTCTCTATCGACGCTGTCTGCTGAAGGCCTTTTCAAAGTCGATGAAGTTGAGATAGAGAGGTGACTGAATACATGCCACTAAATTTCTTCATGCGGTCTTTACCTGTGTTATTACTTTGTCTATGAAATGAAGCGTATTACCATATTCAGTCTTTATTTCACTCATGTATAACAGGGTTAACAGACAGTCAATGAAATTCACTATCAGTATAACTGCATACAGTAAAATTGTTTTTTGTTCCTTTGTGTTCCCAGTGGAACATACGGCTTCAAGCGCTTCAAGTTTCTGTAGTAGTGGTGTTTAGTTTTACAGGATGGGGTTGCTAGCAAGCCTCATGCCCATCCTTCCCTCCTTATCAGCCTTGTTATTGGCTTAACAAGCAAGGTAAAAGAGTGTGTCAGTCTCCGAGGTTCAAACCCCGGACCACCTGAGTGGTTGGCGAGCTGAAATTCAACATCTTTTGTTAACAACAGTTAAAGTAACTCTTGCCTCTACTTCGTATGACACCTCGTTGTTACTTTAGGATATATATATATATATATAAAGATGGTGAATTATTTCAAAGCAAAATTATTGAGAACAAGACGGTTGTTTGCTTCTAGTATATATATATATATATGTAACTATTTGACAGAAAGAGTATGATTTCATGGCCATGTACAGTGAATATTCAGGCTCTGCAACACTTCTAGCTTACCCTGATAGTGGACAGAAATTCATGTAAGTATAAAACTTGAGCACTGTGGCTGTAGAGTATAACTCCATCATAGATAAGATTTTATTTTGATAAATCACACAGTGTTGTTATACAGTAATATTAACTAATGACATTTCGAGCATATAAACTCACTAGTTAAGGGAATACGATTTACATTTGAATCAGGAAATTAACAAGGAGAATTATCTGTGATATTAGGTTGTAAAATCAAACGAACAGAAGAAAGTAAACTACACACTAGAGTTCATAAAAAACCAACGCATTCTGTCAATAGATATTTATACTTTAATTCATCACCTCATCCGTTATCTGTCTGTGACGGCAGGCTTAGTTGAGTGCTGTCTAACAAACCTAGCATTAGCACTAAGTAGTACAAGATTAGACCTAAATGACGACATCAAACAGATAGAAGAAGCGTTGGTATTAAATAACTTTCCTATAAAATTCATTAGGAATATCAGTAAAGGCCAAAAGCAAAATAAAAACAATTGTGAAACTAATAATGATTACAAAAATAAGAGAGGATATACGTCATCCACTGTTATGCCATATAAGAGGCATCTGGGACCCTACGTAGTAGGATTCTTAATAAAGTAGGAATTAAGGTGGCATCCAAACCTTCAAACTCACTCAGGTAGGACAAGCTCTGTAGGTTCAAGGACCCGGTAAGTTGATTCAATTAGACAAAATAATATAATTTACAAAATACCTTCCAGTGACTGTGAAGTCAACTACATAGGTAAAACTCGTAGACCTAGAGCAGGCAGTCAAATTATCGGAACATAAGAATTTAGCTAAGATAAGAATGATTGACTCCGAGAAGATAAGTAATTTAG
Source organism: Trichobilharzia regenti (assembly GCA_944472135.2). Lineage (NCBI taxonomy): Eukaryota > Metazoa > Platyhelminthes > Trematoda > Strigeidida > Schistosomatidae > Trichobilharzia > Trichobilharzia regenti. The sequence continues at coordinate 19,015,591 of OX235268.1, read as the reverse complement.
AAAAAGAGCTCAACAATCATGCTGCATGCATTAACACAATAGAGTGGGAGAGGGTTAAAATTCTAAAAAGTAATATAGGTAGGTGGAGAGCGAGGGAGGTTGATTACTGAATCCTGCCTGGTTCATCAAGTCTACACTCAACATATGCAACAGAAATGACTACAAATACCAGAGATATGTATGGAAGGTGTTCTTATCACCAATCAGTCAAATCAAAGGAGGATAATAAATAATTTTAAAATTTCGTTTCAATTCTTATACATTGATTATAACATTCTAACAAGTTACTTATTTTGACTATAAAAAAAATCTTATGTTCCATCTGATTGTATTTGATTGATAACACTCATATTATTATTATTATTTCTGAATGTACATTATCATCTATTGTTTTGTTTTTATTCAAATATCTAATCATCAATTTCACTCATGTATATAAATGAAGTAAAAAAACTGTGTGAGTAGTGACTTGATATGCATTATGAGCTGCAGTAATAATTTGTGCTCAAAATGTCGTCTTCAGTTAATATTTATTGTACAACCGCACTGTGTGATTTATCAAAATAAAATCTTATCTATAATGGACTTACTTCTCTGTTATCCTTTGTCAAGAAAATTTTGTTGTCGTATTTGATATTTTGTACTGATTAAATATAATAATAATAATTATTATTACTGAGATTATGGTGTTTTGTAGAGACTTATTATTGTAAACATAAAGTTCTATCATAGCGTACTGTATTCTTAGCATTCCAGACTGTGTCAAGAGTTTCTCTTTTAAAGTCAAGCCACTGCTATTATTTCAGGATTTCATCATGAGCTGACATTAGTTAGAGAACCATTGGAAAACCTGGGAGTACTGGACAGCTGTTTCGTCCTAGTTTGGGACTCTTCAGCAGTACGCACCCACCGGGATTCGAACCCAGGACCTTCCGGTTACAAGGCGAGCTCGTATACCATTAAGCCACTGGGACCCGATCCAATGGTCCTTGAATTCTAACTTCTGCCAATTCACGACATAGCGCGACCGCTAGCCAATGTCTTCGGCGAGTATTTGTCCTCACACCCGACCAGCTGCACCCTACTGGTCACGACTTCCCACTGGAACCCAGGTAACTACCTACCTGAATAGGGCCAGTCGCCAGTGAGCATCTTATTGGTATTCAAGTGTTGGTTTGTAGGGATTTGATTGATTTCAGGATTTCATCATGAGCTGACATTAGTTAGAGAACCATTGGAAAACCTGGGAGTACTGGACAGCTGTTTCGTCCTAGTTTGGGACTCTTCAGCAGTACGCACCCACCGGGATTCGAACCCAGGACCTTCCGGTTACAAGGCGAGCTCGTATACCATTAAGCCACTGGGACCCGATCCAATGGTCCTTGAATTCTAACTTCTGCCAATTCACGACATAGCGCGACCGCTAGCCAATGTCTTCGGCGAGTATTTGTCCTCACACCCGACCAGCTGCACCCTACTGGTCACGACTTCCCACTGGAACCCAGGTAACTACCTACCTGAATAGGGCCAGTCGCCAGTGAGCATCTTATTGGTATTCAAGTGTTGGTTTGTAGGGATTTGATTGATTTCAGGATTTCATCATGAGCTGACATTAGTTAGAGAATTGGCAGAAGTTAGAATTCAAGGACCATTGGATCGGGTCCCAGTGGCTTAATGGTATACGAGCTCGCCTTGTAACCGGAAGGTCCTGGGTTCGAATCCCGATGGGTGCGTACTGCTGAAGAGTCCCAAACTAGGACGAAACAGCTGTCCAGTACTCCCAGGTTTTCCAATGGTTCTCTAACTAATGTCAGCTCATGATGAAATCCTGAAATCAATCAAATCCCTACAAACCAACACTTGAATACTGCTATTATTATTCTTACTGATCAGTGATGTGCATTAGCCAGTTTGAGGTTATATATATATATATATATATATATATATATGCCTATTATCACCGATGATATTCTTAGTTGTAGTGAACTGGAGTTTGCGTCAGACTGTGTTTGGGAGCAAGGTTTCAGGAATATGCTGGACCACCGGTGAGGAGACTGTGCGTCGGTGGCACAGTGGTTAGGACTCTCGCCGACCATACACATGGTCCGGGGTTCGAGCCCACGCCGACGCACACCTGATATCTATGGTCGGTCTGCGAATTTTGGGCTACCGATATCCATGCTGAAAATTCCATACTTGTACCAAAAATACGGTGTGGAGTCAATCTGTAATAAAAAAAAGACCTGGATTTCTCAGATGATATATGTCTAGTGCCACATAAACTCGAAAACTTGCAGGCAAGCGAAAGCCAACAAATTATCAGAAGAGACTAGCAATGAGGACTAGACTCCAGGTGATGAAGATAACCAACGAACAGCAGCAGCAACAACAACACAGCACCAATCACCATCAACAGGAGAGACCTGACTGAGGTTACTTCCCGCCATCACTTATCTAGGAGGTGTCGTTTCAACCACAACTGGCAGGACGGATGAAGATGTCAAAGCTAGTCAGCCAGCCAGCCATTATCGGAAAGGAAAGAAACACCTTCATTAATCGGAAATCGGTTTGAAATTCTTCTACACTCAGCATAAGAAACAAGATTCGGATTTTCAACAAAATGTCAATTCGAAACAGAAACCTGCACTTCGTGTTTGTCCCGAAAAGGATTTCCAACAGGTTGCTGACTTTTATCAACCAACAGCTGGCCACTTCGCTGGCTAGCTCCATACTGAACATCGAATGGCCATAAAGAATAAGTAACAAGAAACTGTGGGAAAAAACCAACAGGCGAGAGCCAATTGCTTAACAAATAAGTAGGAGAAAATGGAGATAGATTGGGCATACGCTGAGGTGACCGTCGGATGACACTGTGCGCCAAGCCAACACCTTCAAGTGGAATCCTAATGGGAAGTGGCGAGTGGGTCATCAGTTCTAGGGTGACGTGTAGGAGATCATGTGGTGAGGAGGAGGAGGAGATGGGAGATTATCGGCAATCGTCGACCCAGCTGAAGAGGATGGCAGAAAACAGAACAGAGTGTAGATGTGTTGTTAAATCCTTATGTTCCACTCGGAACCCAAGGGAATAATAATAAAAATAATAAAATTATATATATATATACACTCTAATACGAATTTCCACATCATTAGAGTAACATAGAACAGGCTGAAGTATCTACTCATGGTGTTATATGTGATTTAATTGTTTTAAATCCACGGAACATATCAATTGCTAAAATTTACTGCAGTAGTTTAGTAATAATAAATACTGTCTTGTATTTCTCTACGAAAGACTTCGATGGCTTTTTGTGTTTCTAACATTAATACTACTGATATGTCACTAAAGTAATCTGCGTATGTATGATGCCAAGAGTGTAGAGTTACTTGCTTATTGATTGCTAACAGTAGCACTCAGCATGTTCTTTTCTCCGCATATTGAACTTGTCAGCCAGTACAAAGGTATACTTTCTAGGAAACTTCTATACATCAAACTAAGACTAACCACTAAGGACAGATGTTATAATTGGGAAATTATAAACGTGGATAGAATAATTTTTCAAATCATACATGTTGTACATGCGTTGACTTTCTTAGCTGCCACTAACCTAATGGAATTTGAAGTGATACATACGTATTGGATTCAAGTTCCATTCAGTTGGAATAGCATCACTTACTGTGGGGAGCAAATGCATCTCTAACGGTTGAAATGATAAGTTGAATGATGAAACGTTGCATCCTGTATTCTTTTATTGATGGTCACTGCCATCAAACGAGAATTTCAAGTTGTTAATTCCTAGTCCTAGTTTAAGGACTCCTCAACAGTACGCACCCACCAACAGAGTTCCAACTCAGGACTTTCTGGTTACAAGGTGAGCTAGCTCCTAGACCGCTAAGCCACTGAGACCCGATCCAGTGACCAGCCCATGAATTCTAACTTCTACCAATTCATGACATAACGCGACCACTTCTCAATGTATTCTTCGATGAGTTACTGCTTCACCTTCAAATCGCAGTACCCTACTGGTCACGTCTTCCCACTCGAACTCCAGGTAACTAACTACCTGAATATGGCCAGTCATTAGTGAGCATTAGTTTAATTTTTCTAGTATTGATTTTGTACGCACTCACCGGGGTGCGTACTGATGATGAGTCCTAAGCTAAGCTGACGAAACATCTAGCTGTCCAGTACTCCCTGCAGGTTTTCAAATGGTTCTTTAACTGATGTCAGTTCATGGTGAAATCCTCCAATCAATCGAACAATATCCCTACAAAACCAATATCTGAATCAATGGGAAATGAAAACACATATATATAAGATATCAAGAGTAGTCATCAATTTTGATCCATTCTTTTTGTTTTATTTCTGCTTTCATACACCTACACACACACACTCATTTTTACACAAATAATAAACAAAATGAGAATAATACAACAAGTTGGAAATTTTTTAAAATAAAGCGATCAAGTTTATAATAGTAATATTAAATAATCTCTGTCCTTCTTTTGGCATATATATATATATATATATATATATATATATATATATATATATATATATTCATGTGTATCCGTTCCACAATAAACCTGTCTGTATACTTCATAATTGCTCTTCTAAATGCACAAGTATCCGTTTGTTTGTCTGTTTGTGTGCGTAATGGAAGTTAAATTGTGTAATATGTATATAATAGTAGTGATAATTATACTAACAGTAATAATAATAATAATAATAAAATAGTGATTCATTATCTCAGGTACAAAAGCAGGTTGTACACGCAATATATATATGTATAAAGGCGCTGAGATGTGAAGTGTACACATGGTGTCTTTGTGCGGAACTATCTGCAGTCAGTCCGTATATAAATGTAAGTATAAAGTAGTAACATAACGAATTTCAGAAGGAGTAAAGGGAACAAAATTGAAAAATACTGTAATGGTATATATATAACTCTGGGTGCTCTGTATTTTCTTTTCATAATCTCTAGATTTATTGATTTCATGTGTGTAATTTAATTTTTCATTGGAAAAATATCTCTCTCTGTAGGCATAGATATATAGGCATATATTATACGCATAATATTAGCAATATAATAATAGTAATAGGTAATCAATCTAGGCGTTTATTCATCTGTTTGTTGTAATACAACAATATCATTCTCTGAAATAGCTCGATATTCTGATTTAGCCCGGACAAATTCTCTTGCCACATCATCTGTATTGACACGTTGGGATAGAACTCTTAACACTGTCCATCCAGTTTCAGTAAAGTGTAGTCGTCGACCTAATGGTAGGCGAATTGGTGTTGCACCAAGATTTAATGCTCTAGATAATGATAAGACAGTGACACCGACAAGACGATCTGTTCTACCGAAACAATAATCTTTCACTGCCAAATGTAATTCATACCATTCAGGATCACTTTGATTTGATAAGAAACTTAGAAAGAGAACAAAAGAAAAGAAAGGAATGAACAAAATACTCTTTCTTGATTTGTATTCTTACGTATAAACAAACAGAATAATGTTTTATGCCAATTTTGATTATCAATTCCACTTTACCGGAGCGTATTTCAACTATCAATGCTCATTGACTTGAGCATTCAGCTTTCAGTCAGTATATAAATTCAACTACCCCGAACAAATCTTTCATCTATCAGGCGAAGTTCCATACTTATCCTGTTAGAGCTGATGACAATACCCAGTTGCCGAAGGCTAAAGTAGGCGGAACGGGAGTCGAATAGGTGATCGGTTGGCGACAAACCGGGCTCTTAAGCCAATGAGTTACATTTCCACTTTTGATCTGTAGGCTCCAGTTCCAACTCCCATTCCTCCGACTGGCGCCTGAGCACTAAGCAGAGTATCATCAACCTTTCTAGAATAAATGTGCTGCATAGTCTGATACAAGCACTCACGCAAACCATAATCTGCCAATCAAAAATTACATTCGACTGTTTTACCAACCATTGTGGAAATAACTAAGTTGCAATTCACGGAAAATATTTCTTCTTTGAAAATGCGTCGGACCAGGTCATGCATTCTACACAAAGTCTTAGACAAATATTCCACCTTCGTGTATATAGATACCTCTCTCAGTGCACAGTCACTACTCCTCAACGGGGACAGGATTACGGCTGTCATATTTCAGTGATGACCATTGCACTTTTCAACCAATTAGTTAGAATCCAGCATTATTCCCGATTTCTTTCAAATTGTGACACATCATAACTGCCTTCGTGTTCCATTAGGTTGGTTCTCCCAGCGATCTGTACTTTAAGTTAGATTGGTGAGTAATCTATCTTGGTGGTAATCACAGATGATTTATTTATACGTGTTGTCGTCTTTATCACTATCCCGCAGAAGTGAATATTGTTAAAATAGCTCAAATATTTTACTATCAAAGTTCGAAATCACAGCTATTCTCAGAAATTATTCATATAGTTACAGATAAAATTCAGATACCTGAAAGAGTGTGGACACTCTGAAGTGAATCACCTTAGTACACATCCAAATGAGGTAAATATGTGTGTACTTATGTATATTATTATAATATTATTATTCCTTTGGGTTCCGAGTGGAACGTAGGGATTCAACAATACATCTCCATTTCGTTCTGTTTTCTGTCGTCCTCTCCGGCTGGGTCCACGATTGCCTATAATCTCTCATCCCAATATACGATCTCCTACATGTCACCCTGGCACTGTCGCTTACCATTTACATTCCACTCGAGCGATGGCCTGTCACGTGATGTCATCCAACGGTCTCCTCAATGTATGCCATCAATCCATCTGCATTTTCTCCTACATATTTGTTGAGCGATTGACTCTTGCCTGTTGGTTTGTTGTCAGCCAAAGTTTTCTGTTGCTAATTCTTTCTGACCGGCCAAGTCATTCAATCTTCAGCATGGAGCTAGTGAAGCGGGAAGCTGTTGCTAAAAGTCTACAGTTGTCTGTTGGAAATGCTTTTCGTCACACACTGACTGATGAAGGTGTTTCTTTCCTCTCCGATAATGGCTGGCTGGCTGCTATTAGCTTTGAAATCTTCATCCGTCCTGCCAGTTGTGGTTGAAACGACACTTCCTAGATAAGTGAAGGCGGGAAGTAACCTCAGTCAGGTCTCTCCTGTTGATGGTGATTGGTGCTGGTTGTTGTTGTTGCTGCTGTTCGTTGGTTATCTTCATCACCTGGAGTCTTGTCTCATTGCTAGTCTCTTCTGATAATTTGTTGGCTTTCGCCTGCCTGCAAGTCTTCGAGTTTATGAAGACATATATCATCTGAGAAATCCAGGTCTTTTAGAGTCTTCTCGTCGTTGGTCCAGCGTATTCCTGACTCCTCGCTCGCAAACACAGTCTGACGCAATATCCAGTTCACCACAGTTATGAATATCATTGTGATAACAGACAGCCAACCAGCCTTGCCTTACTCTTATATTGACTTCAAAGACTTCTTCGCTAAGTTTTCTGTTGGGGACCACCTGACACATGGTATTGTGGTAGAGCCAGCTGTTGAATGAGTTTGGTAGAGACTTGAGATATGCCGTAGTAGTTCTCAAATTACTTCTCGGTCAACACTACTTGTCAAAGGCCTTTTCGATGTCGATGAAGGGAGTTGAAGTAAAGATTTGACTGCATTCTATGCTTTGGTGTGTGATTATGATCATGCGTAGAGTTGAAATTTGATCAGCATATGATTTGCCTTTCCTGAATCCATTTTGTTACGATCTGGCGGAGTTCTGTGTCCAGTGCATTCTTTATTCTTTCTAAGATATTATAGTTCAAATTTCGGAAATTCCACCAGCACGAACACGAAGAAGTTAGACAGATGAAACTGATCACCCTACAGTGATGCTTTCTTTGACGTGTTGATTGTTAACTTTGACTTTACAATATCAAGGAGAATAATCTTTATTTCGAAAAGAAACTGATGATTTCTCACTCACTTCAAACCAGTCATACAATTTGCTCAAAGTAGTCAAAATGGACAGCCAGTGTTTAGGTCGCTTCTTTTTTGGATAACAAGCCCTATCGGTTAGTGTGAGTGGTTTTCAACTGTTCATTACCATCAGTCAGTGAGTGTGTAGCAGCATGCAGTTATTCTATGCACACTGTCTAGCTGTCACTGATTAACCGGTTGTTTAGCTAAACCTTTTACCTGTCTAAAATCAATAATCAAATATACAAGAAATTCAAACCAATACTTGAATATCAATGAGATGCTCACTGGCGACTGGCCCTATTCAGGTAGGTAGTAACCTGGGGTTCTAGAAGGAAGTCGTGACCAGTAGAGTGCAGCAGGTTGGATGTGAGGACAAATACTCGCCGAAGACATTAGTTAGCGGTTGCGCTATATCGTGAATTGGCAGAAGTTAGAATTCATGGGCTGGTCACTGGATCGGGCTCCAGTGGCTTAATGGTCTACGAGCTCGCCTTGCAACCATAAGATCCTGGATTCGAATCTCCGTGGGTGCGTCCTAAACTAGGACGAAACAGCTGTCTAGTAAGTACTCCAGTGATGGTTTTCCAATGGTTCTCTAACCAATGTCAGCTCATGATAAAATCCTATAAACAAATTCACTACCTTTCATAATCTGTAAAAAGCACGCAAAAAACAACAACAACAACAAACAATTAAACAACAACTTACAATACAAATGTTTCATGGTAGGTAGGCATTGTAGTAACCGACTTTGATTTTGTTGCCACTTTACGCTTACGATCTGACAGTAATGGACCGAATAAAAAGACTTCTACATATGGTCGAAACATTCCTGAGGCAAGTGACCAATTCAAATCAGAAGCTGTGTGAACTATGAGCAAAAAAAGTGGAAAGATTGTGAGTATGTTTTGTAAGATAAATTTCAGTAATCAAAAGTTATCAGCATTAAGCGAGAGAAAATAGCACAATTGGACAGCTATTTGGTCGACTTCAAGTTAGGTCACGAGATGACATCAGGTAGTGGTGACTAACTTTATAGGGTGTTGTGTTGGTGGCACAGTAGCTAGGACGCTCGCCGACCATGCAAATGGTCCGGGGTTCGATCCCCGGCCGACGCACTCCTCCTTTACGTCGCTGAGCCAGAAGTAATGCTGGTAAAGAGGAAAGGTTGGGCATGAGGCTAGTAGCCTCATCCTGTAAAATAAACACTGCTACAGAAACTTCTAGCCACTAACTTGAAGTCCTATGTTCCATTGAGGAACGTGAACGAAAGAAAAAAAACTGGTTCTCACATCGAGTTATAAACTTTTTCAATTCATCAACCAATCTGAAAATCTTCGTCACTCAGCCAGCATCAACAACAAAATTCGGTTGTATCTTCAGTACAAACGTCAAGTCAGTCAGTTCTTCTATACGGATCAGAAACTTGGCGGGCGGATCACAAAGAATATTTCCAACAGCCTGTTGCAGACCTTTATCAACAACTGTCTTCGCTGGCTCTATACTGAAGATCAGATGGCCGGGCCGGAAAGAATCACTAACAAGAAACTATGGGAACAAACGAAACAAGAACCAAAATGGATTGGACAGTCACTGAGGAGGCCGCCGCTGGATGACATCGCGCGGGCGTCAGGCTGTTGCTCGAGTGGAACCAGGCCGAAAGGAAAGCAGCGAGTGGGACGTCGGTGTATGGGTGACATGTAGGAGATGGTGTGAAGAGGAGTTGAAAGAGTATGGGCTAACTTCGATGCAGGTGAGATATGAAGCAAGGGGAGACGTGCAGCTGAAGCCTTGTGTTCCACTAGGAACCCAAGGGAACAATAATAATAGCAATAATAATAATGCTTATGAAAGAAATAGCACATTATCTTCAAATGAACACATTAGTCCAGTGCTGACATTAGCTGTTATATTCTTCTAGGACCAGATGTTAAGATGTGTTGAAGAAATTCGTGATCTAGACATTCTTCACTTAGACTTGAAGCCACAGAACTTTGTTTTAGTTAATCGTCAATTAAAATTAATAGACTTAAGCACTAGTCGTGAACTACCAAAGCAATCAATAATGATGTTAGACGATTGGATGAATCTGGAAACTATATCGTACATGAGTCCAGAATAGTTTAGAACGCCTGGTAAAATGCAGAAGGGATTTCCCATTTTGTCGTTTTTCACGGATAAAAAGAATGATCAATCTCAGATCGATAGTAAGTTTGATGTTTGGTTGTTGGGAGTAATCCTGTATCTGATGGTTTATGGGAAGACACCGTTTCAACAGGAAACAGTAGAAGCACATACCCAAGCAATTATCGATCCGAGTGACGAAATTTCTTTTCCACTGATTGGAAATATATCGATTTACAAAGCGTTAAAATATCACTATCCCGAAGCCATGAACAACCTTCAACTATCTATGAGTTATTAATTCGTCACTATGCTTCTGGTAAATATTTTTTTAACTGTTGTCGGTAATCAAGTTCTCGTTGAAGAAATCTCCAAATAACACGAATTATCACATCAGAACTTCTCTGCGTTAACTGTATTGTTTTATAATTGTTTAAAGGGATCAACTAAAATTCTGACAGATTTCTATCAGTGTCTGGTTGATACTGGTGAGCGGGTAACCAGAAAGTATAAGGCAGCATTCACCAGCTAAACCCCCATAATTCATCACTTATGCAAACGGGTATGGAACTGGATTGGACATAATAGACCCAAGAAAAACTCAAGTGATATCAAGCGTCAGAATATCGATTGGAACCCGGATTTGGATTTAGATGGAATAGCGATATGAGGAAATCTGGGTGAGGAGTAGGAGAGCTTGTGTTTGTTAGTTTTGGAGCTAAATGAAAATGACCGTAGACAAGTGAGTACAATGGAAGGCAAGCATTTTCCACAAGTAACGCAAGATTGAATAAAATAATATCAATGATAAGGTCCTTTTAAGCATCACACTGATAACGGTATTCACTTACTCTTGACATTCACCTTATATTCACCGGTACCAGGATGTTTAAATATTTCTACTTGTAGAGTTAAATATCCAACTGGTTCATCGCTGGCCAAGTAATCTTTAAAAAAAAACAATGAGAGATAAAGATGACCAAGAGAAAATGTTAACTTGTTTACTTAAGTATCTGCTAAGCTAATCGATTGATAAATCTATGAAAAAACAATAAGACGACATCTTGCTTTGTTTAGCTCACTGTTACAACCATCTAATGAAGACGATAGCCAAAGAGATTTTAGTTAAAAAAATTCATGCTACTGAAACACTATCAAAAGTAGTAACAATAATTATTTTAAAGAATGAAGAGGTTTTTCACTAGCTAACTACTGTTTTGTTGATGAACAGTGTCGATACTTGATTATTTTAAGCAGTCAGTATTAATCTCTGAAACTGTATTTTATTTCATCTGTTGTTTACTTCTAAGTGATATCGAAAATGAAACTGCATTTAAGCTGAAGTTCCTAGTTTTGTTAATATAATTTAGAACCGGCCAATATGTCCGTACTCATGCTCGTGGCTTTTCTCCATCTGAACTGCAGTACCACATATCTCTTTTTTAATTGTTGAGTTTTTAGAATTTCTTTTTGAACTCCATTTAACCACTTCTAATAGTCTTCTTTCTTTTTACGAGTTGATCACGGACAGGTATCAGTTAGAGAACCATTGAAAACCAGCACTGGAGTACTGGATAGCTGTTTCATCCCACCAGTTTGGGAATCATCGGCAGTACGATTCCATCTAACTGCCAGGGTTCGAACCCAGGACCTTCCGGTTACAAGGGGAGTGAGCTCGAATACCATTCACCCCTGGGACTCGATTCTTGAATAGCTAGTCCATGGATTCAAACTTCTACTAACTCGTGATTTAGCGCGACCCTAACCAATGTCGTCGGTGGGACATTGTTATGTACTGCTGCTGCTGAGTGGTTAATAGTGGTTTTCCCCGTCGCCAAATTGTTATATACTCGTCGCTAAATTATTCCTATGTACTGGTCGAGAATGTAATAGTCCTGACGCAAGAAGACCGAAATCAGAAGACCACTAGGTTTGCGATGATACTTTTATTTTCCAAACACAAGGAGAATGCAAAAGTGGTATCACACCAAAGATAAGTAGTCAGACAAGATCGTGTGAGCGAATATATATATGAATGTCCAGACAAGTGTGTGAACAAATCAATGGACAGTCTTAACATGAATGGCTAATTATAATGAAGTATCGATCCATATATACATAGCGAATATAGCAGACATGTCAACAACAACCATATATGGATATATGTCACCAAGCAACGGACTGTCAACAAATACATTGTTAAAGGAGACAGGTTCATCAAAGTGAAATGGTCACAGACTAAGCGAGCGAACAGAAAGAGAGATCACCATACCCACACACATATATATATATATGTGGATACATATCAGACATCCATCCTCACACTTGAATGGATGGACCTCACTGGTCACGACTTCTCACTACAACTGCAGAGACGCCGTCCTGTGGCAAGTCACTATCGAGCATCAGATTAATTTTCGAGAGTTGGTTTGTACGGATTAGATTTGTTTATACGAGTTGACCACGGATTGATATCAGTTAGAGAACCATTGAAAACCAGGGAATACTGCCGTTGATTCCCAAACTAGGAAGAAACAGCTGTCCAGTAGTGCAGTACTGGTTTTCAATGTTTCTCTAACTGATATCAATCCGTGATGAACTCGTAAAAAAAAATTAATCCTTACAAATCAACTATAGAAAAGTCTTCTTTTCCTCTATTTGAGTTTTCTTGTGTTATTTAATGTCTAGGTGTTCTGGATGTAAGGTGCGGTATTCGGATGTATCCTGTTCGACTGCTATTCAACTTTTGAATAATTGTTACGTAGACCTAATTTTCCTGAAATACTACATTCATCTCCACATTGCTGCTCGTATTTCCCTCACCCTTCATATGGCCTTGAAATCTTATTGGTTGTTGGCTGTCTTAATCAGTCAGTATAATTAGTGTCTCTTAAGGTCACTTAAGGTATATATATATATATATATACGCAAGCGCTGTCAACCATCTTTCCCTGTTTAGAATTCGAGACAGTAAAAGCTGTCCACGTCAATAGTGTGTCTTATCTTCTCCTCATCTTGCGTCGAGGTTTCGGTGGTATCGTATCGTGTGGTTGTTGTTGTTGCTAGTAGTGGTTAGAACAATAAACTTGTGAATCGACTAGATAGGAGATTCGTTACCTCAAACTACCAAGTGTATATCAAGGATCATTTCACTAACACATGCTTCATATTTGTCCCTAAGGTCATTGGGTGTTAAAGTCTAATTTATGCATGTATAGCACAATTCGTTTGCTGAATAATAATTTTTGTAGTCAGCTAAGTTGAATATCAGCATACCTATTTAATGCTCGGTCACAAATGTAGTGCACACGACACAAACTTCAGGTTATATCAGCTCTGCCTGGTGATCTCCAGCTTTCAACAGACTTCTCTGAGTTCTTGATTGGAAAAAAATAAACCGTTTTCATGGTTCACAATTATGTCAATACTCTGTAATTTTGTTCCACAGTCAATGTCTCTCTTGACACTGAAACACTTTTCAATCATCATATATTTTTATATTAAAGTAAATTTTGACGATAAAAATATACTTTAAAGCAATTAGTTCCCTTTATGAATTTCGACAACACAATAAGAAGACGTAGTTTATCTGAAACGTGTAATGTATTTGTGCAACATATTTCGGACATTTTGATCACTAACATACGTTAAAGAGAATAATAACTGCCTGCCATTTTTAGATGTACTCATAACCCAGGGAGAAGATGGGTCAGTAAAACAATCTGTTTACAGAAAGTCCATATGGACGGGATAGTAACTAAGTTATCATAGTTTCTGTCCACTACAGTATAAAAAGGTGCTGGTTAAGTGTTTGTTCAAACTCATTCACCGGTACATTTGAAGAAGAAAGATAACAATTGCCCTCTGAGATTTATTAAGCTTTGCGGAAGTGTCAACCAAAGAGCTATACTAATCCAATCAGTTCCCCGAAAGGAGATTTTTATATCCTTGCCGTTCATGGGTGATCAAAAAAGTCTGATCACTAAACAAAGACTGAAGGCGGAAATTAATAGAACTTAATATGCAGCTAAACTTATGTTCATAGAGAAAACGAGAACTACGCTGTCCTGTAAACCCTCACAGTATCCGAACGATAGTGTCACATTCCATTGTGTTGATCAATTTACATGTATGTGTGGACACACACGTACATAGGCAGGACCCATCGGTCTCTGCAAGTTAGGGCTACAGAATATTTTCCAAAGTGTCTGTAACAACAAATAAAATCGCCAAATACACTTGATCCCAGAAATAAACGTCCAACATCATCTATAGCAAAGCACATTATAGCGATGGATCATAAGATTGATTCCAACAATGCCTTTAAGCCGATATATAAGACAAGTTTGGGCCACATACTTAAATTCATTGAAGCCTTGACCATAAAAAACTTAAACCTGTCTTATGTGTCCAAAAGTTATTTTTTTTATTACTTTAAACCTGCCTTGGTAATCCGATTTAGAATCAAGGATCAGTTTACATCATAATATTTTCGACCCCTTCTTCGCTGTGTTTTTTTCTTTCTTACCCACACCTTTGCGTCATCTCTTTACCCATTATATGACGTTGATCTGTACACAATCTGACCTGTATTGTAATGATTCATGCCTTCTTACCTTCTATAAAACTGTGTATGACAAGTACGTGTGTGCGGTCAGTCTCCAAACGTTTCAGATAAAAGGAGTCTTCTTATTGTGTTATCAAAAAATACAATTTATTCACTGTCGTTAGTATTACTTACCTTGTGAAGTTTGTGTAGCTACAAAATCTCTCAGAAGTTCATCTGTAGCTTGAGAATAAAGAGCTAATACCTGTCGTAGACTATGAAGTTCTGGACTACGATCAAGAAATGATCGTTTCAATCCACGTCCACCAGCATGAAAGTATACTCGAATTGTATTCAAACACATACCGAGTAATTCACATTGATATGGTGTAAGACCTTTCTCAGATTCACGTGTTGCTTCCTAAAACAAGGAACAAAACAAGGATAATTCTTTGAGATGAGTAGATTCTTTCAATTAAATTTGAAGATGTAAAGAGGTGATTTTAAAGAATTCGCGGAGTTTTACACAGGTTTTCCGCCTTTTATTTCCATAAGTGATCTACTGGCTGAAATAACTGAGCCAGAACCAGTCTAGTCAATTATTATTATCGTTTCCTTGGATTCCTAGTGGAACATACGGCTTCAACTTCACGTCTCCACTTGCTTCTGTCTTCCTTCTGCTGTACTTTTCACCTGCATCCATCTTAGTCCATACTCTTTCAACTCCCTTCACACGATCTCTTCCATGTCACTCTTACACCTACGTCCCACTCGCCGCTTCCCTTTCGGCCTGGTTCCACTCGAGCAATGGCCTGACGCGCTCGCGATGTCACCCAACGGTCTCCTCAGCGAGTGTCCAATCCATCTCCACTTTCTCCTACATATATCTTGGTTGGCGATTGGTTCTTGTTTTGTTTGTTCCCATAGTTTCTTGTTGGTGATTCTTTCCGGCCCGGCCATCTGATCTTCAGTATAGAGCCAGCGAAGACAATTGTTGACCCGCCAAGTTTCTGATCCGTATAGAAGAACTGACTGACTTGACGTTTATATTGAAAATCCGAATTTTGTTGTTGATGCTGGCTGAGTGACGAATATTTCCAGATTGGTTTCAGGTTGATGTGAATGTGTTCCTCGCCTTCCCGATTCTCGCTCGATTTGACATCCTCGTCCATTCTGACTGCCTGTAGTTGAGACAATGCTCTCTAGATAAGTGAATGAAGTAATCTCTTTCAAATCCCTCCCGTTGATGGTGATTGGTGCTGGATGTTGCTGCTGTTGTTGTTGGTTGGTCGGTTGGTTATTTTCATAACCTTCGTATTGTCTATGTTCACCTGGAGTCCTGTCTTCGCCGGCTGCTTCTTCGACCAGTTTGTCGGTCGGTGTTCGCTTGTAAGTCTTCGATTTTGTGTGTGTGACATCAAACATAAATCATCCTCGAAATCCAGGTCTTCTAGTCAATTGAATCATACTAAAAGATTTTATCATGAGCTGATATCAGTTAGAGAACCACTGGAAAACCTCCAGGGAATACTGGACAGCTGTTTCGTCCGTTGAAAAAACCTCCAACCAGTCGAACAATAATCCCTACTAAACCAATACTTGAAAATTATTCTGATGCTCACTAGTGACTGGCCTATTCAGGCAGTGATCTGAGGTTCTAGTGCGAAGCCGTGACCAGTAGGGTACAGTAGGTTAAAAATGAGGCAGTAACTCATCGAAGAAGACACTGTGAAGTGGTCGCTGTATGTCATGAATTGGCAGAAGTTATACTTCATGGGCTGGCCATTGGATCGGGTCCTAGTGGGTTAATAATGGTGTATGAGGTAGCTCGCCTTGTAACCAGAAGGTCCTAAGTTGGAACTCTGTCGGTGAGTGTGTACTGCTAAAGAGATTCAAGAGATTAGAATGGAACAGCTGGCTGTCCAGTAATCCCTGAAGGTTTTCCAACGGTTCTCTAACCGATGTCAGCTCATGATGAAATCCTCCATCCAATCATACTACAAGACTTTCGACTACGTGAGCGGAATTACAATTTGCAAATTATACACAGTTCAATGAGATGAAATTATTCCACAGTTACCTTTTTGAAAACTGAAATTAATCAGACCAAAATATAGGATCGGCTTGATAATATCGTAAATGGCAAACAAGAAAGTAACTTTCAAGACATAATGGTATGATTTACTGATGTGAGTAGATGGATACCACCCACCATCAACTATGAGTAGCACTGCTGACTAGGATGAATTTCCGCCTTGAATTGTGTTGTTTGTAAATGGAAAATTCGATACAATGTATTACCAGTTCAACTAAGTAGGTAATTGAAACTCGGATGGTTTGAATTGATTTGGTTCTCTGAGTTTATTCAGTTCAGCTGTATCACCGATAACCTCAACTCCGAGTAGACAAAAAGGCTCTCTGGTGTTTAAATAACTTCTATTGTGACCAGTGAGGTTCATCCAGTCAAGTGTGAGGATGGATGGCCCACCGACGACATTGGTTGGGGTCGCGGTAAATCACGAATTAGTAGAAGTTTGAATCCATGGACTAGCTATCGGGGAGTCGAGTCCCAGTGGGTGAATGGTATACGAGCCCGCTCACCTTGTAACCGGAAGGTCCTGGATTCGAACCCTGGCTTTGAAATGGGTGCTTGCTGCCGATGATTCCCAAACTAGTGGGGTGGAACCGCTGTCCAGTACTCTCTGGTTTTCAGTGGTTCTCTAATTGATAGCGATCCTTACAAACCAACTATAGAAAACTTCGATTACCTGCTAAGCATGATTCGTTAATATGAGTGCTTTCCATCTGTTCATACCGACCTTCAGTAGTTTATTACCGTCATGTATCGAATTGGTGTACGCCTGGAGTGTTTCATTCGACTTTCAAAAAAGTTGTTATGAGGTAGTGGTTTTTTTTTCACCAACTGGTAATAATAATTTAACTATTACAGTGCATTGATTCGGGATTATTTTGTACATCTTTGATAATCACTCACACGAATAACCTCTTTTAAGACTGGAGTGTGTAAATCCCTAAGGAGTACGAATGTCATATGTGAGACATTTTTTTTCCTAATCGGTGGATATACAACCTTAACATTCCTGAGGCTTCATTGATTTTGTTACTGAACCACTGACTATCATTACAATCCCTAAAAACGTTGAAGTCCTTAAAACAATCGATTTTAAACATACTGGAGAATAAAATCCGTCAAATTTCTGAAGATCAAATATATGAATACAGATCAAGTGTTTGTTGGTGTCTCTGACAACGTCATTAAAGGGGATATCATTATGTCTTAGATTGAAAGGTGAAAACCATAGGGGTAACTTGATTTCAACAAATCTACTGCTTTGATTGGACACTAGCAACTAGTGCGATGTGTCTAGTCCTTTATTTGGTGCAGACTGAATTCTATCATTCAGTCAGGTTTGCAATGTGGCCACCATTCTAGGTAGTTCACCATCGCGATGCACATTGATTTGATGATATTAGATGGTCGGAGGCAATCGGCCACACGAAGCCGTGCTCGACCTAGGTTTCGTGCTAGTTGGTACTCACCAGCCAGTCAGCAAGGCGTATCTGTAACTGCCTTGAAGAAACTCATGTCCTTTCTGAGATTCGAACTCGTATCTCCCAGTACTGCCTTCAGTCAGAGATGTTACTAATTACTAGTGTCCAGTCAAGGTATCCACTACAGTCCTACAGGAGGTCAATCGCGAGCCCGAATAGTTCAGTGGTAACGTCTCTGACTGCAGGCAGCACTGGGTGACGTGGGTTCGAATCTCAGAAGAGACATGAGTTCATTCTAGGTGACTGTAGATACGCCTTGTTGACTGACTGGTGAATGCCAACTATCACGAAAACTAGTTCAGGTAAGGCTTCGTGTGGCCGATTGCCTCCAAACATCTAATATCATCAAAGTCACTCTTTGTTAGCATGCTTGCGTAATAACGTATCAGTCATGCAATAGTGTTGTGGATGCATACCCTGGTGATGAAACGTTGTTGACTAGTCAAAAACAACTAGCCAAAGTGGGGAGTGAGAACCAAAGGGTTGATAGGATTCAAACCAGTGTCTCTTAGTTTACTTACCTAGCATGATTTCCAACTACTAACTAAAAATCATCTGTTCATATCTTGTATTCATTATACCTTCAGTCATCAACTACTAGGGAAACAACTGAATGTTTTTGTTTCACTAATTTCCTTAGGCTTGGAAATGTCGAGGATGTGATTCATTATTTATCTTATTCCCTTGCGTTCCCAGTGGAGCGTAGAGCGCCTTTAAGCTAGAGCTTCAATAGAGTGGCTAGCTTCACGCCTAACCTTCCCTTTTTGCCTGACATACTCTCAGCTAAGCAAGGTAAAGAATTGCGTCGGTGGCCAGGGATCGAACCCCGGGTCCCTTGCATGGTTAGTCAGTGTTCTACCACAGAATCGCCAACGCATAGGAATGCGATTGGAAGTATGAAAGTAATGTGTATACTTTAAAGACATGCACATTCACACGCATATATACAAACTATCCAGTAAGATTAGAAAATATTGTAAAACAGGAGACAATGGTGGTGATTAGTCGTCATAATAGATTCGTAGAGTGTTGGGTAGGAAAATTGACAAATCAGTTCAAGGTTATAAAAGGTGTCAGGTGAGTAGCTATACAAAGTGGTATGTATTAAACAGGGGATAGTAAGACTGCAATGAGAGGTGGTTCATAATGAGATAACGAATGTGTTAAATGAAACAGGTGGAGGCATATATTAAGAAAACAGATAATATCACTTATAATAAGTCCGTATAAATGAAAAATTTGATAGTATTGAGGGAATGTTTGTATCGAAAAAGAACGCGTTCAGACGCTGCTCCTACCGCAGCCAACCTTGGATTGAAGATTTTTCTTCTCATCAAGAGTGCTCCTTCCCCTTAACCCTCTTGGTTTCTTTCCTTTGCTTATTATTACAAATATTATTATTACTGTTATTGTTATTATTCGTTATAATTTATGCCCTTTATGCAAACATTCCCTCAATACTATCGAATTTTTCATTTATACGGACTTATTATTAGTGATATTATCTCTTTTCTCAGTATATACCTCCACCTGTTTCATTTCACATATTCGTTATCTCATTATGAACCACCTCTCATTGCAGTCTTACTATCTCCTGTTTGATACAGACCACTTTGTACAAGCCACTCACTCACCTGACACCTTTTATAACCTTGAACTGATTTGTCAATTTTCCTATCCCACACCTTACAAATCTATTATGACGACTAATCACTACCATTGTCGCCCATCTTAGAATATTTTGTAATCGATTTCAGGCTAGCACGATGTTTGTCACACAAATACGACTATTTATTTTGACACCCCATAACTAATCTGTTATTTTACGCGATAAAATGTATCCGCCGCCGCATAACTGGCCTTTATTGTACCGACAAAATATATTATATTTTATAATTGTAAAAACCTGAAGAGGAGAAATTATTGAAAAGAATATTCTTCGTGCAGATTGACTTTTAACATTCATGGGATATGGGAATATTTCACACTATCAAATCTTATCCAGTAAGACATTTTTAAAAGTCAATTAGATAACACAGAGTGCTGAAAAAAAGACAGATAGACGAGTAATACTAAATAGATTAAATCTGGTCTAGACACACCAGAGATAGAACAACTTGAAAGTAGTAAGGATGACAAAAACAAGCACCGGAAAATAAAAGAACGGAGATAATTTAACTAGAAAACTATCAGTATGGTTTTATTAAAATAGATAAGCAGTAAGTAATGAAAAAAGCCAAGTAGAAGAATCATGAATGCAAAAATTTATACGGTTGACTTTTTATCACAGAAAGATTGAAAATTGGGAGAAAGCGATTGTTATTAATCTGTACATTAGTACATTACATAATACATGCTTTTTCAGCGAAAGATGTTCAAATTGAAGTATGCGCTGAAGATGTCACCCAGTAAGGTGATGAAAGCTTCGCAAACTAACCATCCAGCTCAGAGAACAAAACCACATCGAAAGATGTTCCTTCTGTCTGAGTGTCCATCCATGTGTGTCTACGACTTAACCCAGACTGTATGTAAGTGAGTTTATCTTGTAATGTGACCATCATTATTAGAATTGTTTGAAGGTAGAAACACCTCACTTTGTAAAGAAAATAACTATAAGACCATCTATCGCAGAGATTACATTAGATTAAATTCCCTGCATATTGAATTATAAGAATTATTAAAAAGACGGTTGTAGCGAAGAAAATTCCGTTTTTTTTTTTGGTTGAAGTCATCAACTAGACTGTACATTCGTGTATCTATAGCAAAATGTGTGAGGAAATTCCTGAATTATTTCCTATCAAAGAAAGGTTAAATCAAGGCATTTAGGAATAGCTAAGACACTGGCGGCGATTCAAAAGCTCAAGCTCACGTTATATGTCTAAAAGAACTACATCCAACCCTTGTGCCTACTGTGGACATCATGAAAAGTCAATCCCACCAGTAATCATCATCTTATTTAGACAAAGAAATAGGAATTATTGAATTGAATTCTTGATTTTCCCGTCGATTGATTGGACCGAAGTGTTCGGTCTCAGGTTGACATGTCGGCTTCTTGTGCAGATGCTTCGACGGCCGACATGTCAACCTGAGACCGAACACTTCGGTCCAATCAATCGACGGGAAAATCAATAATTCAATTCAATAATTAATATATGACCCGTTGCACAAGAGGTGGCTCTCGTGGCCCAAGTGGTCTAGTGGATAACGCTTTGGCGTTTGAAACTATGGGCACTGGGTTCGAGCCTCGGTGGGAACATCATCACTCACTGAGAAATTCAGGTACGTCCAGATGACGAGTCCCAATTTGGACGAAATGCGCATCCTAGATTCCACTGCTAGCCACCATCCACCAATTGTATACAAAGAAATAAGAAGACGTAATTGTAATATGAATCGTGTAATGGTGTATTTACGCCACACATTTCGGGAACAATCTGATCCATCACACACGGACTTGTTATAGGAATGTATATAAAACTAATAAAGAGCCAAGAGGTGAGAAAATAAATAGACTTAGGTCAAGTTAAAAGGCCACCTACACTAAAGGTCAAAGTAACAATGAAGATCACTTAATCAAATAACAGAGGTAATAGCACATATACCCTGGCTGGTATCAAAACAAAGTTTACCAATTTTGTCCTGTCTCTATAATATGTTTCGCAATAGAGGAGCTAGGTCGTCGTCTGTTCTCACCATTAATGGGTTCTGAAGATTCTATTTACTTCTGCAGCCGTTTAGGAATATGCTCTGAAGCCAGCCGTTACTTGCGGAGATCAATGAGTAAATACCCCCTATGTATGTGTGTCCACACGTACATGTAACACCATTTTTCGCATGTTCAAAGGGCTTAGAGGGATATACTGACTTCACATTCTCAATTATTATAATATTAGCTGCATAAAATCGTTGTCTAGTTATCAAGCTACCACGATGCCACTTATAGGGTAGCTTGATGTACACATCTTTCTTAGAGGCGAGTTGGAGAGTGGGTCTCGGTGTTCCACTGACTACTTTATATCTCCTGATGAATTTGTCTGCATGATTGTTATTAACCAGAGTTTGTGTCAATATTCTTTCTTTCTCATCATTAAGTGTGTTTGTCTTCAGTGCATATTCGTTGGATTCTACTGAAGAGGCACCTTACTAAGGCTGATTTATACCGAACAGGGTAGAAACTGTGATAATTAAGATAATATCCCGTCCAGGTGGGTTTTCTATTTGCGTTACTAGATGTCTGTTTGTTTTTTACACATTTGAACTTCCTACCTATTTTGTTATCACTACGTCCTTAGTCAGTATTTGTACAAACAGTCAAGATTTTTTAGTGATTATGATCTTATTACGTCTTTTCTACCCGATCTTCCCGATTATTACACTTTACGATTCCACTGATCTTACCTTTGACCGGAAATATTTCTGGAAGATTCTCACACATTCACTAGGGTCAATGAATTCGACAACTTTATGGCTAGTTCTCAAACCAGATATCGGTGAGTTGTAATCTGACACCATCGGGGGAATTCGATATGTAGTCACATGATGTGTCTTTTGTTTTTGACAGTCTGATATTATTTTGCTATGTGTATATTGATCGATATTCCATTATAACTGACATTATGCTTTATCCGTCTACTAACTAAATAAACAATGCATGGCCTTTTTGTCACATGACATTACAATCAATCAGAATCCAATCATGGTAAGATGTCTATCTTATTGGTTCATGTAAATTAGTCATTTTCGTATATACTTTTGTATTGTACACTTTTAGACACACTGGTTCACACCCTTTCGTACACTACGTACCCTTTTACTCACACATTTGTGTGACAGTCAATTTCCATTGTTGGAAAATACACACATCATCGTGAACGTGGTGGCCTTCAGATTTCCCCTTTTAGCGTCAGGACAAATGACTACTCTATGAGTACATAACAGAATTATAACCAAAAACTACGTATATTTCTCTGTTCAGGATGTCCAGATGATATAGAAGATTTTTTCAGTAAATAACTCATCTGCCGCAATTATATTTAGTCCGTTTTACTTTAACTCAGGGGGACACAGTGGTTAGGACTCTCGCCGACCATGCACATGGTCCGGGGTTCGAGCCCGCACCGACGCACATCTGATATCTATGGTCGGCCTGTAAAATTTGGGCTACCGATATCCATGCTGAAAATTCCATACTTGTACCGAAAATACAGTGTGGAATCAAGCTGTAAATCAAAAAAAAAAAAAAATCAATCCATGACGAGTCAGAGAGGTGAGAACTTGCCCTACTCCCTGCTCCTTATTATGTGTCATAACTTCAGAGCAGAATGCTAGTAGTATCTATCGGTGACATATACGAGTTTTTAATATTTGGTTCGTAAGGATAAGATTTGTTTTTACGAGTTGATCACGGACTGTTATCAGTTACAGAACGATTAAAAACCAACTAGAAGTACTGGGCAACTGTTTCATCCTAGTTTGGGAATCATCGACAGTACGCCTGAATTGGTATAAGTTAGAATTCATGAGTTGGCCATGGAAGAGTCGGGTTCCAGTGGCTGAATGGTATACGAGCTCGCTGGCCTTGTAACGGGATGGTCCTGGGTTCGAACCCTGGCAGTGAGGTGGGTTCGTAATACCTATGATTCCCAAACTAGGATGATGAAACAGCTGTCCAGTACTCTCTTCTGAATTTCAATAGTTCTGTGTTTTTTAAATTTCATTACACTTTGAGCGGAACACAAGGCTTCAAGTTTGAAGTTTTGGAAGCAATGTTTTTGTTGTTTTTTAAATGGGTTGGGCTTGTATAGCTTCACGTCCAACTTTCTCTCTTTTACTAGACTTACTAGAAGCTAGTAAAATACGTTAGGTTTAGGAACGCGTCGATCAGAAGTCGAATCCGGATACGTGTGTGGCTGGTGAGCATTCTATTACGGAACCTCCAACGCCGATATATATATATATATATATATAGTTTATTGGGCCAAGTTAAACTTTAAGCACCACTAACTACCAATGGAGTGCGAACGCACTATTCACCTTGAATGGTCCAATGAGTTTCATCCATATGAATAGAAGCTTTGATTTCACTTAATTCTAGTGAAATGCCTGCTGTAATTTGGCTGCATTTGTAAGTTGATGGGGATTAAGTCATCCAGTATTGCTTAGGTGTGTGATTGATTAGGAAAGACAAAATTTGTTCATGTTGAGGTGTGATGACTATAAAAGACTTTAGCAGGTCTCTTGATGGATATGTACATCTTTGTGAAATTTGTTGGAGACTGGATGGTGTCAGAAAAGGTAAGCTGGTGATTCTAATATTTTGTAGGAGCGTATTTTGTTAAATCCCATCTTTCCTTAACCCGAATTTTGTATATTTCTTGTTGCTAGGTTTTAAAACAGTCTGTGAGAGATGCAGTTGCTAAAACTAAAAATAGTTTTTCAGTGGTACCGCCACCTCAGGGATATCGCATTCTGGAAAATGGAAAGGTTATATCTGCTTGTCATCCATTGGATGTATTCGCCACAGAGTCAATGATTCTAATGATTTTGTGGATCCCATTACACAAGGACCCACACCACTTCTATCGAAAGCTTTTGAAGAAGGATAAAAACAGGATTAAAGCCATTTATGAACCGCAAAGCGATGACATTTATAATGATTTAGACGAATTTATGTTAGAATGTATTGTAACTTTTCCATTGATACTGTTATGCTAAACTGGAAGATGTCTTTATTACATGTGATAGAAAGGTAACCTAAGTAAACTCTCTTACACAGTTTTTATGCATTCATTTACACAAATATGTGTATTCCATACCCCAAAAATGTCTCCTTTGTGTGATTGGTGCGCTCAAGGTCATTCTCTGACTGGTATTTAGTGGTGCTTGAAGTTTAACTTTGTCGCTTATTGTTGTGACGTCAGATAGTGCGTCGGTGGCACAGTGGTTAGGAATCTCGCCGACCATGCACATGGTCCGGGGTTCGAGCCCACGCCGACGCACACTTGATATCTATGGTCGGCCTGCGAATTTTGGGCTAACGATATCCATGCTGAAAATTCCACACTTTTACCAAAAATACAGTGTGAAATCAAGCTGTAATAAAAAATAAAAAAAATAAATAAAAAAGTATGCATGTGAAATCCTTATCTGTTTTCTGGGTATGCATCGTTTCTGAATTGCTGTCGCTTAATTTAGCTTCACCCAATCTACTGAGACATACATTCCTTAAATCGACTAGTATGATAGGTAAATGTTGACAGCCTGATCACAGTTTACATCAAATAATGATACTCAACTACCTATTATGGATTTTTTAGATACATCAAGATATATGTAAGTCATATTTATTGTATCACGCATAAATTATGTTACCTATTTATCACAACAGTGAGATTCGAACTGGAAATCCCAGTGGATTGAAGCAGAATGCGGAGGCCAGTTAGGCATACCACCTCAATAAAAAGTAGATTACAGTCAGCTGTACGCCTTCTGTTGTTTTTAGTATAAATGAAACGACTGACTTTAGGGATAAATAATGAACATATGTCACCCCACTTATCTATGACACAGTAAGATAGAGATTTTGCCGATAAAAAAAGCCAACACTTATTCCATACTTGGTCAATAAGATCATAGAATCATGAATCAGTTAAAATTAGATTATATACAACTGATTCTCCTTTGAATGTTCAATAAACAAGGTTAGAATTTGTTTCAGGAAACTCATAACCAGTGGTATCCGTCAGGGATGTCCACTGTCCTCATTTCTGTTTAATTTCATCATAGAAGTACTAATAGACTTAACCCTAACTGACTTCAGCGACTTACGGATTGAATTGTTACCATTATCAGGGGATAATCTCGTCGAATTCGAATATGCAGCTGATATAGTCCTCCCTCGTGGGTGAAAACACTAACAAAATAGAGCAGAGTCTTGTGAACACCTTGAGCATGAGCAGCAATCTTCAAATGTTTGGCATGTGATTCACTCCTACTGTCAAATGAAAGATGATGTTACAGGACTGGAGTGGACTGGAATACTACAACTGCATCGATTCACTCTAGCTTAGAGATAGGCAGGAGTAAAGTTGTGGCTGGCTGGTTGGGCTTGTTAACCACTTCACCTTTTTGGGAAGATGCATCAGCCAGCTCCAGCGGGTCGGTGGCTGGTACAAGTCTGCCAGGTGACGCCATGTCTGGCTCAATGGACGTGATATCCAGCTGGACATCGACTGAAGGACGTGTGTACTGCTCAGGAGCACAGAAGTTCGCTCAGTCTTTTTTTATGGCAGTGACTGAGACGCGGCCATTGAAAGTGGAAGACATGAAAAGGCTGACTAGCTAGCTGTCTTTGATCATAGATGCCTGCATTCTATCTCCCATGTGATGTAGTGGTATAACGGGGTGAGCAATATTTTGGGGTTAGCCTCCGGACGAGTGGTAGGCGTCAGGTAAGGAGGAGAAATCAATCGAAGAGGTTGTGAAGCAGCAGCATAGATTGAGAAAGATGGTTGGAACATGTGTTACGCATGTCTAGCCTGGCCTAGCCTAGCCATTGATCGCCTTTCTCGACAGACAGGCCATGTTACCTGACATGTCACTCAAAAAAAATCCACAGCAGTTAATTTAAGCAACCCATGTAGGGAAGTGTAGACTGGTTGACTGTCTGGTTAGCGTTCTGGTCCTCTGGATGGTAAGAACCAATGAAGGCTGGAGACAATTGGTGATATAGCTAGCTCAAAATCGTTCTCGGTGATGGCTGGTGCAGATGAATTCACTCTTTGTGATTTATCATATCCAATAAAACTCTGTTGTTCTTCCATACCACTATTCTCTTTCGCTCACTCACACTTCTGTTTATTATCTCTCTCTCTCTCTCTACCTTTTGAATCTCTCTTTACTCTCTTCTTGTGATTTGCGTGCTACATGGAGGGTGTGTGGCAACTCGAACTGCTACACATCAGTATAAAGTTCTATGTTGAAACCAGTTAGTCAGTCAGTGAGAAAAATAAAGAATTAGTAAGATATCTGTCAGTAAAACACACATTAATGCCAGCCTACTGATAACATTTTCCTGTATGAAACTAATCGACCAGCATAGGGAAGACAGATGATTGGATTGGGTCACATCAACAGGTATATACCAGTCCCCTTGCTCCTGTCGAGATGGGTGCACTAGCCGCACCTTGGCAACACCATCTAGTCTGGCTAGCAAAAGAGAGAACTGAAGTGTGTATTTAGTTCGATAACAGAATATTTCATGAGTTAAAGACAATCTACTCCATTTGAGAACTCTTTCCAAGTCTTACACAAGACCAAATAAGATATCACAAAAGGAAGTTAGTGCAAGAGATCTGAGAATAAGTGAGCATAGCGATCTGTAAATTTATTCTACGGGCATCAGTCTATTTCCTCTAGAAAACGATTATTATTTAGTTATGTTTGTGATCCAAACTTGCAATATGCAAATATGCAATTTCATGTTGTTATTCACCTCCTCTATAGTGACTTGTGACTGAGAATATTTACCAACCTATCTAACTCCTTGGTTATCTATTCCCGTACTTGCAATCATCGTCTTGTTTCCATAGATGGATGATTCAGGAATCGCAACACTGGTTACAACTATCCACTATTATTTCTTATAGTTTTATACGCTTTACTCCACCTACAATATGGCCAATATAACCGACATATCTCATAGGCATTAAATGTAATCTACTGTTTCCAGTAGCAAATTAAAGATGTTCACAATTGACCTGTAACTTGTTTTTGATTTAAGCGTATGCAACAGATTTGCGACTCGTGAGAATTCTTTACATGATCATTTCATGAGAAAGCTTCCAAAATATAAATCATAAGCCAACAGAGATTCAGTGTATCAAACCAAAGGGTTTCGTTTTGAAATAAAACAAAAGTGAACATTGTTCAAATAGAAACGTTCATACTAGATTTCAACTTACAGATAAAATTTTCCCTGGTACAACTTGACCACCAACATGACTCAATAGGCTTTGTGCACCTCCAATTAATTTTGCTGATGTATTACCACTTAAAATTAATCCCATAGCCAGCTAAGGTAATAAACAACAATTTATATATTGAAAAATATTGTTAAAACTGGCTAAACTTTAACAACTTTTTAATATATAAAGAAGACTGCAATAAACTGATAATTAACGACTTTATTATGAGAGACCATTGAGTGACATCGCACTCCAGACCCTCATGTGGAACCCGAATGACAAACGACAAGTTAAGCGTAGAGATTAAGCAAAGAGGAGCAAGTGAAAGGTTGTACGAAGTTGTTAAACCGGCTAAAAATAACAGCGAAAAACAGAATACAGTGGAGGGAGATGTGCCACTGAAGCCCTGTGTTTCACTTAAAGGCCAAAGGACAAATAATAGGTGTATATGTGTGTTTAATCGACGCGGCGTTCACCTTATTATTATATCCTTAAAGATTCTCTATCTAATTGTATCTTTAAAATAATAAGCTTGGAATGTGATGCGATATACATCGGAGGAGAGCATTGGGAGAGCATCTGTTCCACCACGAAGAAATCCAGTTGAACTAGAAAAGCTTAAACGATCATCAACCATAGTTGTTCTAAACGCTGTAGAATCAAGCCACAAAAGTGATTTTGACAATATTGAAATCATCATCCAGAAAAAACTTTCAGAAATTACAAAGAGCGTCTAATATCATCAGAAGCACTTCATACCAAATGGAATCCAAATTGTCTAAATAGTTTTAGAATGATGGACTAAAACAGAACTTGACCTTATTACAATACCCCCTCTCCATGAAGTGACAAGATCAACATGAATGTGATAAGCGATTTCATTATGTAAACACACGATGCTTTCATAATTTTATACACTGATCAAATTCAACAGTCTAAACCTGGCTTTGTTACAGTTACCATTTGGACAATTTGACAACGGAAAAATGACCCCATACTGAGGAACAATGATTAAGTTGGTGTATATAAGTTGAGATTTTGTAAATTCTGGTTTAATAATACTACCCTGATAAAGCTATTAGCAACAGCATTAAATAGCGAAACGTCAGTGGAAACAATATCGTTTTTTTCATTCACTGGGAAATACAAGAAAACCTTTATTACAATGAATATCGCATATACCCAATGTCCAAATTTTTTCAAACTGTTATAAGTGAACTTAGTTTGGACATTGAATTGAATTATTTTTTGATTTTCCCGTCGATTGATTGGACCGAAGTGCTCGATCTCAGGTTGACATGTCGGCTTTTGTGAAGATGCTTCGACGATGTCTGGGCATTTAGTTAGGATACAATTGGTCACCATCCACCAATTGTATCTTAGTTTGGACATTTGAAATATATTGGTTTAATTTCACATTCACTATTGTGTAGGTCCTTACTTAGTGTTGTTAAAATTTACACTAGCCATTACGCATTTCTATACTTGCAGGCAATTATCTAACCATCGTGCGTCGGTGGCATAGCGGTTAGGACGATCGCCGACCATGAACATAGTCCGGGGTTCAATCCCCGGCCACAGACGCACTCCTCCTTTACCTCGCTAAGCCAGAAATAATTCTGGTAAAGAGGAAAGGTTGGGCATGAGGCTAGCAACCTCATCCTGTAAAATAAACACTTCTATAAAAACTTCAAGCCACTAGCTTGAAGCATTTTGTTCCACTGGGGAACGTGAAGGAAAAAAAATCTAACCATCTCTCTCCACGGTGAATATATATCTCATTTGAAATAACCGGAATCCATTTTTATTTTTATTTTTTCATTTTGTTTTTTACTTTTGATTACAGCTTGACTCCACACCGTATTTTTTGGACAAGTGTGGAATTTTCAGTGTGGATATCGGTAGCCCGAAATTCGCAGGCCGACCATAGATATCAGGTGTGCGTCGGCGTGGGCTCGAACCCCGGACCATGTGCATGGTCGGCGAGAGTCCTAACCACTGTGCCACTCTTGGTAACGATTATGCAAAACAAGAAAAACAAGACTTCACTATCTTCTGCTTACTTGTTTTTGATCTGTAACTGCTGGTAGGACTACAAGTTTTTCTAAATTACACATTGTCACTCTCCATAGTTGCTGAATAAAAAAGAAGGTAGGAATGTGGAAAGTCAGTTTGAACTGATTATAATAATAGCAATAATAATTAATACACAAAGAGATAGTCGACAGATATTCGTGTAGATGTGTATTGATATATATAGGGACAAGAGGGTAGGGGGAATAGTGAAAAACGCTATTTCAGTGCATTGAAGTGTCGGTGATTCGGGGGCAGAATGCTTGGCAGCCACTCAGGAGGTCCATGTTCTATTTATGACTGTTGCCTTATTAAACTCTGCCTAACAAGTAGGAAACCTGAAAAAGAAGGAAGGTTGGTCGGGGGTCAGTCTAACAATTCCACTCTGTAAAGAAAACATCCCCAACCAATAAATGCTAATTTGTTGTGGTGGCAGGGTTTGCATACCTTAGTGAACCAACAAACTACACTGGTCGGGACTTATGTTGCTGTAGGTCCTACCATGCCAAGAAGGTTGTCTGGATAGGGGTTAAACAAGAAGCAGCTATTATGGGATATATGGGCTCCAGAATTCAGAGAGATCAAACGGCGTATGAACTTGTATTGGTCATTGGCAATCACAGCAACGTAGTTCATGATGCTGCTCTGCTGCCTTCTTTCTGAGACTTCAAGTCAAAGGCTCAGGAGCTAGTCACTTAGGCAAACCACCTGCTTCTATCTGAGTGTTTGGTCGGTGTCTCACTCGTCGGACTAACAATGAAACAACAACTCATTATGGACTATAATTGCACTCTCACATTCGCAAACATAGACATATAAGTTTTATTTTACTGTCCTTGGTGTCTTCACTTCCGTCAGCCTCTCGTTATTGTATAAATTCTCAGTCTATTTGTGCCGTTTTGAGATGTCAGTGATCAGTCTCCAAAATAACAGACCACAGTGCGATATCTAACACAGATATCCTGAGGCTAACCACCTACATTGTTCGGACACTAGCGCGAATTGGGCAACAGAAAGGTCTAGCAAGAACCTCAGAAAGCCTTGCTATTGACGTCTACTAAATTTCGGAGACCCGTATTCAAAGATACCAATGAAGCGCTTTGAATGTCTTCTCCATCTACCACCAGCACTTGCTCGCAGGCCCCGTGGCGTCAGCAGCCATAGTAGCCAGTGTCACTGTCGCTAGAGCCGAAACTGCATTACTCAACTGGATCCCCACTAACAGCCGTTTGTTTGCTGTGACTCTGGAAGGTTATACGAGAGTAAGGAGTGGTAGACCAGACAGTCAGTACCTGCCTATGCACCAACGAATTGCAGTCCAGGTGAAATTAAGGGTGGGTTTTACTACCAGCCGAGAGATCTCCCGAAACAGACACATTAAATATATCGTAGTAATAGCCAGGGGCTTGAATGCATAGGTTGGACGTCTAATCAATAAGGAGAGTCGTCTAGGTGGTCAATGGGTTTTACATGGTCGCAGGTCAGATAATGAGAACCGTCTTCTGGAGCTTTGAGTAGATTACAACCTGTTTCTAGCTAGCACCAACTCCCTGTGCAGCCATCACCATACAGCTAAATGGAGTCCTACCTCTGACAATCAAGCCTAGACTCAGATTGATTATATCCCTGTCAGTCCCCGATGACGAGGATGCATACAGGAATGCAGATCCTTCTGGAGCAAATGTCTGAACTCAAATAATGTTTTAGTGAGTGCCAGCTTTTATAAGAGATTTTGTGGGTTTTTTAAATGGCAGCATGTACAAGTTGATGTAAGCAAACTGGTAGCACCTGCTACCTCTTTGAAGTACCACATTGAGCTACAATCAAAGTTAGCTAGAGGACATTCTGATCATTACAGATGGACATTCGCTACACCTGCGACGCGCCATGAAAATAGTGAGCAAAGTCGTTTGCAGCTTAGAAGCATGCTTCAATAAAATCCATTGAGTTTCTGAGAGTTCATTGCAACTTCCGCATGAACATTGGTCCATGCCGACAGGTAGCGAATACAACAACATGCGAAAGGGGCTTACGCTCAGGATTAAACACTGTTTACGTGAGGACCACGAAGCCTGGTGGCCAGAATGTGCCAGTTAGCTGGAGTAGGCGGCTGCAACTGGCAATAGCCGGAAGCAATTTTGGCTCATCCGAACCACCGCAGCAAGAAGCAGGGCGTCAAACAGATGGTCTCTAGAGCAGATGGTAAGCCAATTATCAGTTTGACAAGGTGGCTAGAATGCTGGACAGAGCACTTTAAGAAGTAGTTTAGCTGGATATCAGCTCAAGCACCCACAGTCATCAGCTACAGTTTACATAAAATGTACATAAAAATCTATAAATATCTGTTGATTTTCTCAATAAACGATCTCTTGCCTGGTCCTTGTCTTCTATTGTTACAATATGACTTGGAGGAGTACACTGTTCTTCAAACATCATTACCCTCTGATGAACACTAGTTACTGTTGTCTCTTTGTTATGTGCTAAAAGACTGATATTTATTGTAGACTGTCTCTGATCATGATTTCTAGATTGACAATAAAACATCTGTTATTAAAAGTTTAACTATTTTAATCAATTACTCTTTGTAAAATACATAGTTGAGGTTATTAACTTACTTTTAAGACTCTTTTCAATACAGTTTTATCACAAATATTTGCAAGAATAGAGAGAATCGACTCGAAATGATCCATTAAGGGTTGTAAACATTCATTTGCTTCATCTTCTTTATTGACACCACGACCACTTGAAGTATCTGAACTACTTGATGATGGCTTACACTGTAGATGGGAGAATAGACAGAGAGGGAGAGAGAGGCAAACATAGAAAAAGAAGTTATCACGTCTGTTATTCCTTTTACACACTATCTAGGAATTCATTAATCTCTAAGTGTCAGTATAAGTGAGTTGTTCAGGGTGTGAATTTTATCAGTAAAGAAGCATGTTTATATTGTTAATGAAGCCACATCAGAACCTACTAAGATAGCCACTCTATGTAGCGATGTGAACTCTTCACAAAAACAGAAGGCGCCATAAGTTGCACTTTCACAACAAATTTTGTACTGATATTTACCTTCACTGTACACGGTAAAATGTGGCTGTGTTCGTGAAAAGCCTACCTTAATTCTGGGAAATTCTTTAACTGCGCAATATCTTTACTACTGGACAGCTGTTTCGTCCTGGCTTGGGACTTTTCATCGGTACGAACCCTCCGACAAGGTTCTAACCCAGAATCTTCTGTTTACAAGGCGAGCTACCTCTCAGACCATTAAGCCACTGGACCCGATCCAATGGCCGACCATGAATTATAACTTCTGCCAATTCATGACATAACGCGATCAGTTCTCAGTGTCTTCTTCGATGAGTTACTGCCTCATCTTCAACCTGCTGCACCTACCGGTCACGGTTTCCCACTAGAACCCCGAGTAACTACCTGCTTGAACAGGTCCAGTCGCTAGTGAGCATCAAGTCAATTTTCAGGTATTGCTTTGTGGAGATTGTGTTTGATTGGTTGGGGGATTTCATCATGAGCCGATATCAGTTAGAGAACCACTGGAAAACCTCCAGGGAATACTGGACAGCTGTTTCGTCCATTGTAAAAAACAGAAGGACGTCCCCCGTTTTTTATGGCACTTTTATTCCTAATTGTAATTCTGTTAATCTGACCCTTGACCAGAAATTATTCTGGAACTTTCCTACCCATTAATTATAAATACACGAATATACAGCCTAGTTGATGGTTTCGTCAAAATGAAAGTTTTCTTGCTGCAACTTTTTTTTTACTCCCTGTGATCTTCTTGTTTTGTAGACCTAACAATATGAATAGTAACTTAGTGTATATTGGTAACTAACTTCGCGGCGGGGGGGGATAACGCAATTCCTAATGAGTAGTTTCAGTATATGACATGACTCCTAGTTGGGCATTATATTATTATTATCGCTCCCTTGGGTTCCTAGTGGTACATAAGGCTTCAACTGCACGTCTCCACTTCCTTCTGTCTTCCTTCTACTGTACTTTTCACTGCATCCATGTTAGTTAGTCCATACTGTTTCAGCTCCTCTTCACACGATCTCCTCCATGTCACCCTTACACCGATGTCTCACTCGCCGCTCCCATTCTGTTGAGCTCCACCTGAACAATGGGCTGACGCGCTCGCGATGTCACCCAATGGTCTCCTCAGCGAGTGTCCAATCCATCTCCAATTTCTCCTGCATATTTGCTATTGTTGGGCGATTGGTTCTTGTTTTGTTTCTTCCCAGCCATAGTTTCTCGTTGGTGATTCTTTCCGGCCCGGGCATCTGATCTTCAGTATAGAGCCAGCGAAGACAGTTGTTGATAAAGGTCTGCAACAGGCTGTTGGAAATATTCTTTGTGACCCGCCAAGCGCCAAGTTTCTGATTCGTATAGAAGAACTGACTGACTTGACGTTTGTATTGAAAATCCGACCGAATTTTGTTGTTGATGCTGAGTTGAGTGACATAGATTTCCAGATTGGTTTCAGGTTGATGAATGTGTTTCTCGCCTTCCCGATTCTCGCTCGATTTGACATCCTCGTCCGTTCCTCCTTCTGTAGTTGAGACAATGCTCCCTAGCTAGATAAGTAAATGAAGTGACCTCTTTCAAATCCCTCCCGTTGATGTTGATTGACGCTGGATTTTGCTGCTGTTGTTGCTGTTTGTGCATAAGAATAGTTATTTACCGGTGAAATTGCTTGACGTTACAGCCTTATGAAAAAAATTTGCAAAAATTGGAATTTACGAACTTTTGAACCCCAGCAAAATGATAAAATGGTTACATGTACACATCATCAGTGCACAAGCTGTCCAATGCTTTTTGGTTTCCAGCGTTTTTCTAGATACTGTCTATCCATAATGAAATAGTATTACTCTTTAACAGTGTGATATATCTGAAAAAAACTTAACAAACTACATCATGGATAAAATTTTACTTTGATAAATCACACTGTGTTGTACAGGAATATTAACCGATGACGACGTTTTGAGCACAAGCTATTACTGCAGCTCATAATCATATCAAGTTACTGACACAACTTTCCTACTTCATGTATATACATGAGTGAAATTGATGATTAGACATTTGAACAAAACTCAATTCAGAAATAATAACATGAGTGCTATTGATCAAGTACAATCAGATGGGCAATGAGATGAGTATTTTTATAGTCAAAATATGTAACTTGTTAGAATGTTATAATGTATGTGAATTGAAATAGAATTTTAAGATTATTTATTTTCCTCATCTGATTTGACTGACTGGTGGTAATGATATCTTCCATACATATCTCTGGCATTTGTATTGAGTCATTTCCGTTGCATGTGTTCGGTGTAGACTTGATGAACAAGGATTCAGTAATCAATTTTTCTCTCTCCACCTACCTATATTAATTTTTAGAATTTTGACTCTGTCCCACCCACCCTATTGTGTTTTTGTGTGTTAACGGATGCAGTGAGATCACTGAGCTTTTTTCTAAATTACTTATCTTCTCGCGTTGACCATTCTTACCTCAGCCAAATTTTTATGTTCCGACAATCTGACTACCCGCGATCTACTAGTTTGACCTAACTCACAGTCATTGCAAAGTATTTTGTAAATTATATTATTTTGTTAAATTGAGTCAACCTACTGGGTCCATTAGTCTACAGAGATTGTCCTACCTGAATGAGTATGTAGGTTCAAATGCCATCCTAATTCCTGCTTTATTAAGAATCCTAAGTAGGATCTTGGATGTCCCCTCCTTGTATGGTATAGCTGTAAGCGCCTTGTATTCTCTCTTGATTTTTATATCAGTATTAGTTTCACCAGTATTTTAATTTTGCTTTTGGCCTTTTGTAATCTGCTTAATCAATTTTATAGGATAGTTAGTTATTTAACACCAGTGCTTCCACTACTATCTGTTTCATTTCATCATTTAAGTGTTTTCTTGTACTGCTAATTGCCACTGCTCGATTTGTTAGACAGCGCTTAACTAAGCCTGCCTTCACTGACAGATAATGGATGAAATGATGAATTAAAGTCTAAATATCTATTAGTAGAATGCGTTGGCTTTTTATAAACACTAGTTGACTTTCGCAAGGGAAGAGACCGCTGTTAAACCGGTCTCAGTGTGTTATTAATTGACTGAATCGTTAAAGCATTCTAACTTATAAATACATGCATACATAAACGTCGAATTTCAGTGTCAGAAGAACTTAAAC
Organism: Trichobilharzia regenti; assembly: GCA_944472135.2. Taxonomy (NCBI): domain Eukaryota; kingdom Metazoa; phylum Platyhelminthes; class Trematoda; order Strigeidida; family Schistosomatidae; genus Trichobilharzia; species Trichobilharzia regenti. The sequence goes on along the minus strand of OX235268.1, from coordinate 18,979,171 downwards.
TTGTAGATAAAGTACCAAATTTCAAGGATAGCGTTAAAGGTAATAATTGACTGGATGTATCATGCCAACCGTTGATTATATTTATTAAAAACAAATGGTAACGTTGAAACATTGAGTAATCAGTAATATATTGAAGGGATATCACTTACTTTTTGTAATAGCCTACCACATTCTCGTGCATGTGAATGTACACCAGCTTCAAATTGATCTGTCAGCTGAACTGCCAGCTTATCAACCACTTCATTTAACCGACCTTGTAGGGCACTCAACGATCTCGAGTGTTCGATTCCAGACTGAAAATGATAAATTAAGCAGAATAAAAAACAAAACCAAACAAGAAATGAAAATTGGTTGATTTTTTTTTGTAAAGTTTTGTTAATTAATTATAAAAAGAAAATAGGAAATTAAAATTACCTATTAAAAAAAGTGAAGAAAAATTCTTTGAAAAGTTATTCAGGTTAAAATAGATAACAATTGTCAACAAACAAAAGAGCAGGTATTTAATGAATTCATGGATATATAGTCTCTAATGAAGGCCATTTCGGGCAATAGTAGTGGCTGGCTGGACTTGCTTCTTTTGCATACAAAGCACTGGTTGTTTCACGCGAATCGTGATAGCCTGTGATGTTTGAAGCATGTGGTGCTTCGATATTTTTGGCGATTTATTTGGTACCCGATAGATGATAGAGAGGGATTCTTCATCAATGATGGCTTTGTGAAAACGGTTTGAACTAGGTGGTCTAAGATAGAACTGTTGATGGTTTTTACTACACATTTACGTAGCCACACTGAGAGATGTCCTCTGGCGAGCACGAAAAATCAAGCTCCTAGAGCAACGGCTGATTCGACTCCCTCCCCACAAGCACAGTTGAATTGGTAGATACAATTAGAAGTGGCTAGCTAGTCTAGGTACTTTATCTTTAAACCGAGAAATCACCATCGGTCGTGTAGAGAATAACATGTGTAGTTCGTCAGCATTAAAAGTTCTTTGAACTGATTTTCTCAATTTCTTCGTAATTATCTCACTTGGTATATCGCCCTTGCATTGCAGTCATGTAGGTATAACCGTTTCTTGTTCACGGATAGTGAACTGCCCTCTTTTGCTTTCTTGATCACGTGTTTCTTAGGGTGTTATGGACAATCCTGAGTTCATCTTCAGTTGCATCTTCTGATCATATAGCTATAACCTTGTGGTTGAGAGTCCATACTAAATTTCTCTAGTACTGGAGATGAACGAAGCTGTGAAAATGTGTATATTGTCCTGACCGTGTACTTTTCCTATGCAAATTCGTCTTTATACTACCATTTGGTTTTCTGGTAAGGAGGACATCTAGGAAGGCAATTCTATTTTAGGATTCCTCTTCATACGTGAATTTCATAGCAGAATGTACTTCATTGAATTGGGTCACTATTCTGTTCCTATCCGAATCACTAGCACAACATTAATCTTATTAATAACACTAATTCATTGATTCACTGTTATGTGTGTGTATATATAACTGTAGAACCTGGTGATGAAGTTACTGAATAGAGTACTCTTTGAATAAGGCATTAAGAAGACAAATTTCGCGAGATGATATCATTTCGTAGTTTCTTTACAACCGCTTTACAACTAACATGGTTAACAATGATAAAATAAAGTTCATGAAAATTACTCAAATAAAAACAAAAGTACATACTAATGACCAATCATATTTAGATAGGTCATGTAGTCCAGGGTAGGCGAAGATTGAAGTCTATTGATTTTTGTATACACAGTCTAGGCTGTATGTGATTAATCCAAAGTGCTTCCATCACCTTCAATAACCTTGAATTAGAGTTATGTGAAATAATTGTGAAACAGTCATTAATATTGATTTTGTGACCTGACATTAATAAGTGTTTTGCAATGGATGATGCTGGATTTCTACTAAGATTAATCGCGTTAGGAGTTTCGATATGACTTACTAGCCATTTTGGAACATGTTCTTTTCGACGACATTGGAACATTCTGTTAGTTCTACCTATATAGGTGTCATCGCAGCTGCAGGTGAACTTGTAGATACAGTTTGAAGTAGAGTCCACAGAATTTCGTCCTTTAATCGTAGGAACAGGGATCGAAAATGTTCGGCAAGTGAGAAAAAGAGATGCGGCGTAGAATGTGCGTTTGATGGCTGACCGAAGTCTTTGAGCTGTCAACTGCATAATCTGGTCGCCCTTGAATGGTAGATTAATAAATATAGCTTTCTTTGGTATAGAAGCTTTCTTTTCAAGATGTGGTCTATCCTTACCGTGACAATTGATGCAGTTTTGGCTAGTAAAACTGAATGTATATGTCGAAGCTCATCCATCAATGTGTCACTCGTACATATTTTTCGAGCCCTTGAGAACAAACATTTCACCAGGGAACGTTTATACTGGATAGGAACAAAACTGGTAAAATGAAGATATTGTCCACTCCACGTCTGTTTACGAAAAATAGAGCGCTGAATCGTTCCATCATTTCTCCTAGTCATAGTAATATCCAGGAAACCGAGTTTGTTATTGGATTCTAGTTCTGAGGTCACTCGAATATTTGGATGGATATGATTAAATAGGGTGACAAAGTTTTCAATAGATTTGCTATTATTACTAATAATAAGAGTATCATCTACATAACGTTTGTACAGCATAAATTCTCCAAGCATACCTTGCATTTGTTTCTCTAATTTCGACATAAATATATATATATATTCTTTGTTCAGTAAGCATTGTTTTGAAAATATACTTTTGTATAAACGGTGAGTGACATATTCATGGAGTTTCGGAATTAAAAATGTACTTAAATCATTGATGTTATCAATAAAATAATAGCAGAGATATACAGATAACAGGATGGTTATAATAAATAAAAGGAATGATACAATGAAATTCTTCAACACAGGCAAAAAGTCACGTAGACTCAATAAATTTCAGCATATATATAAATAGATAATGGATCCAGAGAAATACCTCTGCTTGACTGTAAAGTACAAAGACTAACAGCAGCATAAAAATGAGAATATATGGAGAAAAAACTACACATTCTGGAAGATTCCTTGATTGTCACTCGGTTAATCCACTCAGAGTAAAATGAGGCTTAGTACAAGTGTAACAACAGAAGACAAGGGCCAGGCAACAGATCGTTTTATTACGAAATTCAACGCGTATTTATATATATATATATTATGTAAATTAATAAGGCTTATGCAAGCAGAAAAAGGCAGTCTTCTAACTGATTGTTTCTCGGAAGTTAAGCAGACAAACACAGTCTTCTGATTGGTTGTTTTCGATTTTTCTCGGAAAGTAGAGCCATTCATCTGCGAATCATATTTACCCACGTTTAAGTCTGCTGTGATTGGTTGTTGAATCAGCCTAGATTAATGTCTACCAATTGGCTAGCAGCCTGCTCTCACCACACTTGCTGACAGGTTTTGCTGACAGAATGCATAGACTTACAACAACACCAGATGACCAGCGTAAAAAATTAAACGTCCTATTGACAATAATAATAATAATAATAATTTCGCTTTTATTCCAGAAACATTACTTGTGGTACAGTGTGGAATTTTCAGCACATATCTACAATATTATATCTAATTACAGCGCACATTTAAAAGCAGTATTACAAAAAAATAAATATAAAAAATGCACAACAAAAACCAAAAAAGAAACTCAGAAATAACAAAAATGCAAATAAAGATACCAAGTAGAAAGGAAGATAAACACCAATAATGAATAATATTTCAGTATTTGGTAGTGGAAGCTATGATATGTGTATGCGTGGTGAACAGTAACAGCTGTAATCATACAAGAAGTTATGAAATGTTCTTAAGAATGTTTATAGCCAAGATGATCAGTTAATTTGATTGAACAACACTAAACAATCATAAAATAAACATTTCAGGGTTGTTTTTTTATTGTCAGCACTAATACAGTGTTTGTTGTGGTAGTGTGAGTAATCATGCATAATACAAAAATTATAAGATGGTGATAACGGCGTTCACAACCAAGATTGTCAGTTTAATATTGCCGAACAAAAAAATCAATCACAAAACTAATATTACATGGTAGTTAATGACAGGACAGTTTTGTAATGGTCATAGTGATAATATAGTCGGGACTAGTAGATACACAAAAGAAGGAAAAGAATAAAGTATAAAAAAGTAAGCCAATGATAATAATTTTAGGTAGCTAAGTATGTCTAAGAAGGTTGTTCACTATAGAGTACAAATAAAAGAGTTTAAGGGGAAATAAAGGCCAAAATTATGTTATTAACAACAAAGCAAGTCAAAGGTTTCGCGCTTAACATTTTCTCTGTCACTGAGAACACGGGCGGCAAATATGGTATCGTTGAGTTCCCATACTTGGTTGTACGAGCATATATTATTTTGTACTGATTTCTGGTTCTACCTGATGAGATGCAAGGAGAGAGTTGGGAATAGGGGAGGGGGTGTTGGGGGTCTGAGAGTATGATTTTAGACCATTTTTCGAATGTATTCAGATGCTTATCTAGTAATGTAGTGACGAGCTGACTGAGGTTTACACCACTAGTCCTACTAACTATCTTCAACATCCTTCTCAGGATGGTATAGTCCTTTTTCAGTAATCCAGGAAAGACTAATGAGGAGCAGTAAAGTAGAATAGGTAAGATACGGGAGTTAACAAACTGTGAAAGTAGAGGTTGAGTGATTCCAGTTAGTCTAAGTTTTTTAATGTAGTAGGTTAGACGAAACACTTTCTTAGGAATCATTAGGATATGAGATGACCAAGTAATGTTGGAAGATAGAACTAATCCGAGGTATTTTGCATTAGACTTTGTTTCATTTATAGTCCCCTCAATGCTACAGGCTTCATGAGTGCTTACTAGTGTTTGTAGATCTCGTTTATGCCTAAAGAAGTCAATAGTCTGACATTTTGAGGGGTTCAGCATGAAGCCATTTAGTTTAGACCACAGACTGATGTCCTACAGGAAGGTATTTAATTTGCAGCAGTCTGATTGAGACTTAACCGGAAATGAAACAGTCAGGTCATCTGCATATTTGACGAAGTTGATTTCGTCTGAGAGAGGTAAGTCATGTAAGAAGAAGGAAAAGAGAAACGAAGAGAGAACAGCACCCTGAGGAACACCCGCTTCAGTAAGCAAAGGAAAGGAAGCTACACCATTACTTGATAACAACCACCCAAAAGAAATTATCAGAGATAATATGATGAGAAGAAGGTGGAAACAGAGAACGAAAAAAAACAGGATTTCAGAAGAATGGCCGAAATACCATACAAAAATGGTACATCAGAGGCATTTTTAAGAAACTTGAAAAAATTACCACGTTTAAACTAACGAATCTAATTAGAAATAAAACAAATCAATCCAATAAAAGTGATGGATAAAAGGAGTAATGCAATTTATAAAAATTTCTTCTGCTGAATGTTCAACTAAATATGTGGGTCAAAGCGTCTATATCACTCAAAATAAGAGTGAATGAAAATAAACATCTAACTAAGAAAATTGACAGGTCAAGTGTCGAAAGGTGTGACATGAAGAGAAAGAATATAAGTCTGTAGGTATCTGTGAAGCCAAACGGAAACGATAATAGAGAACGTAGTGAAATAGTTATGTCCTGTTGTAGCTATACGTTTCACTCAGATCTCAAGGAACAAATAATATGATAACAGGTAGAGAAATTTTTTGATGTACTTGAAAAGTAAGCTTTTTGGTGTGTATTCAGGGGATCGATTACGTGCCCAACTTTCTGTCCTCCAAATGTGACTGCTACCGCAGATACATGTAAATTTGTGTACTTAGGTAGAGTTAACATGTGAATGGTATCTGACAGCCCATGATTGTAGCAAAGAGCATTCTGTTGTCCAATAAACGCGAACCAACTTGCTCATCTCTTGTCTTGCTTACTCAACTCCTATTTCAGAGTGTTCGAATAATTTTTGCATTCAGTTCTCTGACAACGTTTTCACCTAACTCCACGTCTGTCCACATGCTTTCATCTTCTCTTTATATAACCTCCTCCATGTCACCCCTCGTACTGACGAGCAACTCGTCGCTTCTCGTTAGGGTTCCATTCGATCGATGGCTGAACTGTGATGTCACTGGATGACGGTTTGTTTTCTCAGAGTATGGCTAATCCACCTCCATTTCTTCCTGCTTATTTGTTACACAATTCGTTCCTTCTGGATTGGTTCGCTCCTAGAATCACTCTCAGTTGCTGGTCTTTTCTGTCTGGCCATTTGGTGTTGACTATTGAGCGAAGACAGCTGTTGATGAAAGTGTGTAGTTTGTTCGAAGTGCCCTTCGTGATGCGCCGAGTCCCTGACCCGCACAGTATTACTGACTAACTTCATATTGGAGTTAAATAATTCGGACCTTATGTTTAATACTGAGTGCTGTTGACCTACACACAGACTTGAGTGTAATAAAAGCTTGCTTTATTTTCCCTATCCTCGCTTTGATATTCTCATCCGTTCCGCCTGTCGTCGAAACGATGCTTCCCAGGTAGTTGGGTAGGTAGGTAAAGGAGGTTGCTTTTTTCAGATTTCTCCCATTTATGTTGATTGTTGTCTGTTGTTGTTACGGTTGCTGCTGCTGGCCAGGGATTTTCATCCCCTCCGTCTTCCCCTTCTCTACGTTCACCTGAAGTCCTATCTTCTCTGTATGCTTCTTCTACCAACTTGTTGCTTTCCACTCGCAGATCTTCCAGTTTATGGGAAATCAGATATATATCATCGGCGAAGTCCAGATCCTCCAATTTTTTGTGTGGGTCCATTTCATGCCTGTTTCCTCGCTGCCCACTACTGTCTGTCACATTATTCAGTTTACCTTAATCAAGAAAATTATAGAAGATAGTAGGTAGCCTTGTATTACTCCCGTCTTCACTTCTAAGCACATTTTATTATTTCTGAAGTCTACTGTTAACTGATATCATGTTACTCCTGGAAGTGTTGAAAACATTTATTTCCTGATACGAATTTAAAATAAGCAATAAAGGTTAATAAAGCAGGATGATTTAATGAATTCATAAAATTTCGGTAGGACTCGTCAGCTGAATACTCTGCATACACGGATATATATACTTTTGAAATTACATTGAGAGATATAAGACTGATAAGTGAGCAAATAAACTACATTGAATTAGTCATGCAGAAAGACAGGTGCGAATCTTTTCCAGGTCATGTTCAAATAGATAAGGGGAGAGAGCGAGAGTATGAGAGATCAAAATTAAGATAAATTGCATTACGCTTCAATTACATCACTTAGATAAACAATTGGTCATTAGGGAATATGACGAGAACTGCAAACAGAGTGATATCAATTGTAATAGTTACAATAACAATTTTGATAGTGTTGAAGTGAGTTAAGATAATCTTACGGATAAAGCATAGTTTTAAATGAATCAACAATAATAATAATGATAATAATAATAACAATAATAATAGTAAGAAGAAGAGGTAGAATAGTGGTAATGACAAGTAGAGAATAATAAGTAAAACGTAATTTCCAAAGTATATATATCCGTGTATGTAGAGTATTCAGCTGACGAGTTCTATCGAAATTTGATGAATTCATTAAATCCTGCTTTATTAATCTTGAAAGTCTGTTTAAAAATGTTTCTATGCATAAATTCGTAAATATTTTTTAAAGGTTCTATCAAGCTGACAAGAAACCGACGAAATAGAGTGAGGATATCTCATCTTATCCTGCTGAAACTATTTTTATTTGTTTTTGATATTCCTACAATAAATTCGAATAATATTTCACTTTTTACCTTAATTTAAAATCTTAATAAGAATAAATTTAACTAACCTTTCACGTGCCATATTCTCATAAACTTTTTCCAGTTGTACTCGAAGTTGTTGAGTATTATTCACTAGGATACATGCAACACGTTGATCTGATTTATACATTGGGAAGTCGGCTAATACACGATCTGCATAAGCCAACAGGACTTTTTCCACAGTCTGTAAAAGAGTTTTATTTCAAAAAAAGGAATTCAACACAATCAGTTTTCATTTATTAAATATTGTTCATCATTTAAGCTCAAATATAGTTACATAGTTAAGCAACATGAAAGTAATGATTAGAAAGACAGTCTTAATATTCTGTAGTTGTTTGTAAGGATTAGATTTGTGTTTACGAGTTTGATGACGGATTGACATCATTTAGAGAACTATTGTAAACTAGTAGGGAGTACTGGATAGGTGTTTCATCCTAGTTAGGGAAACATCGACAAGACCTAGGACCTCCCGGTTACAAGGCAAGATCATATACCATACAGCCACTGGGTTTGAACCTCAGTTGGGTGCGTACTGCCGATGATTCCCAAAGCTAGGATGAAGCAGCTGGCTATCCAGTACTCCTTGCTAGTTTTCAATGGTTCTCTAACGGACATCAATCCGTGATCAACTCGTAAAAAAGTCTAAATACTCAGTCTGTGTGGTCAAGGTTGGGATGTACATTTTCCTCTAGGAAAGTTTACTAATTCTGTCAATAAAGTTATAATGTTTACCTCTAAAATAATGAAATCTTTTTCTAAATTTTTTGTGAACCAACGTCAGTTAGCAGAAGTTAGAGTTTATATGCTGTTGCATTCCAACTGAATTGCACCTTATAACCTGAAGGTCTTGAATTCGATCCCCAGTTTTGTCATAAGTGCGTACTTCTGAAAAGTCTCAACCTAGTACGAAAAAGTGGTCTAATACTCCATAAGGGTTTCCAATGGTTACCTAGAACTGATGTCGGTTCTTAATGATATTCAGCTTGAAAATCTTTCTCCTTGACTCTTTGTACAGTCAAATTACTGAATCTTAATTTTAGTTCATTGTTGTCTTCAAATTGTTGGCTAAGAATAACTAAGAAGATAAGGTGTTATTATATTTGACAAATTTCTGCTGATTGAAGGCTGTTTTGAGTGACTTTCACTGATGCACTACAAAATGGCTGATTCATTCTTATGTGTGTCGGTGGCACAGTGGTTAGGACTCTCGCCGACCATCCACATGGTCCGAGGTTCGATTCTCTGCCGACGCACACCTGATATCTATGGTCGGCCTGCAAAATTTGGGCTAGTGATATCCATGCTGAAAATTCCATACTTGTACCAAAAATACAGTGTGGAATCAAGCTGTAATCAAAAAATAAAAATAAAATAAAAAATAAATAAATACTCTAATAATGTTTGATCACTTGACTGGGATGTCACTTCAAAGATTAAAGTTAATGAGAACTCAAGTCTGCAAAGATTGAGACGTATAGATAAGATAATGTATATGTATCTCCTAAATTTTATCAATAACCATTACCAATATAAATATCCATATTTTTTTAGGAATATTATTGATCTAAAAGCAGACATAAAATGTTCTCTGATGATAATTGCCTATTTTGAAAAAGAGAAACTTCTATATTGTTTTTGGAACACGGAAATTAGAGTGATATCTAATCTTCTTCGACCGCTTACAGTTACTTATTCAGTAGGATTAAAATGTCTTTTAAAAAAGGTAAGTTATCGTAGGGTAGCGAAATAAACATTAAGAGCATCTAAGATGTTGATACCTTTGATGTGCAGAGTAGAACAAAATAAAATTCATCATTTTATCTACATGGTATCATAAATATTACGTTTGTTTATCATAACATATTCTTTAAAGTTTATCACTTATATGGCTAAGAATAAAGCCTTCTCAAAAAGTGAAAAAGAAACTCAACAACAACAACAGCTTTTAGTTTGGGACTCTTCAACAGTACGCACCCACCGACAACGTTCCATCTCAGGAACTTCTGTTTACAAGGTGGTAGAGTTCGTGGACCATGAAGCCACTGACACCCTACCCGATCCAATGATCAGTCCATGAATTCTAACTTCTGCCAATTCATGACACTGCATGACCACTTCGCAATGTCTTCTTCGATGAGTCCTCACCTTTAACCTTTGGAATATTCCCTGCAGGTTCCCCAATGATTCTCTAATTGGTGTCAGCTCATGATGAAATCCTCCAACTAATTGAATAAAAATTCCCTACAAAACCAATACTTGAAAACGACAACTTCTAGCAAGCACTACAAGTTTTATGGTAGAGTTATTTCTGGAGAAGCGCATTTTCCCTTATATAAAACAGTGTATACATGAAAACTATTATGAGATTAACTGAAATGCTATATTATGATTGTGACTACCTCATCCTGGCTAAATTCGCCTTCATTTAATTTTCCTGCCTATCATCTAAAAGCAATTTGATGGCGTGACGGTAATGGTGCCTGGTTTAATGGGGGAATGTTTACCATACACATGAGAGGTGGGATTCGATTCTTTGCTGATGAATTTCTAAATATCCTCCCTCCCTAGAAAAAAAGGGAGGTGTGATCTGATGCAAAGCAATCCTATCCGACGAAAAAGACACCGCTACTGGAACTCTAGAATTCTAAAGCTCCGTTTCTCACTCAGAAGGCAACGGATGAAAAAATCACCTTTCTTCGACTCTTCTCACGTATACTTCACTTTTGAGGAGCCGTTTACTAAGGATATCAGGGAAGTTGTATACCATTAAGGATTAACGCCTAAATAATTAATGCTTTAGGGAAGTTAATCTACTGTAATTGACTGTGTTTATACACAATGAGGATTGTTACTTCACCGTGTGTAACTTCATGTGGTCCCACAGAGGTGGAGATCAGATCCGAGCCAACTCCGTATGAATACAACAAAAAAATTTATGGCAATACTGACTGCTTTAGGCTGGCCAAGATACAGTACAAGGCACATTAAATCGCAGGCTGGGAGAGTGCATGTCAGGGTGTTCTACTTATGTATCAGTGTGAGTTGCTGGTCAAGAGTCCCCTCAGGCTCACTTGTGACTGTGTATAACCTGCATAACTATAGTTTGAATATACAAATTGGATCCAGTAAATCCCATTATTTTTTTTGAACCTTCTAACTTTCAACATGTGAGAGTGAAAACAGAATTGACAAAAAGAATGAAACGAACAAAATATAATACTTCCCAGAGATCTTCCACCTTTTTTTGTAGAGATCTAACAAGTGAAATTTGAGAATTTCAAAATTACTCTAGCAAATTATTTAAAATATTTATTCGTTGAAGTTTCTGTAGCGATTTGGTTGTTTTACGGGGGTGGAGTTGCTAGCACCACGTCCCAACCCTCTCTCTTTATCCGGGCTTGGGACCGGCTAGAAAACTAGGAAGCTAATAGCCTAGCAAGCTAGTAATCTGGCGAAAACCGACAAACTGGTCGAAGAAGCAGCCGGCGAAGACAGGACTCCATAAGAACATAGACAAGACAGAGGTTATGAAAATAACCAAACAACCAACAACAACAACAACAGCAGCAGCAACATCCAGCACCAATCACCATCAACGGGAGGGATTTGAAAGAGGTCACTTCATTCACTTATCTAGCTAGGGAGCATTGTCTCATCTACAGAAGGAGGAACGGACGAGGATGTCAAATCGAGCGAGAATCGGGAGGCGAGAAACACATTCATCAACCTGAAACCAATCTAGAAATCTTCGTCACTCAGCCAGCATCAAGAACAAAATTCGGTCAGATTTTCAATATAAACGTCAAGTCAGTCAGTTCTTCTACACGGATCAGAAACTTGGCGGGTCAACAATTGTCTTCGCTGGCTCTATACTGAAGATCAGATGGCCGGGCCGGAAAGAATCACCAACAAGAAACTATGCGAAGGAGCAAACAAAACAAGAACCAGTCGCTAACCAAGATATATGCAGAAGAAAGTGGAGATGGATTAGACACTCGCTGAGGAGGCCGCCGCTGGGTGACATCGCGCGCGCGTCAGGCCATTGCTCGAGTGGAACCAGGCCGAAAGGGAAGCGGAGAGTGGGACGTAGGTGTAGGGGTGACATGGAAGAGATCGTGTGAAGGGGGGTTGAAAGAACATGGACTAACTTGGATGCAGGTGAAAAGTACAGCAGAAGGAAGGCAGAAGCAAATAGAGACTTGCAGTTGAAGCCGTATGTTCCACTAGGAACCCAAGAGAGCAATAATAATGATAAATTATTTAAAATACTGTATCCAATCTCTCCTTCTACTTTTTACAATACAAATCAAAATAAAACAGGAGTTTCAGTGTTATGCAAACAGGAACAGATGGAGCAAACACAAGTCGGATGCTTTACTAACACACACCTACTATACTTACCCTATATAATCTGTTATTATCTCTACTCGTCAGAGGTAAGCCTACTCAAAGTTTTCTCTTCACTGAGCTTAGAAAAACATCAGACTGTAAACTGATACAGTAAACTATCAATTAAGATAAACAAATCAGTGTATTAGACGGTGAGAAACAACCTACTGGAAGCTTTTGGGCTAGATTTCCTACCTACCTACCTACCTATTGGCAAGGTGTGTCATGAACACTGGGAGAAAATATAACCTTAGGGGTTCTATATCGGACCACTCAGTGACCAACTTCCAGTTTCCTGTCTACTCCTTAGTTCAGATTGGATTCTACTAGTTGAATTAAAAGGGCAATTATTATTATTATTATTTCCTTTAATTCCTAGAGCAACACAGGGCTTCAGCCGCACGTCTCCATTGCGTTCGGTTCTCTGCCAACGTTTTCACCCCGCTCCAAGTCTGCCTGCACACTTTTATCTCCTCTTCACTTGACCTCCTCCAAGTCACCCCTGGATGTTGATATAAGTATAAAACTTGGGCACTGTAGCTGCAGAGTATAACTCCATTATGGATAAGATTTTATTTTGATAAATCACACAGTGTTGTTATACAGTAATATTAACTAATGACGTTTCTAGCACAAACTATTGCTCATAATCATATCAAGTCACTACTCACACAACTTGTGATTTATCAAAATAAAACCTTATCCATAATGGAGTCACCCTTACACTGACGACCAACTCGCCGCCTTCTTCCCTTTCGGGTTCCACTCGAGCAATGGCTTGTCTAGTGATGTCACTTGATGGTTTGTTTCCTCAGAGTATGACCAGTCGACCTACCTCCATTTCTTCCTACCTATTTGTTTCACAATCGGTTCCTGCTGGGTTGGTTCGGTCATTGCCAGAAATCCCTGTTGCTGATCTTTTCTGGTCGGCCATCTGATCTTGAGTGGTATTGAGCGAAGACAACTATTAATGAAGGTCTCTAGTTTGTTTGAGATGCTCTTTATGACGCGCTAGCCAAGTCTCTGATCCGCATAGAAAGTAGCACTGACTTCGCTAAAGGGCAACGTGTGTGGTGAATCTCTTCGCCTTGATGACCTCATTTCAAACTGGATTAGTAAAATTCAGTGAAACACGAAAGACTAGGCAGTGTGGAGCTCGGTTAAATTTGTATTGACCAGTCAGTTTAACTGACATATATATATATATATATATATATACTGATGTCTTCAGTAAACAGCTCTTCGAAAAGAAAGCATATATAAGAAGCGTCGAAGAAAGGTGCTTTTTTCATCTGCTGCCTTCTGAGTGAGAAATGGAGTAGCGATGTTGTATTTGGCAGATAGGACTGCCCTGCATTACACCCAACCTACCTATTTTTCTAGGAAGGGAGGATGTTTAGGAATTTATCAGCAGAGAATCGAACCCTGCCTCCCATGTGTATGGTAAGCATTTTTTCCATTAAAACTGACATCATTACCCTTACACAGTCAAATTACTTCAGATGGTGGGCAAGAAAACTAAATAAACGGGAATTTAGTCGGTCTGAGATAGTCATAATCATAATATAGCAGTTCAGTTAATCTCATAATAATTTTCCCGTATACACTGTTTCATACAAGAGAAAATGCATTTTTCCAGAAATAACTCTTCCATAAAACTTGTAGTGCTTGCTAGAAGTTGTCGTTTTCAAGTATTGGTTTTGTAGGGAATTTTTATTCAATTAGCTGGAGGATTTCATCATGAGTTAACACCAACTAGAGAATCATTGGGGAACCTGCAGGAGTACTGGACAGGTTGAAGGTGGGGACAGTTACTCATAGAAGAAGAGATTGTGAAGTGGTCGCATTATGCGATAAATTCACAGAAGTGAGAATATTTGGGCTGGCCATTGGATCGAGTCTCAGTGGCTAATAAATGGTCTACGAGCTCACTATCCTTGTAACCAGAGGGTACTGAGTTGTAACCCTGTCGGTGGGTGCGTACTGTTGAAGAGTCCCAAGCTAGAAGTTGTTGTTGTTGTTGAGTTTCTTTTTCACTTTTTGGGGTTTTATTTGTAGCCATATAATTGATAAACTATGAGGAATGTGTTATAATAAATAAACGAACTATGTATGATTTATATTAGTATTTCCTTTAGTTCCAAGGGAAATGTGGGGCTTCACCCGCACCTATCCACTGCGTTCGGTTATCTGCCAGCGTTTTCAAGACCAAGATGTTTAGTTTCTGTGATCCGCTTCCTTGTATCATTTTGCAACATTTTATTTCGCTAACTGCACTTAGTTTTCTTCTTGTCATTGTCATTGCAATGTCAGCATCTATTTATTTATTGAACTACTAGATATTTTCTTCTGGTGCTCTCTCCCTGCCTCTCTCTGTCTTTTCCTTATAGTTGGTTTGAAGAGGACATTTATTTGATTTTGTTTTGTAACATCAACACTTTGTTGAATTCTTACTTTCATTCGTGTTCTCTTTTTTGTGTGTATCAGAGGAGTTAGTTCTAGTTATCTTGTGTTACTTCTCACGAAGGCAGTGACACAGCAATGACGATAAAGAACAAAAACACCACCACCAACAACAACAACACCAGTAGCAGTATTGAAAGAGTTTTGACATATGAAGAGTTTTGTTTTTATCTTACAGCCTGCGCAAGCCACCACAACAACCCACCCACCCCTTCCCCGAAATCCCCACCACTCCCCCAAAGCATTTGAGTATAGCCTTATAATCTTACGTGAATTAATATTTATCCGATTTCGTTTGATGATAACGAGAAGTAGTCAGTAGTAACACAAACACGCACACATACACACATACATACACTCACATGCACACACACACACAAGCACGAAGAAACGTGTCCTTTTTTATCTAGTTGTGAAAACAAAACAAAACAGATAAAAAAAGAGGCAGAAACTTGAACTGTTGCAAAAATATGATGGGTGTCTATTGTAGAAATTATCCAATGTGTGGGATTTGAGCAAATTTCAAAACACTGATTAGAAAGAAAGAGATCTGATATGCCTTTTGAATAACTGATTCAGGTTGTCTCTTAAGAAATAGATGCAGCCAGTATTGTAATTTTCGCTTACTGTGAAATCTATTAGTTCATAAATACTGTACTAGGCCATGGCTTTAACGTATAATCTTCCTTCTTGTATGCATAAATTCCGGCTACAAGACGCGCGAGATCGTAGACCAATAAATAGCTGGCACATGACGCCATAGCCGACCCATTAATTCCAACTTCTTTCAATTTAAGATGTAGAACGACTGGCACTAACGAATGTCATCGGTGACAAGTTTCTGTACTCACACCCAATCTGCCGTACCTTACTGGTCACGAATTCTTTAAGTGATGTCAGCTTTTGAGGAAATCGTGTAGCCGATTAATCTAATCCATACAAACCAATTGTTATTACTAGTATTTTCTTGTATTTCTAGTGGAATATAGGGCTTCAACACCAAATCTGTATTCCAACTAAGTTCTTTGCTGACACTTTCAACTGGTTTCTTCACTATCCTCAAACTTTGTTTCCACTCCACTTGATCCTCTCAATGTTACAATAGGACGATCAGTTCGTCCCAACCTTTTTGAGTTTCACTCATGAGCCTGCCGTGTGACATCACTTAAATGTCTTCTCAGTCTATTATCTACCATCAATCCACATATCCTTTTGCAGATTTGCTATTTATCCTTTCCGGATGGTTATTTGGTCTTTAGAGTTGAACGAAGGCAACTGATGATAAAGCAGGTTAAATTTTTATATATGATTTGATAGTGTGAAATATTCCCATATTATGAATTAAAAGTCAATCTGAACGAAGAATATTCTTTTCAATAATTTCTCCTCTTCAGGTTCTTACAATTATAAAATATAATATTTGTTGTCGTTACAATAAAGGCTAGTTATGCGGCGGCGGATACATTTTTTAACGTAGAATAACAGATTAGTTATGGGGTGTCAAAATAAATAGTCATATTTGTGTGACAAACGTGCTAGGCTGAAATCGATTAGAAATATTGTAAAACGGGAGACAATAGTGGTGGTTAATCATAATGGAATTGTAGAGTGTGGGGTAGGAAAATTGACAAATCAGTTCAAGGTTATAAAAGGTGTCAGGTGAGTGGCTAGTACAAAGTGGTCTGAGTTAAGCAGGATATAGTAAGACTGGAATGAGAGGATCATAGTGAGATAACGAATATATTAAATGAAACAGATGGAGGCATATAATTTATATATGAAGTACTTACTACTGGCAAATATGAGGTTGGGAACCGAACCTTCTGTATGACTGATAAGTATTCTACTGTTTACTTCCAATGTATAGAAGGGATTTAGTATCAGTAATTTGATTTCTAGCTGATTAACAGAGTTTAACGCTCTCTGTATCAGGGATTGAGACTAATTTTCTCAAGCATTTACAAGTGTTTGTTCAGTAAGTTTATGAAACCTGGACATCTATGCCAACGACAATTAAGTCATCGAATACAACAAATAAATTGGTGTAGTTATTACAGAGTATTTAACCAGGGCGATCAAGAAAACTTTCTACTCTTCACGTCTGTGTCTATTCTTCAGTAGCCGTCCAGTGTTCACTCAGCAACTCAAACATATCTTACCTAACCTTAGCTCTTCTTCACGCCTATACCATTTCAAGTGTTCCTGTGGTTCAAGTTATATAGGGCGCAAGGTTAGGCAGGTTCGTCTACGGGTTCGATAACATTTACCAGCTCAGTTCAGCAATCGGCAGGGGGAATTAATTGCATAAAAAGCTCCATCCTGTCATACTTGGTCGATACTGGACATCGCATCGATGTCAACACAGCTTCCTGGGTTACATACCGAATTCCGAAGTCGTTATCACGTACAGTTCGTTTACCTCTCCTAAACATAGCTGAAGCTGTTGCAATAAGATCGACTAGACTGGAACTTTGTATCCAAAAAGAACACGTCCAAACTCTGTTTCTACCGTGGCCAAACTTGGATTGATGAATCTTCTTCTGGCCAGGAGTGCCCCTTCCCCTTAAGCCCTTTGGTTTTTTCTTGTACTTTGCTTATTATTCCAATTATCATTATTATTATTCGCTATAATGCAAACATTCTCTCAATACTATCGAATTTTCCATTTATACTATCCGGACTTATTATTAGTGATATTATCTCTTATCTTAATAGGTGCCTCCACCTGTTTCTTCATTTCACACATTCGTTATTTCATGAAGAACCGCTCATTGCAGTCTTACTGTCTCCTTGTCTAAGGCAGACCACTTTGTACTAACCAATCGTCTGTCACCTTTTATAACCTTGAACTCACTTGTCAATTTTCCTACCTCACATTCTCCGAATCCATTATGACTAATCATCATCAATGTCTCCCAATTTACAATATTTTGTGATTGAATTCAGACTAGCACATTTGTCACACACAAATACGACTATTTATTTTGTCACCCTGCGACAACCAATCATTTATTCTACTGAAAAAAAATGTATCCACCGCATAACTGGCTATCTTTATTGTATCGACAATAAATATTATAATATTTTACAATTGTAAGAACGTGAAGAGAGACGATTACTGAAAAGAAAATTTTTTCGTTCAGGTTGACTTTTAAATTAGAGGAGTGGTGTGTTTTGTTTATTTGCAGAGTGTTTTCACTGTCTTCATCTAGACAACAGTTTCATCGCCAACTCCTACTACGTGTAGGGTCAGTTAATTTGGTGATTGTAAATCTGTAACTGATGTCACAGCTCATGGTGAAATCCTCCATACAATCAAACAAAATCCCTACAAAACCAATACTTGAAGATTGTAAATCTATTCTAGGTCAGATCTTAGAGACGGAAATAGAGAGAAATCGAGGTAGGAAAATTCACAGAATAAATTATTTAATTGCATGGAGGATTTCTCCATGAGCTGACATCAATTAGAGAACCACACTGGAAAACCTCCAGGGAGTACTGGATAGTCAGCTGTTTCATCCCAGTTTGAGACTCTTCATCAGTACGTATGCGCCAATAGGGTTCAAACTCAGGACACCCTAGTTACAAGGCTAGCGAGCTCGTAGATCATTAAGCCACTGGAACCCGTTTCAACGGCCAACCCATGAATTCTAAATTCTGCCAGTTCACGATATAGCGCAGGTTGAAGATGAGACAGAAACTGATCGAAGAAGACACTACGAAATGGTCGCGCTGTGTCGCATATGAATTGGCAGAAGTTAGAATTTGCAATTAATAGGGTTCTCTGAGCTGGTTGGTTTAGTTGCGGAGCTTTCGTCGTCTTTCTGGACGACATCTTCAGCGCAGTATTTAGTATAAAGTTAAATGATCTAAAAATCTCCATGAATGATGATACAATTGCGTCTCCTGGTGATCAACCATCTTCACATATGTATTGACTGTTTTCTGTTTATTTGGATTTTAAACTTTCTGGTCACCTGATATTTGCTTTTTGTTAGTTGATATATTTCATCTATATTAACGTGTTTATTCATGGCATTTTCGTTTCAGTACCAGGCTTCCAGGAATTCCCTGGCACATTTGGTGTTTCCTCTGTCTAAGATTTTGATATTATCCCAATCAAATTGATGTCCGTAATTATCTGTATGCATTGATACTAAAGAATTTATATCATGTCTTTGCACGGTTGACTTGTGTTCTTGGATTCTTATTCGAAGGGGACGCCCACTTTGGCCGATGTAATGTTTGTTACAGTTCATACAATTTATTTTGTAAATTGTGTTAATTTTATCTCCTTTTTCTATTGGATCTTTTGGTCAGCATAATATTGAATTAAGCAATTTGACTGGCTGTGTACTACATCTATATCAAACGGTTTCATTATTCTAGCCGTTATTTCAGAGATATTTCTGATGTATGGTAGGATGAATTTCTGTTTGGTCTTTGGTGATGGTTCTTTGTTGGTGCTTTCATTCGATTTTAAACACTTTTTGATGAAATTTTTTGGATAACCATTCTTTTTGAAGACCGTTTGTAAGTATTTTTCTTCCATTCTTTTCAACTCTGGTGTGCTACAATGTGTTTGAATTCTTCTAAACAATGTCTGCACACAGTTTCTTTTGTGAGTAATTGGATTATTGCTAGAATAGTTGAGTATTTGATCTGTGTACGGTCTTCAAGAAGAATGGTTATCCAAAAAATTTCATCAAAAAGTGTTTAAAATCGAATGAAAGCACCAACAAAGAACCATCACCAAAGACCAAACAGAAATTCATCCTACCATACATCAGAAATATCTCTGAAATAACGGCTAGAATAATGAAACCGTTTGATATAGATGTAGTACACAGGCCAGTCAAATTGCTTAATTCAATATTATGCTGACCAAAAGATCCAATAGAAAAAGGAGATAAAATTAACACAATTTACAAAATAAATTGTATGAACTGTAACAAACATTACATCGGCCAAAGTGGGCGTCCCCTTCGAATAAGAATCCAAGAACACAAGTCAACCGTGCAAAGACATGATATAAATTCTTTAGTATCAATGCATACAGATAATTACGGACATCAATTTGATTGGGATAATATCAAAATCTTAGACAGAGGAAACACCAAATGTGCTAGGGAATTCCTGGAAGCCTGGTACTGAAACGAAAATGCCATGAATAAACACGTTAATATAGATGAAATATATCAACTAACAAAAAGCAAATATCAGGTGACCAGAAAGTTTAAAATCCAAATAAACAGAAAACAGTCAATACATATGTGAAGATGGTTGATCACCAGGAGACGCAATTGTATCATCATTCATGGAGATTTTTAGATCATTTAACTTTATACTAAATACTGCGCTGAAGATGTCGTCCAGAAAGACGACGAAAGCTCCGCAACTAAACCAACCAGCTCAGAGAACCCTATTAATTGCGAATCATCCACCTTAGTTACAAATCTTTTCTATTATTTCAGAAGTTAGAATTCAATGACATTTGGATCGGGTCACGTTGGCTAATAAATGGTTACAAGCTCACTGGCCTTGTAACAAGAAGGTCCTGGGTTCGGACTCTGCCGGTGGGTACGTACTCCTGAAGAGTCACAAAACTAGGCTGACGAAACAGCTGGCTGTCCAGTACTCCCTAGAAGTTTTCTAGTGATTCTCCAACTGATGTCAGCTCATGATGAAATCCTGTGTGCAATCAAACAAAAATCCCTAAAAAACCAATACTTGAAAAATAAATTATTTCTTAAACACGATTACGATTTGACTATCTGGTAGGGCTTTCCTCCCTTAACATTCACTGCTTCATATCAATAATTAATTTCTTGTTATGATCATAACAGACAGGGGGGACAGGAAGGAAATGTGACTTGTT